>JAWZSL010000016.1:29925909-30232457 GCA_034769285.1 Lutjanus argentimaculatus | reverse complement strand
GTTTCCTTCAGCGGGGGCAACAGAGTAGATTCCCTCACTAAAACTTAGGATCTCCTCTGAAACATCAGTTGGCTGTAGACATGATTCGAGAGCAATACCGCCATTAGGTTCGTCGCCATCCTGTTGCATGTTATTTGACTGCTGCTCTGGTTGACGTTCACGGCTCGATTGACTGACAGAGTCGATACTTTGTCATTTTCATCATTGCTATCTGCCTCGCAAAGCGCATTTTTCTCAAACGTGTCAATTTCCATCAAATCGTCTATATTATAATCACTGTCATCCATTTTATCTTCTTCATCACTGTCTTCTTCATCGTCATCGCAGATTGTGGGATCACACAATTCTGCATCATCTCTGATCGTGATGTCTGTGTACTGGGGATGAACCTGTTTTAGTTTGAGCAAAGCCCTCACAAGTTTAGACCAGGTTACCGTTTGGAACAGCTGATGACCTTTATAGGACAATCGTCTCTTTAGCTTTACTCTCAAGACTTGCGAATCACTTCTCAGTCTGGGTAAGGCAGTAACTGTCTCTTGCACTTCGGATGGGACACAAACCACGTTGCCATGGAATGCTCTTTGTCCACCTTTAGGAAGCGGGATAATTTTGGCAAACGCTATGCATTTGGCAATGAGATGTCTCTCCAATATGTTTAAATCACACAGTTCATTTGGAATATCTGCAAGCTCTCAATTATTAGCCATGGCCAGGGATGGCATACTACCAGACTTAAAGTGATCGTGGCATGTGAAACAGATCCACTCTCTCTTTCTTTCCTCTGGTACTGTGCACTGTTGTGAATTTTGACATTCATCAGTACAAACATGAACAAACTTACCTGTCAGGCACGTTTCAACATGTGGCTGTTCAACGTAATTTGACCTGTTGCAGGGTCGCACTTGATTTGGAAACAGTGCTCTGTGGCAAACTGTGCAAACGTATGTCGGCCCGTTTTTGATTTGGGATCGAAAAATCTCTATAGCTTCTCTAATCAGACTGTCATCCCTGTTGTTATGTTGTCTGTTCATCTGTCTGTACTTTCGTCTTATTTTCAACGCACAGCGCACATTATTACTCGTTTTAAACACACGCCGTTTGTTTGTCATGAGCCGTCTCATTGTTTCTTTTTGCTTAGACCTGAATGCAGGGTCATTTGGATAATGAGTAGTTATGTAAGACTTTTGCGTTTGTCTGAAATCAGCATTCAAGATATAGCGGGATGTTAAGTATGTCCTCTGCTTCTGCCTAAATTCATCGTCCTCAGTGTAACGATTGGTTATATATGACTTTTGCCTCTGCTTAAAGCCAATGTCTTGACTGTAACGCTTGGTAATATATGTCCTCTGCTTCTGCTGAAAGCCAATGTCTAGACTGTAACGCTTGGTAATATATGTCCTCTGCTTCTGCTTAAAGCCAATGTCTTGACTGTAACGATCTGTTATATAATGCTTCTGCCTGTGCTGGAAGTTAAAGTCCTGTTTATAGCGAGTGGTTATGTAGGACGTTTTTCTTTTTCTGCACTCAACATTTTGCCTGTAAGATTCACGTGATTTTGTCTGTTTGGTACAGAACTGATTTTTAACATACTTTTCCCTCTCTTTCCTGTTTCTGTTCATTCTTTGAATTTCCATTCTTCTAATTCTTTCAGCCTGTGTAGCTATTTTCTTTTCCATAGCCATAAGTCTTCTCTTAAACTTTATTCTTTGCTGTTTGGTAAGTTTTGATAGGTCTGGCATATGTTGACTGTCATGTTGCAGTGTGTCCAATGTAGGATAGGCCACTGTACCTTCACTGCCACTGACATGAATGAACTCATTTGTATCTTGTGTATTGTCAGCACAGGGTGAACACTCTAACTAAGCATGATAGCAAAGATGTTTCAGTTTCAGCCTCTGTGACACTGGACATATTCTTAAGGTCTTGTTCTCTCATATGTGAAAGAGTGACGTCTGCATCAGAGCCTACTGTAACTGAGCATGACGGTAAAGGCGTTTCAATTTCAGCCTGTGTAGCTTTTTTCTTTTCCATAGCCAAAGCTTGTTTTTTAAGCTTTCTCTTGTCTTTTTTGGAATATTTTGGTAGAGCTTGCATGTGCTGATTGTCATGTTTTGCTGCATCTGACATAAAGCATTCCACTGCACCTTCACTGCTTCTAACATGCATTACTTCATTTGCATCTGGAGCGCTTTCAGAACAGGGAGTGCTCTCTGTAACTGAGCATGACAGTAAAGACATTTCACTTTCTGCCTGTTTAACACTGGACATGGTGTTAAGGTCTTGTTCTCTCATGCGCGAAACGGTCACATCTGCGTCAGATTCTGCATGTACCAAGTTTTCATCCACAGAGGGTTCATCAACACTGTGAAAAAGCACAGGGAATAGCTCATATGGGGCCAACGGGTTGGTTCCTAACTTTTCCAAACGTGACAATCTTTGTTATCAGATCAGTCAAACGTGTAAATGAACATGACAGCTTTGCCAAAACGAGCTGCGTAGGTGTCAAATGAGCCAAAGGGTGAGCCATCGGGTCGTCTAGAGTGTGGGTCAAAAAAGCCATACCTGCCTTGATGGTCTCGGAATACAGAGATGCACAGGGAGTTCAGAATCAACAAACCGTAGTTAACCTCTGATGACAAGCACTGCAGTCTGTCTGCAAGGTTCGGGTGGTCACCACTGGCAGAAGAAGCTATGAACAGGCCAACCTTTGAATCACACTTTGTCATTATGTGTTGCTGTCTGTAGCCAAGAACTATCTCAGGAATTTCCTCTACATTCAAGTGTGGGTGAATGTGGTGTCGGTCAGCGATCTGCTGACTCACAGTAAGTGCATACATTGCGTGGCCTCGATCTAAAACAAGAACAAGGTCTGCACTTTGAAGGTGTTTCAATTCGTGCAGGAAAGCTAGAAATGTGGCAGAGTTACAGCTGCACTGACTGTTTTTGGAATCAGCATATTTTGTATGCATCTGACTGCGGGATGCTAACACACGTGTAACATTAGCATGAGAAGGTTGAGGAACATTTACCTCTCTGTTGCTGTGAGGAGAACTCACCAACTGTTCAGCAGGTACTGAGTGTTGAGACTCACCAAACTTCTGCCAGTGCTGTTTTTGAGCTGCAGACCTCTTTCCTTTTCTAGGCATTGTGACTGGTAACACCAAAGATATGCAAGTTACAAAATTCAATTACACACAATGTGATCCTGTCACACAGGATGTCTTTCTTTTTCAAAGGTTCAATATGCACAATGTGGTCCTGTCACACAATGCTGTGTTACAGGGTGTCTTTCTTTTTCAAAGGTCAATATTCACAATGCAGTCCTGCCACACAATGCTGTGTCACAGGGGGTATTTCTCTTTCAAAGTCAGTCTCTTTTGCAAAGGTCTCTTTCTTTCAAAGGTCTCTTTTGCAAAGATCTTTCTGTTTCAAGTATTTCTCTTTTTCAAGTATTTCTCTTTTTCAAGGATTTCTCTTTCAGTGTTTTTCAATGTGGTGGCCCGGGATACTTCCTCAAGGCCGAGAGCGTGAAATACGAATACGAATACGAATACGAAATACTTTATTGATCCCCAAAGGGAAATTCATTTGTCTGTAGTCTCATCTATTTGTATAAGAATTATAGAGTCTAATGGCAGTTGGTATGAAGGATCTTCTGTATCTCTCTGTCCTACAACGAAGAGAGAGAAGCCTTCCACCACCATTATTTCTTTGGTCCATCAAGGTGTTATGCAGTGGATGATCCATGTTGTTTAGGATGGCCTCCACCGTCCTCATTGTGTCTCTCTCCACAACTTCCTCCAGAGAGTCCATCCTTACTCCGATCACAGAGCCAGCCTTTTTCACAAGCTTATCCAGCCTCCTTGCTTGCTTTTTTCCCAAACTTCCTCCCCAGCAGACTGCAGCATAAAATAAAACACTTGCCACAATAGACTGATAAAACATCTGCAGCATCTTACTGCAGATGTTTAGAGATCTGAGCTTCCTTAGGAAAAAGAGGCGGCTCTGCCCCTTTTTGTAGAGTGCATCTGTGTTAAGGGACCAGTCCAGCTTGTTATCCAGGTGTACACCAAGATATTTATAGTTTGTTACCACCTCGATGTCCACTCCACAAGTGTTCACAGGCTGAAGAGGGGGCTTGGATCTACGGAAATCAATGACCATTTCCTTTGTCTTTGAGGTGTTTAGTATGAGGCAGTTTTTATGACTCCAGTCACTGATCAAATTTATCAAATCCCTATATTCAGATTCCTGTCCATTCCTTATACAAGCTACAATAGCAGTGTCATCTGAGTATTTCTGGATGTGGCAGGACTCAGAGTTATATTTAAAGTCTGCTGTATACAATGTGAACAGGAATGGAGCCAGGACAGTCCCTTGTGGAGCCCCTGTGCTGCTCATTAATGTCCCAGAAAAACAGTTCCCCAACCTGACAAACTGGGCCTTTCTGTCAGGTAATCCGTGATCCAGGAGACAAAGGAAGAAACCACTCCCATCTCTATGAGCTTGTTTTTGAGTATGTTGGGTTGGATGGTATTAAATGCGCTTGAAAAGTCAAAAAACATAATTCTTACATAAGCGCCAGATTCTTCCAAATGAGAGAGGGAACGGTGGAGCATGTAGAGTACTGCATCATTCACTCCAATGTGTTCTTTGTAGGCAAACTGCAGGGGATCAAGTTTGTCTTTGACCTCAGGCCTCAGAAGACGTAGAATCAGCCGCTCCAGGGTTTTCATGATGTGTGAAGTAAGGGCCACCGGTCTGTAGTCATTTAGTTCAGCTGGACATTTTCTTTTTGGTACCGGGACAATACAAGATGTTTTCCACAGAGTCGGCACCCGCCCCAGCTGTAGACTCAGGTTGAAGATTTTGTGAAGAGGTTGGCACAGTTGGGCAGCACAGTCTTTAAGCAGCCTTGGACACACACCATCTGGGCCAGCTGCCTTCCCAGAGCAAAGTCTCCCGAGCTCCAACCTCACCCCTGTCTCAGTGACAAACAAGGGTGGAGGAACAGGTGTGTGAAGAGGAGTAGCTGCAGTCGCGGAAATGTACCCATGTGGAGGAGGAGGTGGAGGCGGAGTCATGATGGAGATGCCCAGATGTTGTTGAAGAGGAGCCATGGTGGAGGAACACACTTGTGGAGGAGGAGGAGGAGGAGGAGCCATGATGGAGAAGCCCAGATGTTGTTGAAGAGGAGGCATGGTGGAGGAACACACTTGTGGAAGAGGAGGAGGAGGAGGAGAAGCCATGGTGGAGATGCCCAGATGTTGTTGAAGAGGAGCCATGGTGGAGGAACACACTTGTGGTGGAGGAGGAGGAGGAGCCATGATGGAGATGCCCGGGTGTTGTTGAAGAGGAGGCATGGTGGAGGAACACACTTGTGGAGGGGGAGGAGGAGGAGGAGGAGGAGCCATGATGGAGATGCCCAGATGTTGTTGAAGAGGAGCCATGGTGGAGATGCCCACATGTTGAAGAGGAGGAGGAGGAGGAGGAGGAGGAGCGGCAGTGGAATGGGATGTGACCTCAGTGTCAAACCTGTTGAAGAACTGATTGAGTTCATCAGCTCTTTCCACATCACCCACGATTGGCTGTCTTTTCTTTTTGTTGTAGCCAGAGATGGTATTTATTTCTCTCCACACCTCACGGATGTTGTTATGATGTAAATTCTTCTCTATCTTCTTTTTGTATTCCACCTTTGCCATCGTCAATCTCTTCTTCAGCTCATGTTACACCTGTTTGAGCCGTTCTTTGTCACCCTCTCTAAAAGCTTCCCTTTTCTGATTGAGGATTGCCTTTATGTCACTTGTGATCCAGGGTTTGTTATTGGGGAAACAGCGTACAGTCTTTGTAGGTATGACTGTGTCTCTACAGAAGTTAATGTACTCAGTGAAACAATCAGCCTGTCTATCAATGTCCATACTGTTCTCATCTGTTTCCAGAAGCACATCCCAATCAGTGCGTTCAAAGCAGTCCTTTAGAGCCTCACTAGCCTCAGGTGTCCATTTCCTTACAGTGAGTGTAGTTGTGGTTCCCTTTGCACACAGGGTTTGTAACAGGTCTGCAGAAGAACCAAGTTGTGATCTGACCTGCCCAGTGGTGGTAAGGCAGTATCTCTGTAAGCTTCTTTGACATTGGCATACAGCAGATCAAGGGTTTTGTTTTCTCTTGTAGCACAGTTAACAAATTGTGTAAATCCAGTCAGATGGGAGGAGAGGGTAACATGGTTGAAGTCTCCAGATATTATTATAAGTGCCTCAGGGGTGTTTAGTCTGTATCCTAGCAACAATTTCATGCAGAATTTCACATGGAACATCAGCCGTTGCCTTGGGAGGGATGTACGCAAGTATTGTTATTATATGACCAAATTCTCTTGGTACATAATATGGCCGCATTCCAACTGCCAATAATTCAATATCTGGACAGCATATCTTCTCCTTGACAGCAATATGTGCAGGATTACACCATCTCTGGTTCACATATAAGGCCAGTCCTCCTCCTTTTTTCTTGCCACTAGCCTTTGCATCTCTGTCTGACCGTATGAGAGTGAAGCCAGGCATATCCACAATGGAATCCGAGATGTTATTATTCAACCAGGTCCCAGTAAAACACATCAGGCTGCACTCACGGTACACTTTCTGAGTCTTCACCAATATCTCCAGCTCCTCACTTTTGTTGGGCAGAGAGTTGACATTCCCCATGATGACTGATGGCAGAACGGGCTTGTATCTCCATTTCCTTGCCTTTAACTTTGCACCAGCATGGCAACCACGAAAGCTCCTCCTTATCTCAGCTGGAATAGGGTAATATACTCCAGATTTGCTCCATTTCAATGAAAAAAGCTCTTCTTTTGAATAAACTCTTCTCTCCACAGAAATATCCATCAGTAGATGTAAAAAATCCGATAAAAAGCGACAAAAATAACAAAGATTTTGAGAGCTACCAGACTTTGCTGCAACTTGTAAGTGCGCAGGTTCTAGAATGATATATATATATATGTATATAATGAAATACAGGGAGGAGAAAGAAGGCAGGGACAACAGATTGAGCAGGACAGAGGATAGAGGGGTTGGGGGATTGGGATGACACACACCCACAGATAAACACACTCCAAAGATCTCCTTCTTCTGCAAAGTGTAAACAACGAAGAAGAAGACATTAATCAGTTTCATTAAAATTATTGTTTATGAAAATTGCATGAATGATGCCTCCATTCCAACCTAAACATGACATTAGACCAACTTATGCAACTTCAACAAAGCAGATTGGCATAAAAGAAAGATTTACACTTTTTAAGTCTATCATAAATTCTCAAATAGTGGGGCCTTTATATACTTAAACTGCAGTGGGTGTAATTTATTACAGTAAAGCAATGGCATTTATTAAAGTGATGCTTAAGCCTCATGTTCACTTTAATTGCTGTAGTGTAAGTGTCATTCACTGTGCCTGATGTGCAATGCACATAGGCAACATTATCTATAGCTTGAAAATTTTGCACGAAACTTTGAGTGTGCCTTATGCTTACTGACAACTTGCATTTCCACCATACTGCCAGCTGTATTGATAGCACTAAATGTATCATTGAGGTTGTGTGTGTGTGTGTGTGTGTGTGTGTGTGTGTGTGTGTGTGTGCGCGCGCGCGCATTCTATTGTGCGTGTTTGTATGTGTATGGGTGAGTGTGTGTCTGTGTGTGTCTTGTTTACACAGTGGATGCATGTTCACTCATAGCGGCTAGGCAGAAATTGACAAAGCTTGCTGTGATTGGCCTAATGCACTGAATGTCTGGCTCTAAGTCTAATATCCATGGCTGCCTACTACTTTTTATTGTCAGCCATTTTGTTTTTCTCTCTCTCTTTCACTTAAGGGGCCTTCACGTGATAAGAAATTTGCTCTGCGCTCACTGCCAGGTAGGGCGCAGAGGCCCTGAGCGGACGCGGCGGAGCTCAGGGATACGTCATCAACAAGCGCGAGCTATTCACCGTTGCTAGGCAACGCCAACGCTACTTGTCACTCCGGTAAGAAAAAGACGTGGAGGAAGGAGATAGTTGAAGTAACGTTGTTTGTGCATTATTACATTGAGTTACAATGTATCTAAGTTCATCTCAAAAGAAGGCCCTTGCACTAGCGATTCAAATCAGACGGGGCGAAAATCTAAAAGAGTCTGGGTGCATGAAACGTTGTTGAATCGCTACGAAAAAGGTGAATTCAACTTGGTCAAAGAGCTACGGAGTCACGACGAGAGGTTCCAGTCATACTTTAGGTTGGACAAGAATCAATTTGATGTCCTCCTGGAGAAGATAAAACCTCTCATCAGCAAAATGGACGTAGGATTTCGCCGTCCCATCTCTCCAGACGAAACGGCTGGCCATCTGTTTAAGGTAAGATTGTATCTGGGTATGGCTATTTACCTTTTACAGATTTATTGACATGGATTATAGTAAATAGCACATTATTGCAAACTGGCAATTTTTTTTTTCACTGTGACAATTGACTGAGCTGTTGTTTAGTACACACCAGGGTAGGAAATAGGCGCCAGCAAATTGCAGGTAAAACATTAAAGGGGTATATTAAAAAAAAAAAAAAAAAAAAAAAAAAATTTAAATAATAAGATAAGATATTTCCCATATTAGTCCCACAGCAGGGAAAATTTCAGTGTACTACACAAGCAAAGTGGATAGCAAAAAGGTAAAGAAGCATCAATAAAAAATATAAAAGAAAATGTGAACATATAAAAAACATGAATGATTTAAATAGGAAGAACTATAAAAATAGGAACACTATATAGAATATAAACAGACTCAACAGTTGAACTTACCCATTTCACAGAGGGAATATTAATATTGCACATTATTATAATGCACCTAATTGAATTATTGAGTATTGCACATTGAAATTAAAATTCACCTGCATGAAATATTGCACAGTATGAAGTGACATTACACCCAAAGAAGTAGTAATATTGCACAGTGATTTATTACTGAGCAGTTCATGAATTTAAACATTTGACTTTCAGTGGCTTTTAGTGTTCACCTTTTAAAAGTAAATCATCTACTCTGACACAAGCACACACTTACTTTATTCTTTTTAGAATTTTTATTATGTGCATCTTCTATTTGTTATAATCTTTTTAATCTTTCTTTGTGCCCCTTATAGATACCTTGCCACTGGAGATTCTTACTCCAGCATTGCCTCTAGCTACCGTGTTGGAGTTTCCACCGTGGCGACAATCGTCCCCAGTGTTGCCACAGCAATTTGGGAGAGCCTAGTAGGGGAATATATGCCTGTTCCCAAAAAGGAAGCTTGGCGGGAGATTGCCAGTGAATTCCAGCAGAGATGGAACTTCCCAAACTGTGTAGGTGCCATAGACGGGAAACATGTTGTCATCCAGGCTCCTGCATCATCTGGGTCACAGTTCTATAACTACAAAGGGACTTTCTCCATTGTCCTGCTGGCTGTGGTCGATGCCAGGTACCGGTTCCTGGGTTGTAGATGTTGGTGCCTATGGAAGGAACAGCGATGGAGGCACACTTGCAGTCTCCCCTTTTGGAAGGGCTCTCCAGGCAGGCAGGCTGGATCTTCCAGAGGACCTTCCTCTCCCGAGTGCTGAACATCTTGGTCCAGCACCACGTGTTTGTGGGGGATGAGGCTTTCCCTCTGCACAAAGACCTCCTTCGTCCTTTTCCAGGACATCACCTCTCAAGACAGCAGCGTGTCTTCAACTACCGGCTGTCCCGAGCCAGGCGGATAGTTGAAAATGCGTTTGGAATCCTGGCAGCACAATGGAGGATGTATCACCGGGTCATCGGAGTGTGCCCAGAGAACGTGGATAAGCTGGTGAAGGCTACAGTCATCCTCCACAACTTCCTCCGGTGGTCTGATGCAGCTCCACCAGCCCAGTGCCCTCACCCAGAGTCTGATAGGCCTACACCTGCCTTCCAGAACATCCCCAGGGTGGGAAGCAACAATGCAGCTGCAACAGCACTCTCTGTCAGAGAAAAATATGCCACATATTTTTCCTCTCCTGCCGGTAAAGTACTATGGCAACACAGTCTACTGTAATAGGGATGCTGCACCCAAAAATCATAAAGATTGTAATGATACATCGATCTGCATTAATACAGTTGAGGTCAGAAGTCTACATACACTTGTAAAGAGTATGTTTATCATGGCAATTTTGAGTTTCCAGTTATTCCTACAACACTTAATTTTCTATGATTGAAACAAGTGTGTCTTTGTTACAAAAAACAATCATGCATTTTGGTTCTTTCATAATCTTATTATCGCTCTTCTGGAAATATGATCAAAAAAAATCTGTTGGGTCAAAAAAAATACATACAGCAATGCCTCCTTCTTTATTATCCCATTTACTCTATAAAACACCAGTTCCACTGAGAGCCAAACAGCCCCAGAGCATAATACCACTACCATGCTTGTGTTCTTGGGGTTAAAGGCCTCACCTTGTCTCCTCCAAACATATTTCTGGTTTTTGTGGCCGATTTTTTTTTATTTATTTATTTCAATTTTGTAACGGCTTTGAAATGACTTCAAGTCAGTGATTCATGTCCTGACATACTATATGCTGAGCTCCTTGGACTTTCCTGTTGTAGCATTTGTGTCTGAGCCTACTGAGTGAGTCAAATGGGCCCTGTTTAAATTGGCTCAGAGAAATCATCTGTAGTCAACTGTAATCATTCACAAAAAAATTAAGAGACCGTGGCACTAAGAAAATTTGATTAACACAACTTTCTACATCACCAAACTGATCACTCAAGTGTTTCTGACCCAACAGATTTTTTATCATATTTCCAGAACAGTGATAATAAGATTATGAAAGAACCAGAATGCATGATCATTCCATCATAGAAAATTAAGAGTTATAGGAATAACTGGAAACTCAAAATTGCCATGATAAACATACTCTTTACAATTGTATGCAATCTTTTGACCACTATTAAAGATCAAGGTGTAGTGTATACATCTACTCAGAAACTGGGGAACAGAACTATTAACAAGCCAAATTATAGATTATATCTGTAGAATGTCAAAATGTATTTATTTTTTGTTACTAAGATGTTGCACAAATACATGTTGCAACTAATAAAATGTTGTTTCAGAGTTCTGAAATAAACATTAAAATTTCTTAAATAATTATCTTGTCTCAGACTATCTCTGAATTCTGAGATGATTGTTTCAAAATTCTGAAAGATATATGTATGTATATAATTGTTTGTGTAGAGTATATATTATTTTTATTTACAAGTCGTGATTGTATATAAAATTATCCTATTTTTCTGATAAAGATCTGAAGACGGAAGAATTATTTCATGAAAAATAATTTAAAAGGAATAATTGAGATTTATTTAATTAATTATTACTGCTCTGTTTTCAGATAATTATCAGAAAAATACCAGCTTTTTAATTCAAATATATATATATGGAAAATCTATTGTAAGTATTGTATTCACTCATATCTTGTTTTAACCTGATTGCAACTGATAAAATAAATGTTTGAAATATTGCTGTCACCACTTTGTTGCATGCTGCTTGATTTCTGTAATGTGATTAATTCAATATCACATAATTATGTTTTATGTTATTGTGTTTTAGGCCTGAGCCTCTAAAAAGGGGGCAAGTGCAATTTTATATGTATTATGTAAATATTTAATTCACTCAAAAATCTGCACATAAAGCCATCAAGCAAGTCAATAACATTTCAAAAACAATATCTAATCTACTCTACAAATAAGCCTACACTTTTCTCAATAAAAACACTACAAGCAGAAATAAATCAGATTCCACATTTCAGGGGGTTGGTGTGAACTGTGCTCTATGTAAGATGGTTAACATCTCAATTTTGGCCTCTCCTCTGCGTTTGGGCGATAGACGTTTTAGCATTGGAGCGAGGCTCAAGAGGAATAATTCCTCTGGGTCATGTTCTTTCGTTAAAGCAGACATAATCGCCTGCTCAAATCCTTCCTCTGCACGCTGTCGCTTGACTTTTTTAGGTGGAGCTTTTTGAGGCTGGGCTGCCTGCGGGGTCGCTGCTTGGGGGGCACTGACATTGCTGGCGGCTGGCTGGCGGGGGGCCTGCTCATCTGATGGCCCTACATCAGCTGATGGCCCTACATCAGCTGATTGCCTCTCAGTTTGGGATGTGGATGCAACTGGAGCGGTGTTTTGTTGCGAACCTGACTGAACCAGGCTGTGTTGTGCGACTGGGAGACACTGGGAGACGTCACTTGTATCTGATGTCTCGGTCACGGGCATCAGTTGCAGAATTACATATTCCTCCTCGTCTATGTTACCGCTCGTTGGCCTATCTTTCAAAAATGGATCGAGGAACCTCAAAATTTCTATGTACTTCCATTTCTTTCTGTCTCCTCCCTCAGCACCACTCTTCTTCTCACTGAGTAACCTCCTCTCCTTCCTGTATCTGTCCCTCAAGTTTTTCCACCGTTTTTTACACTCCTCTTCTGCAAAAACAAACCACATCTCCAGGTAACAACATGATAACATTTACTATTGCTAAGCTAAACGACAGTTTATTTAACGTTAGCTACACTGATCCTGTCACTGTGTCTGCCTGAAATGTACACAAACGGCTAAAACGGCTAAGCTAACGTTTACCGTTAGTATTGTATTAAGCTTAACGGTTGTTCGTAAACTCTGCCTATTCACAAACCTGATAGCCCGATCTGATTACTGACACTTCGCCATGCATTGCTCTTCTTGCCAAGATCGTGATATGCTTTTAAGGTGGTGTTATACAGTTCAGGGAACTCAGAAACACAAAGTATCAGTTTTTCTTCCATTTTCTCTTCCGCCTCTGTTTGTTTGTGTTGCTTCTGACTACGTCACATAGAACTGTTATCTCATTGGTTGCGCTTTGAAAGGTCAGCGGCAAACTAGGTCAAAGTTCAAATAATTTGAACTTTGAGCGCAGCGGTAAGCAGCAGATCCGAGCGGTGCGCCACGCCGAGGGTAGCGGTACCGCTTAGTCGGGCGCCACCGCTCTCTCCATAGGAAAACAATGGGACAGCCAGCGCAAAGCGTTTTTACCGCCGATCATGTGTAGGGGCCTTTACACCCCTTTTCAGTTTCAGACTTTATAATGGGTGTGTATTGCATGGAATTCTCAGAGCTAGAGTGGGTGATGTCATCACTAGAGTGGAGAGCAGCTCTAAAATCATCTAAAAATTTTCTCTTAAACTTGCTCTCACACCCACAGTGTTCATTCCAGATACACAATTTATACATCAAATCATAGGAAAAGCCGTGCCGGTCGCTGACATGGGACCACAGAAGTAAATGTTTTGGCTCAGCGAGGTCAAAAAGGACAAGTTTTCCAACCAACTGCCCCATTCACTCCCATGTTAACTCAGATTCAGACCTTCTTGAGAAAAGCAGATGACCTCAATTCTTTACATCATCCATGTGATAACATATTTGGCACCACGAGAATAAAATTTACATGGCTGTGTTCACAGTCTTCTCTACTCGCACAACCTATGTTTGGTTTGGCTGTGGGACTTACGGCCTGTCACTCAGAGGCAGTAGTTCGAGAGGCATATTTTCATGAAATGCATGTCTCACCTACACAGTGGATACATGTCCACCCACAGTTGCTGGGCAGAAATTGTCAAAGCTGATTGTGATTGGTTTAATTGAATGTCTTGCTCTAAGTCTAATATACATGGCTGCCTACTGCCATTTTGAATGTCAGCCATTTTGTTCTTCTCTCTCTCACTTACACACCCTTCCATACACACACACACACACACACACACACACACACACACAAAACCTTGTCTTTCTATCTGTAAGGGTACTTTTACTGACACACATACAGACACACATATTCACCCATATACATACAAACGTGCGCTATTGCGCACACACATACACACACAAACACACACACAGACACACACAACCTCAATGATACATTTACTGCTTTTAATGATTAGCATACTGGTATGAGGAAACTAGTCGGCAGTAAGCATCAGGCACAGTCAACCTTTTGTGTGAAATTTTCTAGCCTTATTAACATTATTACATTCACTCACCAATCAAGCGCAGCCTCCAAATGTACTTCTCTCTGTCTAGAGGAGAAAACAATATATTAGCCTCATCTTATATCTCAGTCTGTCTGTGACTTTTTACTCAATCTAAGCAGCACCAGTTATGACTGTTTTTATCCCTAATGGATACATACATGGATAATAGATATATGTGTATATATAAATATATATGTATTTGACACTTCTACACACACACACATTAAGCAAGAAGTTTATATATAACCAACAATCTTTGCATAATAAAGTTATCAGTTGACAAATAAATACACCACCACATGAGATATAATCCATTAGCCATAGGCACATGTTTGACAGTTTACACCACAGACAATTAGCCTGACTTATGTTAGCATACTGAATCTTATTCATTCTTATTCACTGTTTCCCTCAAGATGGCCCTTGCTTTAATTTTTATCTTTTTTTTTTAAATTTTCTTCCACACTGTCTCTCCTCCTCTCTCACCTACACTCTGTGCCTTACTGAAGCCAGGCTACATACATGCACACAGAGGAGCAGAGGGGCAGAGGGGGAGACAGGTGACTGCAGTTACATTACTGTTTGTGTGATGAAAATTTCCCAACAAGTCATTTATCAATGTATTCAGTCTAAATTAATCTAAGATGAAATGAGTCAAGCTAAAGCTAGGCTGCTAGTGAGTTAGCTCCCACAGATGTTTGTCTCTGTCAGTTGGTGTTTTGTCAGTTAACATGCTACCTAAGGCTGTTATCAATTCTAAACGGTCTAAACTGCCGGACCTCGCGCACCCCCTTCCCCCGCCCCTCCCCCTCTGCATAAATGCAGGTGTTACCAATGACACTAATCAAGCTCTTGCTCCATTTACCTTAGCAGAGCTTCTGCAGTGAGCCAATATGCACAATAGCAGCACCCTGAGTCTGTCTGACCTGAATGAAACGGAGCCTTGATTAATATCAGTGGTAACACCTGTCTTTCTTACTATTTCATATTGACAAGGCAGGCAGCAGCAGTTAGCTAACTGTTAGCTCAACTATCAGTTAGCGCCAACTGTAAATGGCCGGACTTCGACGCACCTCCCTCCCCCCCGACGAGCTATTGACCGAGGCTTCATTTCCTGTTCATATTTATCGGTTATCACGCTAATTTACTGTCACTTTAGACATTTATGACTATTTAACTGGTGTTTTTTAACATTAAAGAGGAAAGAACAGAGACAGACAGCCACTCATCTCAGCAGACGCGGGAGAAGTGAAGCTCGCGCTCCGACGGCGTCACACAGCCGAGTCGAGTCGAAGTGCCTTCAAGGACACTCGGAAATTCCAGTTTTAGATACTGAAAACTTAAAAAATGGCACTAAAATCAGTGGCGGCTGGTGAAAAATATTCTAGGTGGGGCTGTGCTATATCAAGTCAGTTTCAGTAACCATCCAAAACACAACTGAACAGAAACGGCAGGATATCAGTGCTCTGTGAAATAATAATTATTTAATGCCAATATTAATAACTTGAGGCATTTTTGCACAAAACATAAACAACATATTGCACAACCACAATTTTGGCAATAAATTACTTATTAAACTTTACACATTTTTACCTCTTTATATACGGCTGAGCACATGAAACAGTGCATTAGTGGTAAATCGATGACGCAAGTATTATGTTTTAAGTATATTAAGAAATTAATACTGGAATAGAAAAATACTGTACAGTAATTGATAAAGCTAAATGTTACTAATATGATCAGAACTGCAACAATTAACTGATTTTTCAATTAGCAGATCAAGAAAAATACAATCTGCAACAATTTTGATAATTTCAACATTTGAGTGAACAATCCAGAAAATGATGAGCAGATTACACATACAATAATATAAGCAAACACACACTACTTAGACAAAATATCAGAAATTTCTTAAGTGCAATACATTGCTGGATGATGTGTTGTGCTAAGGTCAACTTTATACAAAGAAAAATCTGGTCAAGGGAATGAATGTGTGTGTGTATACAGACAGACAGTACTCTTCTGTTGAGGAGTACTTTGTATGAATATGAAACTGGCCTGGACAAACATGATGGTACCCTTAACTTAATATTTTGTTGCACAACCTTTTGAGCCAATCACTGCAGTCAGGTGATTTCTGTAACTCTCAGTGAGACTTCTGCACGTGTGGACTCCTGATGAGCAAACTGCTCCAGCTGTCTCAGTTGTGAAGGCTGTCCTTCTCCAGACTGCATGTTCCAGCTCCTTCCACAGATGTTCAGTAGGATTCAGATTAGGGCTCATTGGAGGCTACTTCAGAACAGTCCAGTGTGTTGTTCTTAGCCATTCTTCAGTGTGTAACTGTGTGTTTCAGGTCATTACCCTGTGTGATGACCCCTGACCTGTGACCTAGACCAGGCTTTCTGACACTGGGCAGCACATTTGGCTCCAGAACACCTTGATAGTCTTGAGATTTCACTGAACCCTCCACAGATTCAAGACACACTGTGCCAGGTGCAGCAAAGCAGCCCCAGAAAAGAACCAAGCCTGATCCATGTTTCACAGTAGGTACAGTAGTTCTTTTCTTTGTATGCTTCATTTTTCATCTGTGTACAATGAGCTGATGTGACTCCAGTGTTGTCTCTGTGTACTCTGTCCACAAAGCTTCTGGGAGAACGTCCTCTGGTCCCTGCTGATCCAAAACTGAAGCTTTTGATGTGACTTGACAAAAAGATGTGACTTGACAAAAAGCTTCAGTTCAGAGCAGTTTGCTCACCAGGAGTCGACACGTGCAGAAGTCTCACTGAGAGTTACAGAAATCACCTGACTGCAGTGATTGGCTTAACAACAACATTGTGCAACAAAATATTAAGTTAAGATTAAGTTAAGGGTACCATCATTTTGTCCACACTGTGTGTGTGTGTGTGTGTGTGTGTGTGTGTGTGTGTGTGTGTGTGCATGCGCGCGCATGTCTTATTTGTACTGGAATTTTGCCCTTCTGTCCTTCTGTGTGGCAAAGCGCTCAATGACCCTCTTATTGAAGTCAGGAATGTTTCTGACAAGTTTTTTCTCCATGGAGAGCATGGCCAGAGCATTCAGGCGATCCTGCGTCATGGTGTTCCTCAGGAAAGTTTTGATTCTCTTTAAAGTAGAGAAGCATCTTTCTGATTCTGCTGTTGTCATGGGTGTGGTGATCAGAATCTTGAGAAGACTTACAGTCTCAGTGAACGTGCCCTGAAGGTTGTTCTCCATGAAAAACTGGAACAGAGTCAGTGCACCCCTGCAGGCCTTGAACTCGTCGTTCTCATAGATGAGGGATAGCTCTCTTCTCAGCTTGGCTTTGTTCAACATGGGGTAGGCCTCCACGGTAGTTTCCAGTGCTGCATCTGGGAACTGTGCGGTGTGTTGCACAAACAAGTCTCCATGTAGCAGAGTGGCACTGATGAGGTGCTTGGTAAATGAGAACCGCTCTTTGGCATGGCTCAGAATGGTACCACATACCTATGACATGATACATAAACAATAATAATAAAAAAGGTAAGTACACATAGTGAACCTTACCATAGTAAAGAGATATGGGGTAACACATATAAAACTAACATTCATCCTATTTTTAAGCTACAAAAAAGAGCTATAAGAATTATAAATCGATCGAACTTCCTTGAATCAACTAACGTATTGTTTATCAATCTAAATACTCTTAAATTTTATGATTTAGTTGAATTTAAAATGGCACAGATAATGTACAAAGCACACAATCATTTACTTTGATGCAGAGGCTGTTTGAAATCAGAGAGAGTCGGTATGATTTTAGGGGAACTGGTTTTTGCAAAAAAACTAAGACAAGAACGAATATTAAGCAGAGATGTGTCTCTGTTAGAGGTGTTAACTTGTGGAATAGCTGTGACGATGAATTAAAAATGTGTAGTTCACTTTCCTCATTTAAAAACATGTATAAAACTAAAGTAATAAGAAAATATATAAATCAGGCATGAAGAAGAGTAATAATGAAAATACTGAAACTTTCGGCTGTGTTTGCTTGTATTATTGGTATGGAACTTTATTGATTTACTTCTGTAACATGGTTGAAAAGTTGTTGTTTTTGTTTTGTTTTGTTTTGTTTTTTTCTGTTTGTTGTTTTTTTTCTGAAGACTTATGGTGCAACTCAGACCATGTAGCTAAAAAGTTGCCTTGCTAAAGTTGTTTTGTAAAAAGGGTAGGCAAAATAAGCCTGAGCTTCAGCCTACACCTTTTCGATTAGCTTCATCCCTCATCTACTTGTTGCTGAGGCAAATCTTCTATGTATTTGTTGGGGGTGGATTTTGAATGCTAATTGAATAAATTATTGCCAAAAAATAAAAAATAAAAAAAATAATGTCATCAGTATTCTCTTACAAGATGAGATCAGTGTATGCCTTACTCAGTAGCTGCACAGTGATTAGAATATAGCATAATAAAAACAAATGTGTAACTCTTATTATTACACAGGAATTGAGGATGGCAGACAGAGAAATATAGCATATAGTAATTTTACATATCAATAAATTAAAAAAAAAAAAAAAAGAAGGTAAAAACACCTACTGGGTGTCTTGTAAACAGGACTGTAATATTGCAGCTTACCTCTGAAGCCAACTGCTGTCGTTCTCCCTGTCCAAATTTCCTCCTCTTTGTGGACTGCTGCTGCACAGATGCGCTGTATTCCTCACTCAGAGAAGGAATGGAGTCCCTAATCAGAAACACAGGTTAGCATCCACAATCACTCTTTCAAAAACTAACATACTGGAGACTTTTATTACAATAATGATAAATAATTATTCACCTGATCTTTTGCATGCTGTTGGTGAACGTCTGGATGACTCCTGTGATGTAGACAGAGTCGATGTTCCTCTTTGCAGCTGGTTAAACAGCATGTCCACGTGTGGCAGGATCTTGTGAAACAAGGCCAGGAGAAAGCAGAAATCTTCTTCCTCCAGCATTCTCACAAAGCCCCCTGCCTCTCTGACAGTGATTGGATCAAAGTCACCAGAGTCTCTGATAGTTTGGAAACACTTGATGAGGTCATCCTTGTGTTCAAACACTGTGTTAACAGCACGGCTATGAAAGTTCCATCTGGTTGTTGAAGTCCCTGGAATTCTGTGAGCCACAATTTGGTCAAGCACAGTGGTTTGCTTGAATGAGCGGGAGAAGAATGCAGCAAATCCACCAAGGTCTGAAAAAAAAGTCCTGACTCTGGGGATGTGTGATGTTGCCTGCTGCATGATGAGGTTGAGCTGATGGGCATAGCAGTGAATGTAGTGTGCACCTGCGTACACATCCTTTACCTTGCGCTGCACTCCACCTGTGGCTCCCCTCATTACTGCAGCCCCATCATAGGCCTGGGCGATCAGCTGACTCTCCTGTCCGGGAGGGAGGATGATGCTCAGCCTCTCCAACAGCGCTGTGGCGATCGTGTCCGCGGCAGCATTCTGAAGAGGGATGAACTCGAAAAAAACGCTCTTGAATGTTGTGACGAGTGTCAATGTATCTTAGCACAAGCACCAACTGGCAGCGGGTGGAAATGTCAGTTGTCTCATCAGCCTGAATAGCAAGATAATCTGCGCTTTTTACTTCCTCGAGAATGTGGGTCTTGAGTACGGACAACATGCAGTCCAGCAGTTCGTTCTGCACGGTCTTTGAGGTGCCTTTGAAAACTGTCGCTGTCTTCAGGTGCTCCTCCAGCACGGTATCAAGCGATGCGACCAGATCGACTAAGCCCCTAAACACACCGGGGTTGTCTGAAGATTCCGTCTCATCGTGGCCGCGCAAAGCCAGCTCAAACGCCCCGCAGAATTTAATACAGTCTATTATCTTCGACAAAATGTGCCGGTTCCTGTCCACCTCTTCATTGTGCTTCCTCACACCAAGCCTGTGCCCTTCATCCAGTTGCGTCGCGATGTTAGCTCTGCCTAGCATCATTAGCTTGACCGTGTTCTCCATATGTGCCCTCGTACTCTCGTGTTTCTTTATC
The DNA here is from genome assembly GCA_034769285.1 of Lutjanus argentimaculatus. NCBI lineage: Eukaryota > Metazoa > Chordata > Actinopteri > Lutjaniformes > Lutjanidae > Lutjanus > Lutjanus argentimaculatus. Next base: position 30,212,416 of record JAWZSL010000016.1, on the reverse strand, counting down.
TTCTCAGATAAATGTTTCATATCCCTTACTCCTGTAACAGTCCATGCCGTATCTGTCCCAGCCGTTTTGAAGAGCAAACACGGGAAGCAATATAAAGCATTTACATGACTGCACCCAGCTAGCCAAGCCTTCCTGCTGTACCAATTACGAGAGAAGCCTCTTGTATAAACTTTACCTTTCTTGCTGGCTTGTTGGCTTATTTTGATGTTAGGCTGATCTGGGCCTCGCTGTTTTACTTTGAGTTTTTCCACCAATGTTCTCCTCTCAAATGGATTTTGGATAAGAGACCGTATTGAATTTATATTTCCACTGTCCGCGTCGTCCATCATTGTCACTGTCATCACAAATATCCAACCCTACTCCCACAGGCACACTTGGCGTGGGGCGATATATTTATCGCCCTTTGGGCATCAGATTCGACGACGCTGATTGGATAAATTCCTGTTGCTATGTCGAATTGTCTTGTCGGTAATTGGCTGCTCTGCCGCACTGGCAGGGCGATTTTTCTATCGCCCCAGCCACTCAGCAGAGATGTGAAGGAAACTATTTTCCTCGAAAATTATAATTTATATTTTGTAAATGACATGTCATTGCGAATTTAAACACACATGCTGCTCAAAATAAGTGATTATTGTTTATTTTAAAAATATTTATTTTAAAAATGAAAAATCAAAAACACCGGGGGGAGGAGGGGAGGAGGGGGAGGGGGGGGCGGCGCCCGAGTGCCCCCTATTGGCCAGCTGCCACTGACTAAAATGTGTGTGGATTTATTGTTTTTCTAATGTATTACATTATGCACATTATACAGTTTCATTATTAGCATCATTTGTGTGATCTAATTTATGGCAAACAGATTAATGGCTACAGTTGTAGCTCAGAATGCCATATGGATTATCTTATGCAGAAATCCATACATTGTGTGCGTGTGTGTATTTATATTTGTGTGTGTGTACGTCTGCTTGAATGCTTGGACACATATACCCATACAGACATGTCTCCTAAAGTGTATTTATATATTAATTTCATGGTTTAAAGGTCCGTGATGATTTCAGCCGTTGGATTTCCTGCTAAATGGAATGCACAGTCACAGCACAGATCCAGCTGTCCTGGGCCACTTGATTTAATAGAGCTTACACTGAGGCTGAGAGGCATCAATCAAACTTGATTTGAAATTTGAATTTGAAACATGAATAATTGTCAAATGTGTGTCTGTGGAAAAATGATGATTTATTGAATAATACCATTTATGTTGTAATGGTGTAGACATTTTTTTTTTAGTTTTTAGTTTACTGAACAGCTGAGGCAAAACTTAATTTCTACTGAATAATACCACAAATGTTGGAATGATATACAAGGAAGAAAGGAAAGTTAGAAATTTTTGAAAAATATAAAATATGAAAAAATGTGTTTTCATGTTTATTGAAAGACTGACACCACACTGAGTTGTGGCCTTTGTATTATAATAATTTGGAATGAAGTTAAATATTTAAATGTTTTCTGAGGGACTGCATCCAACTGAATGGCTGCATTTGTAATTTAATAGTGTTTGAATTATTTAGAATTTTTTAATGTTTGTGGAAAGGCTGACGCCACTGAATGGCTGCTTTGTGTGGAAGATTTCAGTGTTTGTTAGAAAGCGGATGCCACACTGAATAACTGCCCTTTTTATAAGTAATCATATGTGAATTATTTAAAATATTTGATTTTTTGTCAATAAGCTGATGCCACACTGAATAGCTGCCCTTATTATATAATAATGTTTGAATCATGTAGAACATTTGAATACTTCTTTGAAAAGTTGAAGCCAAACTGAATAGCTGCCATGGCAATATAACAATATTAGAATTTTGCAGAATATTGGAAAGTTAGTTAAAAACTTACACCACACTGAATAGCTGCCTTTAAAATATAATTAAGTTTGAATTACGTGGAATATTTGTAGAAAGGCTGATGCCACACTGAATAGCTGCCTTGATGATATGATGTTTAGATTGTGTGGAATATTTGAATTTTTTTTAATAAGCTAACATCACACTGAATAACTGCCATGAAAATATAATAATAATATTTGAATTATGTAGGATATTTGAATATTTGTTAGAAAGCAGAATGAAAGAAGGCTGCAGATGAACAAAGAAAGAAAGAAAGAAAGAAAGAATGAATGAATGAATGAATGAATTAATTAATTAATGACCTAGAAAATTTCACATAAAATTTTGAGTGTGCCTGATGCTCGCTGCCGACTAGTATCCCTGTACCAATATGCTAATTATTAATGGCAGTAAATGTATCACTGAGGTTGTGTGTGTGTGCATGCCTGTATGTGTGTATGTCCAGTAGGCTGCCAACGTCGGCAAGAAAAAAAATATTAACGGCCGCCAGGCCACCGACAAGCTCTTCACGGTGCCGGTGTCGTGCCAAGGTACTTATCCCTGATAGGAAGCGTATCCCCTTCCATGGGAGCGCACCTGCACTCAGTAAAGGTGGACCTAAGTTACTACGCATTACTACGTCAGGCTGTATTTTCAGCCTGCCAAAATATGTATCCCCTGTCTATAAAACCCAGCCTTTACCATACCATCAAGTGTTTTATTTTACAAATACTTCATCTTTGTTCCTTCCTACTGTCCCCTCTCTATATGATGTCCAGATGATGTCCTACCATCAAATATTTCATTCTGTGCAGATGTTCATTGTCAGAAACCAGAAGTTTTAACAGATCAACAAAGTGGTACTTTTATTCACATTTTTGGGTTTCACAGACTCACACAAGATTTAGAAAGCTTGGTCAAAAGACAGTTGATTAACTGGTCAAGCCACCTGGCATAAGGGAGTGTGGCAGTGGAAGTGGTCTGTAACAAAATAACACAAAACTTCTTCATCGATTCACATAACATTGAAACTAATGAACTGTCTCTCACAGACTCTTGTGGGAGGCATCACTGGACTCAGCAGAGTTCCTTCTTCATTGGCGGACTTAGTTCCTCTCCCTCTAATTAAGTCAAGTCTTTGTGTGTGTGAACACATGTACACGAGGATACATGTGTAATCATACACAAGCAGGACATTTAAATACTTCTTCTGCTGGTGGGCCTTCTACACACATATGGTGGAACCACTGCAAACACACGTCACACTGAATCTGGAAAACAAAGAATTTGTGTTTAGAATAAGATGTCTGAGTGAGAAGCTGCACATTTTAATTCTTGTGTTACTGATGTTGTCTTTTTTAATATATTTCATGTGGAGGTTAAATTAAAATGTTCGTTCTTGATAGAATGGAACAATCCAACATCAATCTACAGGGGAATTCTTAACTTTAAAACAGAAAACATTTCATTTCATATTGTTAATTGCAGTTGTTGATTTAGTTACCCAATTACTGTCTATTTCATGCTCCTCTTGCCCTCCGAAGTGGCATGTGTCAGTCAGGTCATCTGTGAAGAAGAAGAAAAGAAAAAAAGCATGCATCCATATTCTCTTGTCCTGTATGCAAATTGTCAATATTGGATAACTATTGAATATTGAACTATTATTGAACCAAAACATCCCCTGATAGCTAATTACTTACAGTCTTTAGGAGGAGAGTGAGAGCAATTTGGAGCCTTTTTGTTGCAGAAATACCTATTGGCTTCTCCTTCAAGAGTTGTTTTGCAAACTGAAAAAGACATTTTAAGAGGCTCAGATCCAAATCCAATTTCATTTAACTGAACAATAGTCAAATAATACAGTAATCTGAGCAGGCCCGGTTCTCTGAGGGTACAAAAGCATGCATTGCACACCCAGTTAAATATTTTTCATCCTCAGTTAAAACTTGAATAATAACAGTAAGCGCAAAGTGGTAGGTCTTAGGTAAATGGACTGTGCATCTCTATGCTCATCTTCTATTTTGGTTTTTGTATGTGCAACAGCACAACATGCAAAAGGCAAAACATGACCTGATAGAAAATCCAACGTCATTAAAAAAAGATATTGTATGAGTTAAATAATCCATATACAGATTATTTATTTTTGTTTGTTTTAAAAGGAGAACAAAAACAAACTTCAGACCATCACAGTAGTATTGTTGAGGCTGTCCATTCTATATCCTGCTATGTTCCTGTCTGTCAGTCAGTGGTAATATTTTAGCTCTGATTTCTCTGGGGAAAAGAGCTCGAGAATATGGGTGCTGTTCTCACTCAAAATGCAAACTGTTGCTGAAAAGGATGAACACGATGTATTCACTTACTACCGTTAACAACTTTTTCCAGCTGTGTTCAAGTGTACGCTGTTCATTGAGGAGAAAACCCCAAACACCTCTACTATTTTTTGTTGATGCTGCCAGGATGCGCTGCAGTTACAGTCATTGGCCATTAATTTCAGATGGACCCTAAGTCATTTTTTTCCCAAAACAGTCTTTAATGTGAGGTTGAGGACCCTGCTCTGAATACTAAACATACCTTCAAGGCAAATATTCCACATGAGGTAGCGTCCTTTTGTTTGGGATGTGGGAGTGTGTCACATGTCCATCTGCAAACATTGCACCCCATGTTTTGCATGAATGTCCTGAAGAAGACAATAATAATATTAATTATAGCTGCTGTGCAGCAATGGTCGGGGCCGGGCAATTTTAGGCAAAATTAGGCAATTCTGACAAGCAGAGTGTAGGAAGATGAAAAAAAGGTGGCATTCTAATGTGCATTTTACATCAGTTGAGGCTTGAACTCACAATTTCTGGCACAAGAGACTCTGCATATTGACTGATAGCTAAGCCAAATAAACAGGGAAAAGAGACAAGGGATAACAGGGAAACGTGTTGATAAAGAGTATTTGTCTCTTCCCAAAACTCCCTGAATCATAATTATTTTAACCTTAGTAGTCTCTAATCCACATAGCATGATACCTGAACATAAGGCTTTCACATTTGAAAGTCCATCCTGCCTTAGCTGAAGCTCAAACTCACGACTTCTGACACTGAAGTCCGTCTTTTATCTCACTGAGCTAATTGGCAAGTGACAGTTCACATGTGGCTTCACAAATTGACTAAGCCAAGGATCAGGGTGCCAGGCAGCAGCCATCCATGCCATGGAAAAACACATTTCAAAGTGAAAGTTCCAAAGCTGTAGCACATATGGTTGATTTGTTATGAATTTTCAAAGTTTTGAAATTTAGAGGCTTGCTGTAGCGCCACCATCAGGACTATTGTCTTGTGTTTCCAGTTGAGAACATCTGGCATGGGACTGGACCTTTGTGAAAAGTTTGGGTAGATTTCTCATATGGAAATGTTGTACAAGCTGAGGCTTGAACTCACAACCTTCAACACCAAGAACCATCCTCTATCTCACTGAGCTAATTGGCAAATGGAAATGTCACCTGTAGCTTCACAAATTGACTAAGCCAGTCACCTGTGTGCAAGACAGCAGCTGTTAGCATGTAAAGGCAGATTTCAAACGGCTGTCAAAAATTCAGTTATTGAGACAAAAATCCCAAAATACACAAATTGCATCTAGACAGCATGGAGATGTTGGTCATTAGTTTTTAACATGATTTATTGGCTCCATTGACTCCAATTGTTGGCATGAGTGTGAAATTCAAAATGCTGTAAAAAATTCAGTTTTTGAGATAAAATTCTGATATTTTCCAAACATCATCTACCATGACTCCAAAATTTTGTCATTTTTTTCATGAACATTGAAAATGTATTTAGCAAGAATTTGCAAGTATATGCCCCAAGAGAGTCTGCTGCAGACCTCCAGCGTGAGGCCGCTTCCGGTGCAGGCTCCTCTCTCAGGCCGCCTCCAGTGTCAGGACGCTTAGGACAGGAAGTGCACGCAAGAAACTTCAAAATAAGACGATGGTGAAACTAACGGAGGAAGCGGCTTTCTCGTATATTATATTTCATTAATGACGCAAGAAACTTAAAAATAAGACCGTGTTGACACTTTTGGAGGAAGCAACTTTATCGCTGATTTATATTTCGTAAAATACATGTTGATTTAGCCTATTCTTTATACGTAGCATTTAACCTGGGTATACGTTTGCTAGCAACATTACTGCATTACATCAACTGTCAAAATGGGGTATTAACTCTTTTGGAGGAAGCAGCTTTGTCGCTGAATTATAATTAATTAAACAACACTGCAACGCGAAAACATTCGTCTCTTGAATGTGCATGCTTGTGTACGTCATTTCTTAGATGTACAGGTTGATTTTTTTCCCCTTTCTTTATTACGTGGCATTTAATATGGGTGTAAGTGTGCCAGCAACATTACTACATTAAGTCAACCGTCAAAATGGCGTATAAACTCCGTCCATACAGCTAAGTTCATAGAAAAACAACGCTTATCGACAGGACAGTTGGAGCCTCTCTTCTGGTCAAAAAACTAACACACCTCTCATATAATTTACCATTGAATAGTTTAATGTTAATGTATTGCATATTGCATTACATATATTCCATGACAAAGGAATTGTGCATCTGCTTACACAACCTGAAGCTCATTTTAAAAATAGTTACATGAAACCATCAATCAACATAGCAACATAATTAATCTAAGCTTTTTTCCCCATAGCCTCAACATCTCATGTATAACATTTAAAAGTGAGAGGGGTCTGGCTGCAGACCTCCAGCGTGAGGCCGCTTCCGGTGCAGGCTCCTCTCTCAGGCTGCCTCCAGCGTCAGGCCCGGAAATAACAAACTTTTTGTGCGTCTCCAAAAGAACTCCGGACATAAACCAATGAGGTTACAATTCTGGTACAGTAGGTGGCGGTATGCACCTATATAAAAGTGTTTTGCGATCCGGAGAAGAGGAAGAAGAAGAAGAAGGAGAAGGAGAAGGAGGAGAAAAAATAGGACTCCGGCATTGTGACGGACTTTTGCAAATCGACTGCCGCTTACCATACAGTTGACCACCACAGTGACAGTAAGTGACAATGACAGTTTATATATCCCAAAAAACGAATGCACGGGTTGCATATGTTTGCCGTTTTATTAGCCGCTCTACGCACGTAAATTACCGAATGTTACATATGTTAAGCTAACGGTGGCTAGGGTTGACTACGACGCTCAGGCTATTTGTTGTCCAAATAAACATGAAATGTTTAACTATCGTTCACTCGGTTTACACTTTTATTAATTGAAATCTGTATATACTATGAACTTAACATGCCTTTTTTCTGTGTTATGTAGATGCATCACTCAATTGTTCAGATAAGTGTAGGGCATAAAGTGGAACGCTGCACAACTTGCTGTAAGCTGTTTCACTGCCCCCTTTGCCCCAAATACAAGCCCAGCCAAAGAGCGAGGCTTCAGCGGCACCTTGACGTCCATATGAAAAACGCCATTACATTCAAAGGTATGGATTTGTGTGTGTATTTGTTTTTGGGTGCTCTTATGTCTTGTTAGTTATTGGCTAATTTAAACTTTTCTTGACTTTCTCTTAGATAAAAAGATTTGCAAATGCAATTTAAACTGCAGGAACGGAGGACATTTTCATTGCCCTGTATGTGATAAAACCATAATTAAAAGGACAGACATGGAAAAACACCTGGAGGCTTGTCAAAGTGCCACAAAACAATTAACCACCTCAGCTGCTGCCCCCATACAAGCAGAATCCACTGGTCAATCAAACACATCTGCTGCACCCTCTCCCCTTCTTCCACCATCCACACCTCCACAAGTCTCCCTCATTTCAGAATCAGTTGATCCCCCTCCCCAACAAGGTGTTCCCCCTGCGCAGTTAACCCAACCTTCTGCCACCTCTTCCGATACACATGTGACTGCCCAGGACATTAAAATACAGGGATCACGCCGTAATAAGGTGCAATGTCCTCATTGCAAACTTATCTGCCATAAAAAGAATTTAAACAAACATATCCACAGGAAACACATTAAGAAAACGAACACAACAGTTGGCAATATATTGAAAAGTGTCTGTGTGGATGCAACCAATGGGATATCTGCTGTCCAAAGAACAACTCACGGATTTTCTGTGCCTATTCATGTCCAAAAGAAAACTTGGGGCCACCAACATAAGGTGCAGTGTGAGCTTGAAGACTGCAGACAGTATCATTTAATGGCAGCACGGAGTGGATTACCATTTAGCCAGTGTGACCACATGCACTCACTGGAGTTCTGCAGCGAAACAGCTTCAGAAGAATGGCTTAAAGAAGAGGTTCTGACTGAAATGGTGAAATTGAAATTCTTTGGTGAGGCTAAAAAGGCAACATGCACAAAAAGACAAAAAAAATGCTCTGAAGGCTCATGTCCCTCTCTGTGTCCAAGTCTCATTTCAGGAAAACGCCAAGCAATTTTGCTTTTCTGTCCACGAGCCAACTTTACACCATTACAGTCAGCTTGGGAGGGTGATGGTGACATATAACTCCACAGCTAACACGTGGCATTGTCCTTGTGCCAAACCAAGAATATCATGCATCCACAAAAACATAAGTAAGTGGCATCTTTTTCAAACAAACCCAGACATATTCAGAACGGAGGCTGCACCAAGTACACCTCAACAGCAACAAGACAGTGTCTATCCACCATCTGCTGAAGTCTTGAAGCAACTTGTTCATTACATCTACAAATACAAAAAGCTTCCAGCCAACCTACCAGATGACTTGTCAACAAAGGCGCTGACAGATACATCCAGAGTTGCATCATCAGAGACAATTGCACCATCTGTCCAGGTTCATACATCTGATCAGTCAACACTATCTCAGAAATGCTGTAATCACATCAAGGTTAATTGAGTAGTTATTAATATCTCTCCTCATATCATGAAAGTTTCCTATTTCTGAATGTAACATTGTTCATTAATCAAAATCTTGTGACATCACAATTGTGGGTGAAAATTCATTATTTTTTATGTTGTTTTTTTACTAGATGTATCAACCTATTTCCGGCGATGCCCACAGTGCCACATGATCTACCGCTACCAGGAATGGCAGGACAGTCTTCACAATTTTGATGACCATGTCATATTGAACCTGGAACTATGTTTATACCTGAGACTAAACATACAGGTTAGTACAATGTAACTTTAATGAAAAGTAAATCTGTGTTTCTTGGAACTTGTTTATTCCTCTAAACTAAGTATTTGCCTCTCTTTAAGAACAATGTTTCAGTGTCCAAGGTGGTGGACTCACTGGAAAACCTAAGGAAAGTACAATTTCCAGCCACAAATGCCATCCTCCATGCCTACCTCCACTTTGAGGCATTGACAAGCCACGATTATTCCTATTCCTGTGTTTGCTGTGGCTACTATCCTCCAGTAGTTGTGATGGACCTGCACAAAAAGGGAGTGTTCAACTTGCCTGGTAAGTCACAATGTCGTGTGTGTGTGTGTGTGTGTGTGTGTGTGTGTGTGTGTGTCTGATAGAGAGACTGTAAATTACAGTTGTTGTTTGTTTTTTTTTTCATTCAGTCAGTGACATAAGAGAGGTGTCGGAGAACTTCACTGGTGAAGTTAACATTGAAGAGTTCTGGGATTCTGTCCAGCTGGAGATGATTTCGCGTGGCTTTTTCCCAAGTATTTACATACTGGCAATTTCTGTCTTGGTTATTACCTTAATTTAATGGATCAGTGAACTTTACCATACTATTAATTACCTGTTTGATGTATTTTTCCCAGGCAATGCAAAGAACACCTTTGCTGTACATCCTAGTTTTGAGCACTGGGCTCCATGGATTGGGAAGAATATACGCAAATCTGACACTGTGTTAAACACAGAATTCGAAAAGGTTTCCTCTTCAAAGTCCTCCACTGAAGCTGAGCTGAGCATGGTTTCAGAAGACCGTCTCGTGGATGAGCTCATGAAGCAGAAGGTACAGTTATTGTTCCTTAGTATATTTATGTTGCATTGTGTATTAATGTTTTACTTGATTTCTCATTTTCTGTATTTCAAAAGGTTTCAACAGTGCGCAAGCTGTGCAAGGCCTGCAATTTGGATTCTAAGGGATCACGCATGGACCTCATCACCAGACTAAGAGACGAGATGAAGACCAGACATGCATATGACAAAATATTCCAGAAAATCTGGGGAGCCTCTGGTAAGGGTCACACATAGTTTATAAAAAACAATTTGAGATTTGTTATTTGCATTTACTATATAGCTTTTCAACTTTCCTTTATAGGAGGCTGGTCAGTGATTCTGTGCCCTCATGGTGTTGTATACAGTATAAAGTTCAACCTGAGGGCAGAGTCTCCAAGAGATTTTGCTGATCTTTTTCTGTCCTGGAAACACCTGCCAAAATGTTTCAATATACGATTTTGCTCGTGGTTTGGCAACTCATGGTAACCTCCGTGTCCCAACTACACTACCTTTCAAGCCACATGAAGGGAGACTGGCTGCATCAACCGAAGACAATGTCACAGCAGCTCAGCAGGGGAAACTTAGCATTCCTCTTCCATGGTTGACTGAAAAGCTACAAAATCCTGATGAAGATGGGCATCCTTACACTGGTTCTTCAGACCATTATGTCTTGTATGATAAATTCCATGAGGTCAACACCAAGGATCCAAAGGAGGTGTTAAGGAGGATCAAACTTGTCCCAGAACTTCAGGCTTCTCTGAATAGCCAGGTGGCTGAGCAGCTGTTTTCAAGTCTGCAGAAAAACAACTACTTCCTCAATAACATGGCACCATCAACACACATTTTTATGATGAGAAACCTGGTGCATCATCGAAACAGCAACACAAATGAAACCCTTTTGAAAAAGCAGCTCAAGAGAGGACGTGATTCACATTCTCTGCACGATATTGCTCTAGATGAAGTTGGACAAGCAGTATTTGGTAAATATGATGTCAAGGATTTTTTATTTTATAGTTGTAATGTGAAATATAATATATAATGCATGCTTGTACTGAATACTATGGTTTTTTTTCTAAAGCCTCAAGATTCCTGCCATCTGAAAAATCTGCACAGCATCAACATCAGCCCCCACCAGTTGGAGCCCCTCTGCAGCAACAAGGGCTTCACACTGACACACACAAAGGTAGGAAGCAGGTTTTCAGATTATAATGAAATTATTTTGGCTTTTTAAAAAATTTTATTTCTCCTGGATAGATGGTGACTCATGTGGACCACACTGTGAAAATATAACAAAATGTGCAAACATAGAGGCATGCCGGGCATCATGGACCATACACACACATCCCGCCCAACAGCAGTTGGTATGTATATGTATTTTAAAAGCAAAAGATAATTATATTACATTTTAGAGAAAGGTTTGTGATTCTTGAAACCCAGCCACCCATGAAATTCATGCGCTACATATTATGCTGGTTATGAACTGTATTATATATGTGCAATTATTTTTTATTTTACAATAATTAGCTTGACTATGTCCTGGATACTGAGAGCCCACAGACAGAGCTAATTGTGAAAACAAAGAAGAGTTGCCTGACACGTGGTGACTTCTGGACCCTTGGCTTGGCTCTGGAGATGGAATCAACCGTGAGTTAATGGATCTCATATGTGAACTATGTACTGTATGTCATTAAGGCTGCCAAGTTTAAGTCTGTTTGTTTGTTTGTTTGTATTTTTTGCAGATAGGAAACGCATGTTTTGAGCTCATTGAAAAAATTGCTCAATCAAAGGTATAAGGTCTGATCTCAGATTATGTCTGTATCTCTTTTACATACTGTCTACATGCCTAGATTCACATTTGCGATATATTCTGCAGGGGAAGTGCATTTTTGTGGCTGATTTGTATGTTGTACCAACATGGCGACAGCCAATGGCATGTGACCCACTCTCAAGTTTACCTGTAAGTATACCTACTGGATTCAATTAAGAATGTATTTTTATGTTTGTTTGTTTTGTTTGGTTGGTGTTTTTTTTTTGTTTTTTTTGTATCTTTTAAACTTTACTTTGTTATTAGGGAGACGCTCACATTAGAGACGCCATTGTTATCCCTGTGTGGAAACCTGGACATTTCCTGTTGTCTGTAAGTACTATTGTAACTGTTGTTGCACTTTCATTGTGTATTTAGCACTTTTACAATTGGGCCATGCTTACTTTCCTACGGTGGATGCAGCCATGCAAGGATCCACCCTCGCTAGGAGTGGTTAGGGGTTCTTGCTCAAGAAGCCTGGGAGTGTTTGGGATTGAATTTTCTGGTTCCCAAACAGTCACTGTACCTCCAGAGTCACCGCTGCTACAATTATTATTTGTCCTCACTGCTTTTTTTTACTTTCACAAGGCACATTCTAAACAGAAAAATATTCTTAAAATGTGTGTGTGTGTATCTTATGAGTGTTGTGCTGTTGTGTTTCTGTGTTGCATTAACCTCTCCCACCACGATGAATTGAAATGTCATTAACCACAATAGGTGTTGAAGCCAACACAGAGAGAGATACTCTTTCTGGATTCCAAATGTGCACATGCACAATTTGGATTTGGTGATCCGGAAATGAGAGAACTGCTGAGGTCACTAACAAAAACTTACATTTTCCTTCTCATTGGTGTTCATGTTCCTATGCCGTTCTGAAAAAGGTTTGTTGTAGGGCTGAGCAGTATGGACAAAATCAGATCCCATCATTACAGTATCCAAAATCCCACATAATGTCACTATTGACATATTGCCCAGCTCTACATTGTTTTTTCACCAGATCATGTTCTGATCTGCGTAATAGTCTTTTTATGGTGCAACCTAAATATACTGCAATTTTGCAGTACCAATTTTTTTTTTATTATACAGTTTAACATGATAACATGGCATTAAAAATATATTTTATAAAATCGTACCATAAAAAGCCTGCTGTATGTGTGTGACTGCATGGAAAGGTTTGTGCCTGATATGAATTTCTTGCATGGTGTGTGCTGTGCATGTTAGATTACTATATGATTTTGCGAACTACCTAGTTAACTGTTAATGTCTTTTCACTTTTAGAAACCTTTCCCAGTCAATATTTCCTGGAGCCTGGAAAGAGACCACTGGTTTGGAAATACAGGTAACAGGATATCCCACTTGTAATCTACATTTAACAGCACTATAAAATCATTGACTGGCGCTTTTTCTGTCATCATAGGGTTTTCCAAGACAGCTGTATGGAAATGACTGTGGCATCTTCGTGTTGATGGTAGGAGACGTTATTGGTCTTATTTAATTCTGTGTGCTTAAAAGATATTAACATAAATTTATTAATGTTTTTCTCATAGTATGCCCTTTACACCGTACTGGATGCACCTTATGATTTCACTGTGGTAAGTTGACCTGCATATTAAGAGTTAACTGTAAAGATTCCATTAACATTTACTCTGGCTTACAGTGCTAATAATTCCTTTTCAGATGGACATGCCAGCTTTGCGAAAGTGGTGGTGTGTTATGCTGATGGAAAATTTTGACCTTGGAAGGTGAGAGCTTAAAAATGTTGATTGATTGTCTTGGAAATGTTAACGCCATCTTATTTACCATAATCTTTGTTATACCTATAAAACACTTATTTTTTTTCTCTTTTTATTTGAGCCATGGCAAAATGTTTGCCCACTGGACAGACATTTCAAAGGCCGTCCTGCGAGGTGAGGTGCCACCAGTGTTCCATTTGAAGAAGCGGAAGATGGATGACATCACAGAGGTCAGATTTTGGCTTTGTGAATTGTTTAGGTTAATGTAGATCCCATCCTTTTGAAATGCACAGGGGGACAGAGTGGCTTTTCCCACAATGGCATATGTTATACTAGGTGAAGGTTAGAGAAAGCTGGACCCTGGGGAGCATGGAAATGAACTGTTGGGTGTGATTTTCCTTTGATAATATTATTATTGCAGTATGTAATTTTTCTTACTTAATCCACCTTAGAGATAGCAGTGTTTACTGAACATATTCTTCATTAGTATTATCAGTATTTAGATACAGGGTGTAGGACTTAAAGAAATGTCCCTGATAATTGCTTTTGAGTATTAAAAAAAAGGATTTGTACTTTTTTTTTGCTTGTTTGTTTTTCCCCTTTAGACCGAGGAACAACTACAACCTGTTGCACAGCCTCAGCAAGCCAGTGTTGATGAAGATGTTGAGTTGTCAGTGGAAGTGGTATGCATGTTTCATACTAAGGTTATTCTGACAAAAAGCTCCTTTTGAAGTGTCCTTTTTCTACTTTCTATGTGCTGTTATTTTTACATGTATAATAGTTTATAACACTGTTTACACAGCAGTGTTGCTATAGGAGGACTACCTTTTTTCTCTTTGTCTTTTCCATAGGACAAAGTTGAGGCCAGGGTAATTCGTGAGTGCAGAAAGGCAGCTCAGTGGGTTGCAACAAACCTGCACTTGTTCTCAGACAAGGTGGAGCTGCCCACTGTAATCACTATGGGAGAAGAGGAACTGGCGGGGGCTGTACAGCAGTACGAGAGACTAAGGGTTGAAGATGAAGGTTCTGTGGTTGATGATCTTGAGAAGGAAACGATCCTCCGGGGTTGTACCGTCCTCCACAATGTGGCACAGCGTAATGGCGTCCCTGCACCAGCTGAAGTCATGCAAGAGGACAACATCCCACATCAGCCTGGAGCAGAGCAAGCTCTTCCAGCAATTGCATTGAGTGAACAAGTGATTCACAAGTTATGAAACAACCAGACAACAGGTATACTTTTTAACGAATTCTTTTAATGTGCTGCACATTTCAGATAATACATTCCGTATTCCCTGTACTTCATGTGTTAAATCTTGTATTGCAATAATAATGTCCCTCTGTGACTGCAGCACAGCATCGGTGAGGATGCGGCCACTCGCACAACCTCCTCCTGCGATGCCACTGGCTCCTGCCTGTGGGGAAACTGGGTCCACCTGCGCTCTGGAGACACTGCTGGCGCCTGGGGCAGGCTCTGTGGCTATCATCCCCAACACCCACAGCAACGTTTGTGTGTGAATAAAATGGAAGAACATTATTGTGCTGACATTCAATAAAACTTTTAGGTCAGTGTTGGTATCAAACGTTGGCCTTACTGGTGTCTGTGACATCCACAACAGCATCGGTGTCTCCCTCAGCTTCTGGCACAATGCCAGACAGAAGGGTTTCCCCGAGCATTGCTGCAACCCTTGTGTCAAAGGGCAAGGGTGGAGGTTCTCCCTGACTGCCACCAGTTGACTGGATGCTTTCTCTGTGGGGTGCAAGTCATTTTTTGGCCTCTACTTTGATGTCTGACCATTTTTTTCACCTAATAATAAATAATTAAATAAAAACATTTTATTTATATTGCACTTTTCATTTAAAATAAATCTCAAAGCACTACAAAATAGAAAAGATAAAAACAAAATAAACAACAAAAACCACAATGATTCACCTCAGCAGTTGTCCTGTGCATCGATCTAGCTGTTTACGGCGTCTGCCACAAGTTGCCACTCTGCATGTTTATTTGTTTTTTTATTTGAAATTCCGCTGCTGAGGCCTCCAAATAAAACTCTTTTGCAGTGCTCAACCTCAGTCAAGAGCACTTTAATCTTGCATTCAGGGAATTTTGCTTTCTTCTTTGACCATGTTGTCGCCATCTCTCCCTCACTGAAAGACCCAGCAAGGGGTCCTTAAAACTGTCCGCATATTCATGAGCTATTTAGCATCAGCCATTTAAGAATAGTGGGCCAACAATGGGCGAAAAAGTGGGATGAAACAGGGAGGAGCACACTCGCACACAATTCACCGCAGGTTGGTATTCATAATGAGAAGGTTGCGTACAGGTGTGCGCCACACGGTTTTGTAAATCTTAAGATTTGTTTGCGTAAGTGGATTCTGCGGTTTGTGGGTACGCCATGTTTTAGGATGGAATCCATGCACAGTTTTATAAATGGGACCCAGGTGTCTGTCAGCTTCCTGGATGTTGTAGAGAGTGGAAATTCTCTGCTCCAGCTCAACAATCTTGTTGTTGAGGTCGACATAGCTCTGACAGCCGGATGGCGAGGTAAGTGGAGCCATGGCTACTTGAGCGTGTGCTCAGCTTGATTCTCTGTTTATTTAAGATCAGAGCTCCCGATTGCTAAAATCCTTCCTCTGATTAAGAGTTGCAGTTAAAAACAACCAAGATCTAAAAAGTATGCCATAAAAAGGGAGCTCAAAACTATATAAAAAGTCAGCTTTGAAAAGGCTTATTGGTAGAGAGCCACAATGCTGACACATGCGCTTGAAATTGACTTCCTTGAAAATGAAAATTAGGTAGTATGCAGTTGAGACTGTCCAAGACGGACAGCACGGATTGGTCTACCCTTCTCTTAGAACATGGTAGCAGCCTAATGTGGTTGATCTTTGCTTGCTAAGACCAGAATAAAGGACTTCAATCAAGTCTAGGGGAGATAAAACATTTATCACCTTCACCATGTCTGCAAATGAGCATAGAAATGTTTTGTCCACAACCCAGAAATGTTCAGTTTACCATCAGAGCTGAGCATTTTGAGGAGTGATGGCCGGTTCACATAACATGCTTGAGCAGCACACTTGCATAACATCATCTGTTGGTTTTTGTTTCGGCACCCGTATTAACAGATAAGAACAGCCACCGCTCAAGCGTGAATGCAGCCACGCTTCATCTACCCTACATTCTCAAACTGTGGTACTTAAAATGAAATTAATTATTTCAAAAATATATAATAACTCAAAATGCTGCAAAACTTCAGATGAATATATGCAAAACACTGACTGAAATATAAGTTGAAATAAGTTTTGACTCTCCAGTATTTTTGTTTCAGTATCAGCCTGCTACGTTTTCTTGATCATGCGCGTAGCAAGTGTACATGACATCCATGATTACCAGTACTTATGAGTTAAACTGTGATGGCAAGATAGTAAGCAGGGGTAAGATGAAGATACTGAAAATAAATGCTTCAAAAACACTGCAACTGTGATGAGAAAAAAGCAGGGTAAACACAGGTGTGACCAATGATACTAATTAAGGTCCCGTGTAGCAGAGCCTTTTAGTGAGCCAGCATGCACAATAGCAACACTCTGACTCTGTTTGACCAGTAGAACAAACATTAATTAGTATCACTGGTAACACCTGTGTTAAAATGTCAAAACGGCAGCTGTGAAAATGGTCTATTCTGCATGATGACCCTGGGCTCAAACTCACAACCATGGGCAAGTCATGATCTTGTTATTTTGCCAAGTGAGAAACTGTCACACTATACCTCAGGCAGTCACCAGTTGCATGTAAAGGCAGCATTTATTTTTTTATTCAAAAATTCGGTTATCAAGTTCAATTTTTGATCATTCTTAAATTTGAATGGATTATTTGCATTTGAACAGCTTAACTCACTGGGTCTACAGTTTGGTGAAAGTTGCAAAGTGCTGATTGATTTTTATATTAATTTTCAAAGTTTTAAAATTTAGGTTGCTGTAGTGCCACCATCAGGACTATGCCAGTGGAGGGCATCTGGCACAGGACTGGTCCTACATTCAGTTTGGCTCATTTTCATGCATGGAAAGCCAGATATCTTTGGAGGAGGAAGAAGACGAAAAAGAAGAGGAAGAAGAAGAAGAAGGAGGAGAAGGGGAATAATTCCACCTAAAAGCTGTCCAGTCCCAATAAGTTACAAACAAGACCTAACCGCTGGGAAAAAAACAAATGGAGTACTGTATATGATTATAGCTTTTCTTATTATAGCTATTCTTTGTAAGCTGATCTAAATGCTAGGACTACTTTATAATTCAGCTCATCCAGTGAGTTTGTGCACAGTTGTATCTGTGGATTTCACCAAAGCACTTCACCTTCACTCTTCATTCTATTCTCAGTACTTAGTATGTTCAGAGCTTACACCATTGAAAAACTGGTGTGTGTGTGTGTGTGTGTTTTGGGGTCATGAGAGTCCAGCCACTCGCCTGTCTCAACACACTGTATAAGAGTGACCAATCTATGTCCTTGTTTGGTTGGGAGGTTGCAGAATTCAGCATCTTACCAGTCTACCAGTACTGTTACTATTACAGATAGTTAATACTGTCAATAACATTTCATAGAGTCTAAATAACAATAATATAAGGCTACTGTTTCAAAATCAAAGAATGCATTTATCAATCAGTGCAAAAACAAGAAATAAAACCTCAACTGACACGCGTTATTTAAGTTTCTATGGTGTACTGCAGGCTTTAGATTTAAAATTCCAACACCACAGAACCAACAATATTTTAGGAAAAGGTTGCTGTTCATATGCATCTACGTATTAATTTCTGTAGAATTAATATAAAGAAAAGGATGAGGCAGAGAAGGCGGGTGAGGAAGAGAAAGACAACGATGAGGATCCCTGTCTGTTAGGTGTGGTGTAAAGTCAACTAGAAAAACACAAGAGGTGGACCCAAAATGCAGACAGCAAACGCAGGTGGCAGAGTCAAACGGTGATTTAATGATAAACAAAAAAATAACTAAACACAAGCTTACATGAACAAAGAAGGAATCCAGAAGACAAAAACTAAACCAGGCAAAATCCAAAAATCCAACAGGGTATAAATCCAAGAAGGGAAAGAGACCAAAAAACACTGAGAATACACAGGGAAGACACAGGAACTTACACCTAAATCAACACACGAACTGACACAGACAAAGAGACACACAGGGACTAAGTAGAAAGCAAACTAATCAGACACAGGTGGGTGAAGAACAACAGGTGAACCAAATCAATAATCAGAAAAGAGCGGGAAAAGAACAAAGACAGGAAGTAAAAACAACAAAGACACACAAGGGAAAACCAATACTACAAAATAAAACAGGAAGTGACTAACCAAAATGTCCAAACCATAACACTGTCTCCCTGTCTCAGTGCAAGAGACAGTTTTTTTTCTTTGTGGAACTTCAGGGGCTCTGTACCAACCAGCACAGTGGCCAGCACAATTTCCCATCAACTGGAGTGAGACCAGAGACTGATTCAGAAAACTGTTGTCATGTCACAATCTTCTTTGTGTGGCATGAGCGGGGGATTGAAAGGTGTTGCGACAATGCCACCCAGGGGAATTTCACCCCCAAGAAATTATATTTTATGTTGTATAAATTGTATATAACATATAGTCATGCAACAATTGTTAAGGCACACAGATTTGACATCACCAGGGCAGGAGACATGTTCCAATAAAACAATGACTTTATTTAATCATAAGAGAAAAAAAAGAAACCAATTAGCAATAATCAAACACAAAATAAACACAAAAAAGGGAAGGGTCCTAAACTAATCCAACACCCATGAAACACCACCACCAGGGGCTTGGACTGCCACCAAGGCTCGCCGTGCCTGTCTGGAGAAAACAGAAACAGTTAGTATCCCTGCCACAAAGGGCTAGCAGTCCCTGGTGACCAGCCAACTAAAATATGGTCACGCATAAAAACTCACTCACACAATCACTCCATAGACCATTCATTAAAATTAGAATCAAAATATACAAAACAAAACCTAACTTCAAATGAAATGTATAGAATCAATGACACTTAACAGAAACGTAAATTAACAATGGAAACTTCACTGATTAACTCAAAACAAACAACCAAATATCCATGTTAAAATACAGTCACAGGTCTGACAATGGCTAGGGTTTGTGGCTGTCATGGATAATTAAGAGTCTTGCAGACGGTTATGGTTATGGTTGCCGGGAGTCCGACAACAGCCTGAGTCAAAATGCTCCGATCAGCACCAGAGCCTACGGAGAGAGAGCCACACCGCAAAACAGGACCCAGTGCTGCCAAAACCAGAGAGATTGGAAGCGAAGAGGCAAAACAGTGTAATGGTAGCGTAGTAGAGTCCAGTTAGTAGAGCCAGAACAGTAGAGCCAATCTCGTAGAGCCGAAAAAGCAGTTCACCTCCAGGAAGTGGTGGCCTATGACAGGCCACACGCTTGACTGCAGCCATGTAGTCGAGGCACAGCGTGGCAGCAAGCAGGTGGAGGAGAGCCACCAAAAGCCACGGCACATGCAGGCAGGGGACGCACACAGCACAACGAGCGGAGCGATCCACCTCCCAGCGCCTCAGCAGTCAGGTGTATAAGTGGATACGCCGTGCACCCTGATATTGCCATGCCACAGATCTACCATGCCAGGCTGCAGCCACCTCCACGAGGAGATGTCAGAGGGGAAGGAAAGAGAATAAGGTGAGGCCGCCCACCTGTATATATAGGGTGCTTTTCATTCGGTAAATTGCTCTCCTCGTCTCCTCCACTTGCCTCCTCTCGTGTCTTAGCTCCACCCAGTGAGGAAATGAAAGAGGAATGCGAGGAAGAGACGCGAGGACGGAGGAGACGAGAGCAACGTCAATTACTGATGACGTGTTGCACAGCTGTATTAGCTGTTAAAGGGACTGCAGCTGAATGCCCATAGAAGCCTTTATTAAGAACAATTTCTAAAAACACACAGTAGTCTTTAATTGTGGAATCTGTTTCAAATATGCAAATCATTTAAACTTCCCTTTAAATCATCTAATATATGTATGGGTTTGTGTTGTTTGACGATCACTCAAAAAGATAAAAGAAAAAAAAAGAGCTGCACCGTGTGATGTAGTACCATTTGTAGTTAAAGTCACCTTTATATCCTGAAGTGCCAGATACATCACGCACAGACCGACGGTGCATGATATCGCGTTTTATCATGTAACTGTGAGAATAAACTGCGTAATTGAAATGATTTAATTGTGTTCAGCATAACTTTCGTCAATTAGGTAGTCACATCAGCTGGTGGATCAGTAGCAACAGCTGATCATTAGTGCAGCCCAGCTGATTTTAAATCAACTGATGAGCAATTTGCGACATGATGGCTATAAAGGTGAAAGATCCTCACAGCCTGCTCGTCCATTCGAAGATCATTTTGAGCGAGAGGACATCAATTCAACAATGAATAACGCTATTCCGTGTGCTGCCAGGATCTGGCATGGGCTCCAGCTGGAGGTCCAGCGTTCCAGGCGCAGGAGAGCACGACTGCGTCGCATACTGCTTCTGCAGCAGGTAATACCCACTTGGCTACATGAAAAGTGCCATTATTATGTGCAGTATTTTTCACTAAACGTTGGAGTATTAAAGTAAAGCAGATTTGTAAATTAGCCTCACAATGGTTACTTGTATCGCTGAAGCGCGCACATTGGAGCTGTATTTATAAATATCAAACTGATAATGATTGCTGATGATGATAAATCAATGTTGATCATTCTAGTCAGCATCTTGACTGTCAAATATAAATACACAACTGAGCTGCAATTCCATGTCTGTCCTTTGTAGGTCGAAAATCCACCCCTCAGGGGATATATCCAAGGAAATCTCACTGTGCCCGTCCTGAGGCTGTATTTCGATGGAGGAAGCGAGATCCTGATGGATTACTGCCTCACCCGGGCGTCGATGGATGCAGTGATAAGGCTACTGCCACCTGAGGGGAGCTGGGGTTGGGGACACGAAATCACAGTCTTAATAACCGTGTACTGGCTCGCACACGGGCTGTCCTATAGCGTGGTGTCCCGGGCCTTTGAAGTTCACTGACCACTGTTTACAGGTATGTAGTCATGAATGATATAGGCAAATAAATTATCCCACAGTATGATATGGAATGTTTGACCACATTTCATTTGCAGGTTGGTCCACAAAGGTGTTAAGATGATTGCTTCACTGCGCCAGGACATCATCCGTTTCCCCACCGCTCAGAAGCTGGAAGACATTGGGCACAGTTTTCAAATCCTGGCTCGTAGTCCGGTTTTTGCATCCTGCGTGGGTGCCATAGATGGGTGCCACATCAGAATCAAAACCCCGCCAGGACCCGATGGCCAAGACTACCTCAACAGGAACTATTCCCCTCGATTCAGCTACAGGCGGTGTGTGAGGGAGGGGCAAATTCATCAACACCTTTGTGGGGTATCCAGGGTCGGTGCACGACACCAGGGTGCTAAAGAACAGTGGTATGTTCCAGGGTGCTCTGTACCCCCCTCAAGGATATTTTATCGTGGGTGATGGTGGCTACCCCTGCATTAGCCATCCAGTAGCCATCATCACCCTGTATCGGGAACCACTGCAGGGGAGGGTACAGAGCAGGTTCAATAACCACCATGCCAGGGCCCGCTCAATTATTGAGCGAGCCTTCGGTATGCTTAAGACCCGTTGGAGGTCCCTGTTATTCAGAGCCATTGAGGTGCACCACACTTTTGCCCCCACTGTTGTCACCGCCTGTGCTGTGTTGCACAACATTTGCCTAATGTCTGGGGACATCCTTGAGCCTGCGCTGGACCTCGACAATCCCCCAGTGCCTCCACCGCGTCCAGTAAGGGGGGAGCAGAGTGCTTCTGCTTGGAGGACCAGACTGGCTGCACAGTTCTCGGCCCCCTCTGTGCATATTCCAGCCTTGCAGGAGCATGATTATTGATCAGTTTTTGCCTGGGTATTTTTTGTTTCTACAAGCGCCTGATGTGTTTTTTACGGAGCCCCTTAAGGGACATGGAGGAAAAAAAATTGATGGGTGAAAAAAAAAAAGGACGAACTTTTGCGAGATCTCGCAAAATTATTGCGAGATCTCGCAAAGTTTTTGCGAGATCTCGCAAAGTTTTTTCCTATGTTTTTTTCCTTTTAAAGCGTTCGAGGTGAACTGCACCTCGCCTGGTGAGTAGACGAGATCAGGCTGTCGCAGCAGGAGGTGGAGACAAAAAGCTGCAGTCAAGTCGGACAGTTTCCAGCAGACTTAAGAGACCAAACAGGAGGAGACACTGACATCCTGTTAGATCACCTGTAGGTTACCTGTAGTTTGCCGACCACAGTCATAGCTGAGATTAAGTGTGCCCTCGATCGCTGATTGAAGTTAAAATAAAAGTGATCTCCATTCTGTTGCATGGAACATCTGTTCTTTTATCTGCCTTGTAAAGCACTTTGTAACTGTTCGTTTGATAAGTCACTTTATTATTATTATCACACACAAAATATCTGCTCGTTGACAGATTAAAACTTCATCACACAACATAAGACTAATACATCAAGCGTTAAATATTATGATTACACCAGGCACGGAGCCAGTGTCACATTGCAGAGGGTGCGGGGACTTGTAGTGGGCCCTTATAGCCTATTGGCTATTTCACTTGTTAACAATTCACATTACGGATCTGATCTGGATCTGAGCTGTATTTGGCCGCTGCCAAAAAGGGACTGAATGAACGGCTTTAGCTTCAAAAATAAAAGAAAGTCTCATTTTGAAATAAAATCATAGATTAACAAAGAGACTCAATTTGCTTCGTAAACGGCCAGATATTACGTAAAACAAAGTAAATTCAACATTAGACACTGCGTAGTGACAGCCTTGTTGTGCTTCGTAGGAGCTAAATTTGGCTATTAGTGATAATTAATGATCATTGAGGATGATTATTAATTATTAAAATAGAAAATAGATTTATTAATCAAAATTAATAAATGAACGGGGCACCACCGGGAAAAACCCGGACCAATAACCAAATTGATCTCAGTCTCAAGAAAACAGTTCACCTGAAGTGTCAATATCTGGGAGATATTGGCATAACAGGATGAACAGAGAAGGTGTGTGTTCGAGCACTGACTGTTCTCAACCAGCAGTTATTACGATACTTATGCACAGAAGACCAGACAACTTCTCTTTAAATGCAAATAGAATTTATTTACAAGAGAACTATGAACAAGAAATTATTTTACAGGCTAGCGAACGTGTGTGTGTGTGTGTGAAGGAGAAGAGAGAGAGAGAGAGAGAGAAAAGGAAGGAGGAGGGGCAGGAAGTTGGTTGTACCACGTGAGGGGAGTGGTATGTCCTGGTCCCGGCCACGAGGAGTGACCGCGTGATTTAAAAGGTATGTGGCTAGTGGCCTAAGCTCACATGCTCTTAGAAAAGGGAAGAGAGATAAAATGGTAGCACTACACTAGGGGGTTGGCTCACCACCTATAGGGAGCGAATGTGTAGTTAAACGTGTATGGGTGTGTAGGTGTGTGTGGTCGGTAGGAGGACAGAGGGAAAAAGAGAAAGAAAAGCAGTGGCGGACACGGAGATCGTCTTTGATCACACAGAGACGCGGGAAACGGATTGGGGTCCGTCTGCCGTGGTCGCTGGCTTTTACAGATGAAAGACGATCCGCCGGTTTACACCCCACGACCGACTATCACCGGAGCGGTCCCGTGAAGTGGGTCAAACAAACTCTTTCACACTGGCACGGCGACCAGACACAGAAACAAGTTACCAACACAGAGGAGAATAGAGAAACGATAACATTGAGATAACTTCCAAGCAGCACACAATAATCAAGGCACTTTAACAACACAGACAACTAAAACTAGCTCTGCCCAGGCACTAAGCCTCTTACTTGGCTCACTTCGTCAAGCGGACGGGCGTCTTCTCGTCGTTATGAGGTTCGGCTCGGCTCCTTGCGGCTTCGAACAACGACGGGTCCGTACCAGCTGGCGTACGGTGGCTGATCCTCGGCGGGGATGCGGGGAGGATTTCGATCCTTCACATCTTGCAGGTAACTGCAGGTTGTTTTGCGCTATGTTTTCCTTAGCGTCGTGTGCATCCGAAAGACGAATCAGCTGTCGCGCGAGTGAACAAAAAGGCAGTAAGTTCCTGACAGTTTCCAGCAGCTTAAGAGAAAACGAGAGAACGGACCTGTTAGACACTGTAGGTTACTGTAGTTCCGAACAGTCTGCTTTAATGTCCGGCTCGAACGCGATGAAGTTAAAAAAAGTGGCTCCATTGTTCTGGAACCGTCTTTTATCGCGTAAAGCCTTGTAACGTGTTCCGTTGATAAGTCACTTTGATTATATACAGACACAGAAATTGCGTTGACAGAGAAAACTCATCACACAACTCGAGACTTCATCAGGTTGATTATGATCAACAGGCAGGACCAGTTCATGCAGAAGGGTGCGGGGCGTTGACGTGGGTTACGGCGACTTCACTTCAATAGAAGATCCTGAGTCTGGATCTGACCTGTTTTCCGCTGCAAAAGGACCTGAATGAATGTTTGCTCAAAAAAGAGTTATTTCTTAAACTCATTGTTTAGAGCTCTTTGCGTTTAAAGGCTGTATTAAAACAAAGTAATTCTAACTCCACTGCGTAGCGCACAGCCTGTAATGAC
Organism: Lutjanus argentimaculatus; assembly: GCA_034769285.1. Lineage (NCBI taxonomy): Eukaryota > Metazoa > Chordata > Actinopteri > Lutjaniformes > Lutjanidae > Lutjanus > Lutjanus argentimaculatus. Next base: position 30,187,427 of record JAWZSL010000016.1, on the reverse strand, counting down.
ACAGCTGATCAATTAGTAGCGTTAATAATGGGAAACGGAGACAGAAGGGCAAAATGGAGAGAGTGTGGATTACAATGAGTTGTGCAGCACAATTTGCGCTATTTCAGCACCATGGACATTGTTAAGCAGCGACCTGCTGATAATCTAGCACCACAACTGCCGATAGGCTATTTCAGCACCATGGTCAGCGCCATGGACTTTACCAATAATTTGCTCAAACCTGGGTCAGATAAATGGTTAAAAAGTAAAGCAGATTAAACCAACTGGTGGGAAACGAAGGATAGAAGGTCAATGACATTCAGCGATGATGGATGCCACACAGTCCTATAGCCTGCATAATCAAGTCACATGTGATCAACCCAGACAGGACAACAAACAAGTGTACAAGCAACATGTATGGCCTGTCGTTAATGCAATAACCAAGCAGACACGGCAGTCCACAACACAGACAGCAATGAAAACAACACTATTTAAGACACACAGTAACTAGCTACGGCTAACTGCACACTCAGAGACCACCGTGAAAAAGACCACGCACGCCTGCGCACTTCAATCAGATGTCACTTTCTATCAAATGCGCATACACGCACAAGCGGAGAGGAGGAAGAGAGAGAGAGATATTGCCAGACAGCACAAGAGAGGTTGACGTGGCAACTATGATGTCACATTACCTCTTAATCTTATTTCAGAAACGCTCTTATCTGGACTGTTTTTTCCCCGTTGTTTACACTTATATCCTTACAAATACAGCAGTAAGAGACCGACTTTCCGACTTTATGTTTTTGTTTTTGTTTTTTTTTGCCATCAGTCTTCGCCATCACACTTAATCTCTTCAGCTATGACCGTGGTCTGCAAACTACAGGTAACCTACAGGTGATCTAACAGGATGTCAGTGTCTCCTCCTGTTTGTTCTCTTAAGTCTGCTGGAAACTGTCCGACTTGACTGCAGCTTTTTGTCTCCACCTCCTGCTGCGACAGCCTGATCTCGTCTACTCACCAGGTGAGGTGCAGTTCACCTTGAACGCTTTAAAAGGAAAAAAAAACATAGGAAAAAACTTTGCGAGATCTCGCAATTATTTTGCGAGATCTTGCAAAAGTTCGTCCTTTTTTTTTTTTTTCACCCATCAATTTTTTTTTTCCTCCATGTCCCTTAAGGGGCTCCATAGTTTTTTGCCGGGCATGGTTATGTGGCTATGGGCCCTCAGATATATCTGATTTCTTCATTACTGTGTTTATTGATCTCATTTATGGACTTGTATCTTGTATCTTTTTTTTTTTTTTTTTTTACTGTTTATCGCTCTCATTCATGGCGTTTCGCTTCATGCTCCTGCAAACTCATTAATGAAGTTGACTTACTTGATTTAAACTTTGTTACCTTTATTTCTCTGGTTGTTTGTAATCGGGTCATGTGTTGTACAGAAAGCTGCCCCAAACAAGTTGACCTCAGTGTTCAGTAACGTTTTCATATAGTTTATATTTTTCGTCATTGTTGCATTGTTTCATTTCAGGTTATTTTGTTTCGGGTTAGAATTATTGTAAAATCTTATTTCATTAGTTGGGTCAAGGTTTAAATGCAATGCAACAGTTTAACAGTTTACCCAGTAATGTAGACATCCCCAAAATATGCACCAGAGCCTCATGCTACTTGTGTTGACTAATTTGACCACAGTGACTGAAACAAGCCACTACCTGTCATGAGTTTTGCAAGTATCCTGATATTAGTATGGGATTTTTCTTGCCGTTTTTGTAATGTCTGGTTTCTATTATAGCAAAGATGTGTCCACCTGTTCCCCAGCTTGAAATGTGTTTGGGCACAGCAGACTGAAATAACAACACTTAATTCAATTAGCACATAAATTTATTCAAACGGAACCAAAGATTAATCCAGAAACAATAACACATTACAAACTGAGGTATTTTGGCCTTTAGACCCAGGGTCCTCAATTAGCGGACGCGTCATATTGTTCTTTTTTCCATCAGTTGGGGAGGTTTAACAGTCAATCAAAAGTTACAGTTAAAGTATGTTAGACATCCCTTAAATTGACAGATCATTGTCTATTTAGTGTGACTAATTTGAAACATGACTGAACATGCACTTATTCTTTTTTGTATTCTTATATTAAGTCAGAGATTTTTTTGTTTTTAATGTTTTTTATTTATCAAATGTGCACTGTATTTTGTTTGGACAAATGAAATAACACACCTTACCACTTCGACTGCCTTGTACTTACCACATTAATAAATGAACCAAGCTTGTATGAAAAAAACAATTGGACCTCAAGATTTGGTATTTGGCCCGCTTTAGACTATTGGCAAAACAAAAGAAAAAAATATGAAATAAATGCAACTTTAAATTAATTCTTTTTGACCAGTTCTTCAAAGAGGTTTAAAAACCTTTCGGTCTGCTCCTGGTTGGCCCTGAAGCGCTCCTCTTCCTTAACAGCCTCCTCCTCCAGCAACTGCACCAGCCTGCTCTTCCTTCTTTTGTAGGGACGGGGACAGGCCGACGTAAAGGGCTCACTCTCCTCCGTCCCTGGCCTCCTTGATGCCTCCCCCTCTTCCTCCTGTTCCTCCTCCTCATCTTCTGCCCGGCTGCTGACTGCTACTGATGCTGATGATGTGGTCGGCCCACTATCTTCAGACAGAGGAGAGGCCACACCATCCGCTGGTGGCTGGTTTTCCCCGATGTACGAATCAATCAGGATGGGAGGCACAATAGATGGCCTACCCCCAATGGCCTTGTGCATCAGGGTAAACCAGGGCCACGTGGCTGCTGTGGCCTGTCCTCTGTCCGTACCCGTCCCTGTAGCAGGACTTTTGAGCTCCTGAAAATAGAAAGGTCACGGCTAAGGCATGACTGTTGAACAAATGTGTGCCAAGATAAATTTATCACTGGCAGAAAGCTTGTTGAAATAGGGTTAACAGAAACAAACAACCTGCATACCTTATATTTTCGTTTCAGGTTGTCCCATTTTTTTGAGACCTGATAAGGGCTCACCGTTGACTGGAGACCCAGCTCAGTCAGTATTCTTCTGAGGGTTGGAAAAAGGAGGGCGTTACATTCAATTAGCTGCATTCACATACCTCGCCTGCATGCATTTGCCTATATACACATCATGATTATCAATGTCAACTGTGTAAGGACATCTGATACTATCATACATGAAATTGGTGCAGTATTATTACTATTAGTAGCCTTCATTTCTTTTTATTCAGACATACATTATTGGGCTTAGAACAATTATGTATTTCAATGCACAAATCACTCACTCCCAGGCCTGCTTAGCTGTATGACGCCGTCCTGTAAAAAGATGGTCATGTTGCGCCCTCAGTTTGATTAAATTGAGGGTCGTCTCCTCCGACCCTGTAAAACGTGATATTACAGTCAGATTGCAGTCAGACTGTTCTACTCCTGATTGATATTTATATGAGGTTTAAATTATATGCTGTTAGGGGCATAACAGAGGACGGGTGTGCGGTATGTTAAACCATCAGCCTTATAGCCTTGGTTTAATATACCAAGCATTTTCATTGATTTCTTAGTGACAGATACAGTTGATAAAAGGACACAGTTGAAACAAGAATCAAGTTCACGGGCTACTTACATTTGTGAAGACCTGCTCCCGCCATGCTTCAAATGTGTGCCAGATGTGGAGTGCGTCATTTATACGGCACGCCCCTTAATTGATAAAAGACTTCCGCGTAGGCTACACCGGTGTATCCTCGCTCTGATCTCTTTCAGGAGCCTCCTCTCTCCTTGCTCCCTGTCTCCTTCAGGTGCATTTAAGCAATTGGAAAATCCTTCATCATGGCGGAGGGGAAACGACTTCCGGGTCGACAAAGGAGAGAGGAGACGAGGAGGCATAATTCAACGTAATGAAAAGCACCCATAGATGTGCCAGGTGCTGCCCTGCAGCCACATTGCCAATGAACTTGGCTCAGTGCCATGCAGTGGCCAGGAGGGAGAAGCCATCTGGCTACATCTCCAATAAAACATATTTGGTGAGACGTCACAAGTCTTTTGGCCAATCACAATCTACATAATTGCATTGTCTTCTTTTCCCTCTTAAACGTGGATGTGTACAATGGAGTAGTAGACTAGTAAAATCTTTCCCAACTTGTTTATAATGGAAAGCATGCCATCTTTTAGCATGTCAGCTAATGTTAACTTCAGTGAATTGCGTATTAATGTTAAGGTTACAGTTCAGAATCATTTTGCTGAGTTAAGGCCAACTCCCATTGCATCTGTATTGTCATCCCATTTTAACATCCATCGTTATTGCATGTTATGAGGGAAATAAAAACGTAATGAAACAAGACCCAACGGTGTTCCAATTTATTGAGTGACCGTGTTAACTGGTGACTCAGCAAGATTAGCTGTAGTGTTAGTGATGGTGTTACACCATATTTGGTGACCCATCAGATTCTGTGACCTGCAGTGATGGAAAAAGTACTCAGATCCTTTACTTAAGTAAAAGCATTAAAACCACAATGTAAAAATGCTTAAATATAAATTTCCCTTCATAAAGTACATAAGTAAAAGTAAAGTAACTTTAATTTTATTGTAGTTCCTGCATATTACTTTTTACTTTACTCTTACTTTAGTACCTTACCTGTTATTTTTTCTTAAGTAAAAGTAAAAGTAGTAATGTCTGCAGAAAACACAAAAAGAAGATGCACCAGAATGCTTTGTTTACATGTTAAAATCACACATTTTTTTTCTCCTGGGTAGGAAGCGCCCAAGTCCCCCAGCAGGGAAATGGTTTATGAACACTTTTTTCACCTCTTAGGAGTTTGCAGGTCTGATTTTGCAGTCACAGCAGCAGATACTCATAGTGAAGACTAATAGTCACCCACAGATCAGCAATATTGCGACAATCACAGTCTTTGTTATATTGGCAAAGGTCCAGTTGATCCAGTCCAGTAAGGTATTGAGTCCAAAACAAACTATTTGCAGTTGCCTCCATGCTCGCAGTCACATGGAGGTGACCTTCTCTTTCTCCAGGGAGATCTTCCAACACAGCGGCGCTTGGCCAGGGGCTTGTCAGTATCCCCACACAACCCCGCACCTCTTACCCGGGGTAACTCTGGGACAGGAGAGAGTCCAAACACTCTCCAGGAGGTTGGTTCCAGAACCAGAACTACAACTAGCTGGTAATGCTTCACCTCCCACACCAGCTCCAGCTCCTAGTACTAGTTAGTTAGTAAGCATCTGTTGCGCTACCTTAGAATGATCTGGATAGTATGTCTTTTTATTTTGGCTGACCATGTTAGATTTAGCTGTCACTGTAGACACTCAAGAGCATGCACCATAATCTCTGTCTATTTTTATTTGTTTAGGAGATAGCTCATATTTTGTTAGCCTTTCCTGCACGTTTTTTTCAGTGATAGTGGCATCAATCCACATGCCATCAGGTTCAGTGTATTCACAGTCCAAGACCAGCTTTAAGTCTTCTACAAAGTGGAAGAAACTCACACTTGCACCTTCGTACCTCTGCTTGAAATGATGACAAGCAACCCTCTTATTTTTCTTATACTTATCCAGCACTTAAATATGGTTCTCTTTCTCATTCTCTGTCCAGTCCAGCATTTTGTAGACTTTGTTGCCTTGTTTGTCGATCAACATGCCAGCCCGCCATCTGCTTAGCAGTTAGCTCTGAAAGTGGCCCATCAAGGACGTGGCATCCCAGTCAATCTTTGGGTGTTCAAACTGCGGAATAGCCATAATTACAATTTTATAGGTCTGTGCTGGACAGTCTTTTGACACCATGTAACATACCAAGACTCAAGGACTGACAAGACGATATGAACTGCACATTATCCTGCTTTATTCTGCCACTCACAAAGTACACAAGAGCAAATTTGATTGCTTGTCCGCTACAAGGACAAATCAAGTCTGACCAACTTAAATTAAATCAAAGGTTTTGGTGTTATTAAGTGGCCAGCTTATTTATTTTTACTTCCACTCTACTCAAGAATGTACATGCAAGTTGTTACATTAAATTTTTTTTTTCAGGATTAGTAATTTACTTAATTTCAGTCAGAATAAATTATAGGAATTTGTGAACAAACTATTTTTGTTTACCAATGTCAGCTGTTTTCTTAATAATTGTGAACAATTCTTATACCAACATCTTTGCAACAAAAAAACATTGCCCACTTCCAATAGTATCTGGACAAAAATGAATAAATCCACACCTGAATTAGTTTTTAACCAAAGCTGGAAAAAAAAAAAAAAAAAAAACACATGAAAATTTATATTGTAAGCTGATGAGGAAGGTGCCATTAAATAACATAAAATACAACCACATATTGCAATTATTAATGGGAGTTTTGGAGGACCTAACCCCCTGACCTGAATCAAGTGTTCCACATTATGTATATGCAAAGACAACAATTTGAAAAATAACACACAAAAGTCTGAACAGATTTGACCAATTGCTAGTTTATTGGGTCCACCTTGATAAAACTAATGCAGATTTTAAAGTCTTCCTTCCCTTAAAATACTCCCTTCATGAAGGTTAACACCTCAATACCACAATACCACACAATAGAGTTCAACATCACAAATGGCAGTCTCCAAAATAACCACAAATTTAAACTAACACCCTTGTAAACATGTCTCAAAAAACACTGAACATTTTAACAGTCTTTCTGGTAGTACTTATTGCAGTGCTGCTGCTGAATTAAACTGCATTTGTTTGAGCTAAGTGTACCCAATTGCCACTTGACAACAGTGCTGATGCTGTATGTTGCACAGCAAAACTTTCTTAACATATACCATTGCAAGTGCAATGTAATGCATTTCCTTCCTTAAATTTGAGGACAGCCTCGTTCTTCACATTTTCAAAACAGGACTTTACTTACTTTGCTAACATTACTTTCAGAATGGCTTTGAGACCATCCAGCTCAAGAAATATCTTTTGAAATATTCGAAAAGTGTTTTTCATTTGTTTTACGTAGCTGAGTTTCAGATTGTAGATCAGCCTCATCAGCAATGCACAGGCTCTTGGGACATCCAGGACTTCCAGGACCTCTGCTCCCTCAATCACAGTCGTTTCACTGGCCAGATCAGTCATCAGTACATCACTGGGAAGAAAGCCTGAAGAATGAAGTTTATGAGGCCTGTACCAATTACAGATCTCTACTTCATGTAAGTATCAGCAGGCCATCTGTCTTTTAAGACACTGACTGGTGGTGCTAGATTAACAACTTCCATGGAGAATGTCTTCACCATTTTTTCGCTGATGATATGACTGTTGTTCCTCTTCTTTACTTCATTAAGGAGCTTCTCTCTTTCATGTTCCAAACTTTCTTCTGTTCTCCTTGTGGGTGAGGGGGTAAGTAGTTCACCTCTGCCTTTCCTGGCTTTTTGATATTCTTTGTGGGTGCTTTCACTTCTTTGTGAGAGAGTTCACATCAAGCTCAGGGCATCCAATTACTCTCAACTTAGATCTGTAGTTGTCCATTTTCTATTTTTGTCTTTGTTGCCATCTATAGCATCCATCAATTGATCCCAGCTCCTTGAGGCAAGGATGCTTCTACATCTGTGCCTCAGCAACATCTGACAACTGCTAACTTGTTGGATAGGCAACATATTGAAAGATGCTTTGAGCCAGTTTGTGATGGATGTCTGTCTAAAAAAAAAAAAAAAAACATTTCCTGAGGCAAGCACAAGCTCTGTGTTATAGGTGTAACAGGTGTGCCGGGCCCACGGCAGTCCTATGTCTAACTGGATGGACTGCAGTGTGATCTGCATTATGTTCTCAGACTGTAATGTTTGAAGGAAGGATCCAGACCACAAACATCCACAACTTAGTCCTTTAATGGAAACTGTGTAGTGGTGGCATCTATGTACAACTAAATAAAAAAAGAAATCCTCTGTAACATGCAGCCTCTTCCACATGCTGGGGTTATCACTCCCATCCTCTCAGTGTGCAGAGCACGGACTGAGAGTGGCACTGCACTGACAGTAAAGGTCAGAGTAAATGTTGCAGTGTCAGCAATGTTAACAATCTTGTCCCTTAGTCCTTGATCTCACTTGTTGATGTTGGAGAAAAATATTCCTCTCCAAAATCAACATCCTTATAATGCAAAGCAAAGTTACCATCAAGCCCATCAATGTCTGTCTCACAATAGACAAGTTCAACCACAGTCCCAAGGACTCCATGAGGTAAATCCAGTTTTGGAATATCATGGTCCTAGAGAATAATCCAGAGTTTTGGCTTGATAAGAAACTGGAACATTTGTAAGAAAAAACACATCACTTCAGTTTGAGATATATAATATATACAGTCAAATCCCCTAAACACTGAATATCTGAGGAGAATATTAACAATGATAAATACCTCAGATACAAGCTTTGGACTTTTTAATCGCCTTTTCAATATTAACTAACATAAAGGGAAGGGCACCACACTGCTAATTAAATCTTCAAGGAAACAGAATTCATATTTCAGTGTGAAATTTTCTGGAAAAACCAAAACCAGGAACCCTTTCAAGGGCCCTCTGTGCACCTGAACAGGGACTTGAACCCTGGACCCTCAGATTAAAAGTCTGATGCTCTACCATCTGAGCTACCCAGGCTCTGAACGCCAGAGTCAAGTATGTTTTTCCCACCAGGGGGCATCTGCAATATGAATTTACCATGATTTCTACAAGGTTTAAAGTTATAGTTGGTAATGTTGGAGAGCTAGCAAGATTTGAAAGTGGCACCTCCTCGAAGCTCAACCCCCTCCTCCCCCTCCCGTCAGTGCTCCGTCCAAAGCCACGCCCCCACAAACTTGAACACGCATCTGACAGTAGGACTCAGCAGGGCAGAGGAGAGCTGACTAAGCCATTTCAGCACATTTTGGACATCAGCAAACAACAAATTTTGTGTTTTAAAATATCTTCGTTATTTTGCTTGTTAGAGCTTCCATGACGAGAGCAGTGGCTCTGATCCTACCTACAATCCGAAGCCGAGCACGTCTTCAGGTCAAAGGGGACAGGCCCAAGGCCGTGCTCGAGCAAGAGGAGGCCATGCGAGAGGAGGTGCACCGGGTAGAAGCCGAGGAACTCGAGGTAGAGGACAGGGAGCAAGCCGGACTGCGACCGGAGAACAACTTCGACATGAGGACATTCTGCGAGTGGAGAATCCGCAAGCTCAAAGAATTGCAGATGAGCAGGTAGCCTATCTAAAATAGCATTTTTATTTTTATTTCATTTTTTTTTTTAACCTAAACATCACCAATAACTATAAATGATGACCTGGCATGTACTGTGGACACAAAATTTCCTCTTAGAGGACAATAGAGCTCTGTCAAAAAAGTCTAATCTTGATGAGCTGTTGTTTTACAGGCCAGAATTCATACACTGAGCTTGGAAGAATGCCATCAGTTGCTGCAGATCTGCCTGACAAGGGACCCAAGCCTCATGTTTGATCTCCTCCACATGTCAACATTAGGAGATGCTCCTCCACCAGGCCCTCCAGCTCCAGGTCAACCCACTTGGTGTATGTGCCGAAACTGCCGTGAGATGCCCACAGATGTAGAAAGAAAGTGCTGTGGGCAACAACCCGACTCCTGCATTTCCATGCTGCCTCACTTGGAAGTATAAATTTTGCAGGAGGGGGTCTTGCAACTTGCCAGAAGGATCTGGAATGATGTCCGGGCTGTGGAGGATCTTCCAGACCCACAGGAGAGCAATAAACAGTTCCGCCATGCAGCATACCAGCAATATGTTGTGTGGCAATATGGGGCACTGGAGCTGGGCACAGAGTAGTAATTCCTAGTTACTGTGTTTAGAAAATAAGAGACCGCTTCCCAGATCCACATGGACAGTATACAGGTTTCATCCCTAGTAGGGTGTAAGCACAGTGCAATAAATAGCATTCACTTTTGAGCCCTGCAGGTCGTACTGTGTACTGCTTTACATATTATTCCTGTAAAATTTGCACTGAGGTGTACAGTCTGTACAGTCCAAAGTTCTGCTTTTTTATTGTTATATTTTGTCACGTTTGAATAAAAATTATAAAATTATAAATGCCTTTCCTTTACTATTTCAGCATAAACAAGCTATTACATTTCTCACCTCCTTACATTCTAAATGAATAATGACAACGGATGTGGTTGTTACGTGGTGTCAAGTACGCGAGGAATGCAAAACAAAAGGTGGACCCAAAATGCAGACTGGAAATGCAGGCAGAGTTCAATAGGTGATTTAATGCAAAAAACAAAACGTCAAAGAAACACAGGCTTACATGAATGAAGATGTCCAGAAGGCAAAAAACTAAAGCAGGCAAAATCCAAACGGTATAAATCCAAAGAACACAGGGAGAACACACACAGGGCTCAGGAACTTGACACTAAAATCAACATACGGACTGACACAGACAGAGAGAAACACAGGGACTAAGTGGACAGAAAACTAATCAGACACAGCTGGGCAAACAACGACAGGTGAACAAAATCAATGATCAAAAAAGAGCGGGAAAACAGACAAAGACAGGAAGTAACAACAAAAACACACAAGGGAAAACCAAGACTACAAAATAAAACAGGAAGTGACCAACAAAATGTCCAAACCATGAAGTGGTATAACACTTTTTATTGTTTTATTTAAAAAAATACAAAATAGACCAACAGAAATACTTTTTTACACAAGTATGTGTACTTTTGCCACCTCTGAGTGTCATAAACGATCTGTATTTACACATAAGAAAAGGCATGTCCAGGGACGGCTGACAGGTCAGGCTTTGCATGAGGTGTCATTGTCATGTGGCGATCTAGTGCTTTGGCAGTGATTTACCTTTAGGAAGAATATCACAATTACACATCTGACAATAACTGCATTTCAGAGACACACAATGAATGACAACACTTACAACTTTGTTTCCATTTCACAGAAACTAACATTTATGACTGGCTTTGTTTAGATAACTAGTCTAAATTATGATATGGATTTTTCAAATTACTTTTTGCACATAAGTATGTTTGAACTTCATGATCAAGCTACAATATTGTAAGAAAACTCACCTAGCCCTCTGCTGAGTTGACTCTGCAAAAGCTCCTGTGTTGATGGGGCCAGGACACCTGACAGAACCCCATGTTGACAGGGATCGTCAGGCCTCTTTCTTGTGGTCTGTGGCAAACCCCCAGTAACGGACAACCTGCGTCGCAGAATCGCACTTTGGTGGTCCACAATATAACTGTAGTCCTTTTCCACCTTTAGTGTGTAAAGGCTCCACTTCCTGGACTTTTTATTGTACACCTTGCCGTATCTGCTATAAGAGAAAATATTATAAGCTTAGTGATACATTCATATTACCTTACAATGTAGAGTATTTCAGTTTTCCACATAAAATTAAACATACTGAATAGAGCCATCAGCCCTTCTCTTGGCTGGTCTGTCAACATGGTGGTTGTAGTCCAGGCCAGCCAGCATGACTCGAGCAGCGTACACGGGCGGCGAAAAGCAGAAGCGTTTGCTGGCATACATTAGAATGTGATTGTGGAAGGACTCCAACTCTGCAGTTGACCTGAGAGCACAGACGAAAGATACAATTGCTTTATACTCTGATAATACAAATGAAGACATAGCAGGACAAATTCCGAAGTACAGTGAAATATTTGCATAGGGCAAAACAGTAAGTTGAACATAGACCTTGCTGACATACCTAAAATGTAGATATTTGTGTACGCTCTTTAGCCAGCGTGCATCAAGAACTACTTCTGTCAGTCTCTGGTCTGCCACAGAACCCTTCTGGATCCACTCCTTCTCTCTGTCCTCCACCAAGGGACTATGCTGACAGGCACCAAGGGCCCACGCATGTTCTCCTGTCACATGGTGAAGTAGTCCAGCCCATCTGTCCTATGGAAAAAAAATTACACGTGTTGTGAATAATGTGGTCAACAAGAATAGAAGCCATTTTTGCCCAATAACTATTCAGCAATAGAGTCTGGCCTAGATAGATGAATTTTGATAATACTTACAAAGAAGTCATCATATGTATCTGCAGTCTTGCAGCAATACCAGAAGTGGTTGAAGATATCTTTACTCCACATCTGAAGGATAGTGCACCCCCTTTGCCGTCCTGCCTTGACATTGTAGCACAAATACATTTTTGGGATGTCAAATAGGTTTATGAGAAGAGAATTGATGTAGATGATTTTTTAAAAATTCAGCTATATCTATCTACAGAGAGATCATGAACTTACTGCATGAATTCTTTTCCCCAAACTTTTGGACCCATGCCACATGTCCAGGGTGTGTCGGACGCCACAATCTTTATATTTCCCTTTGTTGTCTGTAGGACAAAAAAGTCATAGAGGATATATGCAAAGTCATAATCCAAATCATTGTCCATTCATAATAATGTAAGTGATGATTGTGGCATTGGACTCTATGCACAGAGTTGGATTGCTGAAACAGTCTCCTACAGCAAAATGCAATAATAAACTTACTGAAGAGGGCTGATATCTGTGAATGAGCATCTGTGCAGAATTCCTCAACATTGAGTTCTTCACGTAGTGTCTCAAATGCTCGCATGAAGCCCTCCTTCTCCATGATGACAGAATTCTGCATGGTCTCACGCTTGTTGATGTTGACCATGCAGATTATCTGTTTGGATTCATTGTCCATGGCAGTACACGTACAATACTGCGCACAGAATCCAGGACTGTCCATGCAAGCATCTCCTTTGAAAATAAATTAGAACAATAGAGAAAATGTGATAAGAGCATTGTCCCAAATTTGTCATTTAATGCTGATCCAACTGCATGAAAAACCATTGTGCAATATGTCTGTCCAGCACTTCATATCTTACAAATAAAATCCTCAGATAAAATATTATATACTTTATCCTACTCTTTTATGTCTACAACATTTTTTTTTTTACTTTTTAGTTTTTGGTCTTAGTATCAATACGCATCTGCCTTGCCAATACCATTTCTTGGGAATAAATACATTTAGATTACATGGTGTTTAATATGAAGAATGCAAGTGCGCTTGTGTGTGTGTGTGTGTGTGTGTGTGTGTGCGTGTGTGTGTGTGTGTGCGCGCGTGTGCATGTGTGTGTGCGCGCATGCGTGTGTGTCTCTAACTCACCCAGGGCTACAACAGGCCCTTTTGACTTGAGCTGGGTGATGACTGTGGCTCTCTTCTCATCCCAGAACTCCTTTATAGTGTCCACACAGTAGGAGTCCTGGATCCTGAAGAATGTCGACCTCTCTACCATCCCCATCTTCATAAACTTGAATAGTAGTGAGATCTTGGCATAGTTGTTGCCCGACAGCAGGATATTACTGGAAAGCATGAAGTCTTCAACTAGCATCCCATATTTCAACATGGGCTGGGAAGCCCTCTTCCAAACAGTGTGACCATGAGGACACATCTGGAAAAAGCAGGCGGAGAATGACAGCATATTATAGTAACTACAATGACTAATACACATTCCTTTAACATCCTCCGCCCTACAGCACTTACGTTATAAGCTTTTCCATTTGTGTATGTTAAAGTTGATCCACAAAATAGGGTTGGTGTTACAGGGTAAAAAAAAAGAAACAAAAAAAACAGTCCAAAAATATGTAATAATCTTTTATGCTAAATAAAGACTCACCCATTCAATGACAGCAGCTGTTCCCCTGGACCTGATATTGATTTCGAATGGTCCAGGTGCCCGGCACTCTACCTTCCTGTTTGGGTCCTTGGCAGAACACATGCTGACAGGGAGAAGGAGATACTCTGCAAGCTGCTTCAGGCTGTCATGGTTGAGGATGACATAATTGGCCATCCTGCATCCATTGCATATCATGACTTTTGCTGCTTCTGAGAGTGTTGGCATGTCTGCCATAGTTTGATCTCGGGCGTTGTCTGGAGCATCATGCACAGTGTCCTCCATGCTGATTTCTTGAAGTGCTTCCAAGCAAATTGGAGTCTTCAGAGCACCACCAGTCCTGTTGTAATAAGAACAGCTATGAGAAATAAAAAACAAAACACAATAACTTGACTGTAAGTGGAGCCAGAGGGTATTGAACCTATAACACAAATACAAGGCCTAAAATCTGCATCGTCACTGTCATCATCATCTGAGTCCACTTCCCTGGTTACATCTTCTTCTAATGATGACACAGACTGTGTGTCCATATCAGGATTCCAGGTGTCATCTTCATCTTCCCAGTCAATGCTATAGAAAAAAGAGAAAATAATATAATAATTCACACAATGAATAACATTTTCCACAAACAGAAAAGTAAAAACAGCTCTGCACTCCACACAGCAACTTACATGGAGTTTCAAATGTCATTAAATTCATCTGCATCAACATCAATGTTTAGGTCCAGTGATTACATGCTAAAAAGACAAAAAAACACACACACACAAAAATGAGGGAATATTACATCACCACGTGTCGCTGAAATAATGCACAGACCACGAATTTACTCTAAATTTTATTTGGGAAATAATTGAACAAAATCATTTTACTGCCATAACATACCTTGCATCCAATTGCTGGAGAGCTGTCTCCTCTGGGCAGCTAATGTTTAACTCCTGAACCCCAGCTACTGAGAAGTCATCATCTCTGTGAAGTAGGCAGTTAATGAGAAGATGTTTTGACGGACTGAAAAAGCCTGAAGATTGATAAAAACTGTTGAGAAGATCCTCAGTTTGCCCCTATCCTCTCTGCATAGCATCTACCAGAGGAGAGTCCATAGACGAGCCTGCAACATGATCAATTACTCTACCAACACCCCACAAAAGTAGAGGTACAACTTCACTAGCAAGGATCACGCCACAACGATATGCAGTTAAAGATTTTAATGAATGTTATGAGTGATAAGATATTGATGGTGAAGGAATGTAGAGGGGAGGGGTGAAGATGGATGGAGGATGTCGTCGGCCAGGCTGGTCCGGAGGGTACGCTGGATGCTGGGCAGAGGGAGACTCAGTGTGAGGTTCCGTCTCAGCGTTTCCGCCCAAGCTGATTATGGACCCCCGGACTGTACCTAGAATGAGATATGGGAGAGATATGCACTAGATGGAATCGGAAGGGATGAGAGGAGTAGTGGGGATGATGAAAAAAAGGGGAGAGGGTGGGTGGGTCGTGAGATCTGAGACAAACGGGGCTGGGTGGGTTGGCCAGGTTTAAGTAGGCTTGTCAGGTGATTAGAGGTGTGGTTGAGGCGTGACCCTGCTCCCGAACCTAAGTTAATGAATTAACTTCATTTCACTAGCAAGGATCACGCCACAACGATATGCAGTTAAAGATTTTAATGAATGTTATGAGTGATAAGATATTGATGGTGAAGGAATGTAGAAGGGAGGGGTGAAGATGGATGGAGGATGTCGTCGGCCAGGCTGGTCCGGAGGGTACGCTGGATGCTGGGCAGAGGGAGACTCAGTGTGGGGGTTCCGTCTCAGCGTTTCCGCCCAAGCTGATTATGGACCCCCAAAAGAGTTGGATTTTTATAAGCTCAATCGGGTGTGAGCTCGACGTAGATCATTGAGGTTGTTATGTATGTATGTGCGGTATGCCTGAGAAGACCAGCGAC
The DNA here is from genome assembly GCA_034769285.1 of Lutjanus argentimaculatus. Lineage (NCBI taxonomy): Eukaryota > Metazoa > Chordata > Actinopteri > Lutjaniformes > Lutjanidae > Lutjanus > Lutjanus argentimaculatus. The sequence continues at coordinate 30,171,897 of JAWZSL010000016.1, read as the reverse complement.
CTAGGACCTGGATGGTTTGATCAGAGATGCCCATTCTGGCTGCGGTGGAGGCTGCGCCGATGCGGAATGAATGGCTTGAATAATGTTCGGAAGATATGCCTGAAATGCGGAGCACTCTGAGTAGATGTTTTTGGAACCAGACTCGAGTGGCCATTTTTCTCAGTGGATGTTGAGGTAATGCGTTGGAAGCATACCTGGAATTGATGTATTTTGTCAGTGGTTCGTATGGGCTGAGATAGGAGTCAAGGCGGAAAATGTATATGGGGTAGGAAATGCCCAGTTGATCAGTTTTGCTCCTTCTGAGTGTGAATATGAGAGAGTCGGAGGTATGGATGGTTATATCAGACATGCTGGGATGACGAGAAGGGTTGTAAACAGAAGAATTTGGGGCGAATTCAGAGCATCTCAGAAACCCGAAGAAAGCTAGCAAGAACATGGATTCGAGGGTTAAGTCGACCATCGGGGACATGTAGCCTGAACGTAGAGTGCGGATGCAGAGGCTGAGAAGGTCAGAGGTGAGTGGCAGGTGTCTGGCCGAAGGCGGGGGTTCCTGTTTGCACAAGCCTTTGACTAGCATGGCAACGTGTGAATGAGAGGTGGCTGGACAAGGGGAGCCTGTGACTAGTTTGTGGAAAAAGTTGATTCCTGCTAAGTAGGTCTGGATAGTGGATGCCCGGATGTTTAGGACGGAATGAGCGTGGGTAATTAAGTTGCAGACAGACGTGATATCAAGCGAGGGAAATGACATTTGGTAGGTGGTGTGATATGCTTTAAAGCAGTTCCAGCCAGTCAGGTAGGCGGAGAGAGTGCTTGGAGCGAGGCTATTAAGTATGGCCTCTTGTGAGGTGCTTGAGAGGTTTCTTAGCTGCGGAGCTAATTGAATATTGTGGCTGAAAACGGTGGGATTGGTGTGGGATGAAGATCCGAGTCTGGAGCCAAGATTCTGAATTTCTGGAATGAGAAGCGAGACAATGAGTCGGCGATGCTGTTGTGGTGACCGGGAACGTGAGCTGCCTGGAGAATGAAGTGTTGTTGAGCTGAGATTAGTGTGAGTCTGCGCATGAACTGCATGATGATGAGAGAGCGAGATCGCCCTTTGTTAATGATCTCTACTACTGCTGTGTTGTCGGAGTGGATGAGTATGGATTTTTTCGACCATTCGTGCCCCCAAAGAATGGCAGCTATGATGATGGGGTATAGCTCGTGAAGTGCAGATGAAGGAGAACAGGACTCTGAGTCAAGGGACCTAAACTCTGGGGGCCAAGCTGAAGCGAACCACCTCCCTCTGTAGTAGCCGCCGAAACCCACGGAGGGAGCTGCATCTGTGTAAAGTTGGATATCCTCCGGCTGAGTGAGGTAGTCTTCATAAAAGAATGAAATACCGTTCCAGGAGGACAGAAAATGCTGCCACATGCGCATTTCCATTTTACAGGTGTCGTCCAGGGTAACTCTGTCATGCAGTGAGGGGACGGTTGCTGCTTTGGTTAGGAGGTTGGAGAGGAAGGATTTTGCCTGAGGGATTATGCGAATGGCATAATTGAGATGGCCAAGGAGGGCTAGCAGCTGGCGTTTGGTGCATCTGTCTGCCAGGAGATAATTGGACAGGAGCAAGGTGATGCGCTGTATTTTCTCAGCTGGCAGAGAAGCATGGAAAGAGACTGAGTCGAGGGTGATGCCCAAGAACTCGATGGATGTGCCGGGCCCTGAGGTTTTCTCTTCCGAGAGAGGAACACCGAGTTCCGAAAAGGCTTTGATGAGGGTAGTGAGCCCGTGGTGAGGAGGTGAGGATGGTGGCGTGACGATGAGAAAATCGTCGAGGAGGTGTAGTATGTGAGGGAGTGTGTGGTTGTTAACCAAGATCCAGCAAAGGGCCTCTGAAAGCGAGTCGAAGATCTTAGGACTGCTTCTGCATCCAAAGGTGAGGCGTACTGAGAAGTAGTAACTTCCTTTCCAGCAAACACCGAAAAAACGCCAGTAGTCTGGGTGGATGGGCAGAACTTTAAATGCGCTGGTGATGTCGGCTTTAGACAGCCAGGCTCCGCGTCCTGCTAGACGGATGAGGGTGATGGCGTGGTCAATAGTTGCGTATTGCATGGAGAAATCTGGGCACGGTATAACGCTGTTGATGCTCGGAATGTGTGAGCCGTGTGGTGAAGATAGGTCAATGATTAGCCTCTTTTTGCCTGAATATTTCCGAGTTGCGACGCCTATGGGACTGATGCGGAATGTTGGAAATGGGGGACTGTCGAATGGCCCTATCATGAAATCCTCTTTGACTTCCTTAGCCAGCAGGGTGTCGACAGTATGAGGTTCAGCGAGAGCAGACTGGAGGTTATGACAGATGTGTGAAGTGTCAGGAAGTACTTCCATACCAGGATGGAAGCCGTGTGTGAAGCCATTGATGAGGAAATCAACAAACAGTCTATCGGGATGATGTTGTAGAGCGGTGGCAAGAAGGTTTACCTTAATGGGTGTGCCGAGGTGCCGTGCTAGTCATGCTGTATGTGTGGTAGGATTGTGAGGGCAGGTGCTCCTGGCATGCGCGCCCCCGCAGAAGGAGCAGACGTGCAGGAGGCGGCAGTTGGAGAGGGAGCAGCCCAGGTGGTTGAAATTGTTGCAGACCATCCTTCCTGTCTGGTAGAGGATTGGCCGCCCTCGTTTATCTACTCCCTTAGGCACTGGGACGTTGACTGAGGGACGCAAGTCTGCAGGCTTAGGAATGATGGAAGGTGGGGGTGCGGCTGCTGATAAGCGGTTGAAAACTGAGGTGTCGCGTGAAGAAGAAGGGCATGATCGAGGTGGTGGGACACTGACTGTGCACGAGGTGGCGGGTGAGAAGGGGCTCCGCACAACTCACAGGAGAGGGATGTGCGGGCAGCAAAGATGCGGCAATATAGTTCGGAGTCAAGAGCGCCCCAGTATGTTCCTTGGTTAAACTGTTGTATGCGGCCGGCTGCCTGATTAGCGAAATGGACGTGGTAAGTGTAAAATCCTGTCCCTCCAAAACGTAATGCCATGTCGAGCACTATGGACAGGTAGTCGTCCAGCTCAGGTCTCCGCGCAGGGAAGGCTGAGCATATGACATCCCTGTAGAGTGAGAAGGCGAGGGCGAATTCGGTGGGAGTCAAGTCTTTGGACCGAGAGGGTAAAGGATGGCGGAGCTGCACTGAACCGGAGTGAGTGTGAATTTCTCTAGGCTGACTGGTGTTGATGATGGATGGCTGAAGGAGTTGGGCTAGATCGACGTAATTACCAGTAAGAATTTGGTGGCGTAAGGGCTGACGCTGCAGGCTGTGGCTGTGGCTGTGGCGGGGTGGCATGAGTGACGTCACGGCCGACTACGGTGGCGGTGATTGGCCCGGGCGTCGATGCCGGAAGCGCGGGAAATGCGGTTGAAGCAGCGGCGATGGAGGTTGAATACAGCCGAAACAGCTTGGCTTTGTTGTCTGTGTGGTGGAAGGGGATGCCTTTCTGTCGCAGGAACCGTTGGAGACGGGCGACGGTCCAATTCCTCATGTTGGGCAGTGATTGTGGAGGTGGAGACTGCCGGGTTGGAGAAGGAGGCGGAGTGCGGTGGTGCCGTGTCTGTAGACCGGAGGCTCTTCGCCGACGTGAGGGGGCTGCCAATGGGTAGGAGGTGAGGGGGGGTGAAGCCGGCCTCCGCGATCCCGCCTGCCGCGACCGGTGTGGTGGACTCTCACTGAAGGTGGAGAGGAGGCCCGGCTTCTGCTGGGCGTGGGAGAGATCTCATTGACGGAGCTCGAGCGGCGTGATTGTGGTACGCTGACCACCGAGCGCACCCGGCTCCTGCGGGACGTTTGGCTGCGGTGCGGTTGCTGCTCCGGAGGAGGATAACCGGTCTCGTACAGTTCGTCGTAGAGATCGCTGTCGGAATCAGGTGGAACGATGTTCAACTCGGCGTCCATGGTGGGTAAGTAGTTGGTTATCGCTATTTTGACTTGAGTCAAGAGTGCTTGTTAGCTGTGCATGAGCACTGTCTGTCTGAGGATCTTCGTGAGATCTGAGACAAACGGGGCTGGGTGGGTTGGCCAGGTATAAGTAGGCTTGTCAGGTGTTTAGAGGTGTGGTTGAGGCGTGACCCTGCTCCCGAACCTAAGTTAATGAATTAACTTCATTTATTGTAACTGTTTTCTTTTAGTGTTAGTGGTTGGTGGAGTCTTTCATGATGTTACTGACTCTGTGTGAAGTGCTGGACCTCCTAAGGTGAAGGACAGGTTTTATCCTCAGGCCATCAGACTTCTCAAAAGATCTAATCAACTTTTCTTGCCCCCACCACACCAGCCAGTAGGCTTCACTTTTACCCAGATATACAAGTACATACACACACTGCACACTCACTGACATTTACCCACTGTCTGCATATAGATTTGGCACAGATATCACTGATAACATGTATTGTATGTACAATTATATTTTTTTCTTAAGTATCTGTCAAGGAGCACTTTGATGCACATAAAACAAACAAGCTAGATATGAAAGATAGGTGTTTAAACATGGATATATCCCACCAAAGACAATGGTGGTCAAAGCCTTGTTCATAGCAGCAGCAAGTTAAACTCACTGGTCGGACAGAGACTCAGAAACAATAGTTGAAACAGGTGGGGGAGGGGGTCTCATCAATCTGTGTTTCGATGGCGTGGAAGTTGATGGATCCTTCTCATGGCTACAAAAACAAATATGCTACATCACCACAGTTGTAAAACGTCCCGTTCAAAGCCATTATATCAACGTCATTTTATCATAATTATAATGCAGACACTGGCAACTATGGCTGTGCAATATGATCAAAAGGGAAGGGGGAAGGAGAAAAATTAAGGAAAAGAGAGGAAATTTTGAGAAAATTAGAAAAAATGGAAGGAACTTGTAGCTATTTGTGTCTCTGCTGTCCATGACAAGTAAAAGCACACATATTCTTGTATATTAATTTGAGAAATATGACCAAACATGACACTTTACTGGAGAATAGCATAGGAGGCTGTTGATCCTAAGGTCGCCGGTTCAATTCCATCATTGGAACATGTTGCCTCTAACACAAACTACTGCCAAGTGTTATTAAATGTAACTAAACAAGGACAGTGGCTTCATGTGTGTGCAAATTAAAATATTAGTACTGAAACCACAATAAACTTTATAGTCATGTACTAAACGTTTGGGGTTAGGGTTATTATAAAATAAATTTTATAGTAATTTTTAAATTTGTGAATGAAGTACTGCAACAATGTAATCGTCTTCTATGAATGAGTTTGCATGTTTGCAGAAAAAAACTGAAGATAATCACTGAAATGTAACAAATTTATTACTAAATTCACACACAAACACTCAAAAAAAAAACAACAACCCCAAAACACGTGTGTGAAACTAAACCAAAGTGCAGTAAACCTGGAACAATAAAAACAGGAATAAATTAAACAATTAGAAAAAAATATAAATAACAAAATAAAATAAACAATAAATGAACAAATACAGAAAATAATTAAATTTAGGAAATATTAGAACAAGAGTAACAATTTAAAAGAGAATAAATAAATGATAAATACCAAAATAAAATAAATACAATAAATTAACAAAAATTGAAAATAATTAAAGTTAGGAAATATTAGAACAAGAAACAATTTAAAATAAAATAAATAAAAGATAAATAACCAAAATAAAATTAGTAAAATAAATACAATAAATTAACAAAAGAGAAAATAAATAAAATTAGAAAATATCAGAACAAGAGTAAAATAAGACATTTGTTTTCTTTTAAAACTATTTACATTATGCACATGTTGACAAAGAATGTCACAAGAACATCACACCTTTTTTTTTCTTTCCTCTTTCCTCTCATCTCCACCATCCATTGTTCCAGGGGCATGGGGTTATTTTGGGGACAGTATATATGTCCATAATACTGCCCATGACCGGTTTCTTTGATTCGAGGCTGATGGCACTGGCTGCATTTGTTCTTTTCAACTGTCCGGGTGTAAGCCCTCCGGGTCGGCGGTGGTGAGGGCAGGGGGCCAGATGGCACAATCTGTTTGCTTCCAGGTGGGGTCAGAAACACAACTGGCACAATAAAGGGGCTGGGGTTTGGAGGAACAAGAGCTGGAGGTGGTGGCTGACTGAACAACTGCCTCTGAGCTGTGGACTTCCTCTTATCCACTGCCTGTCCAACTGTACTCTGGGGCAAGTTGTACTGATGCTGGGGACCAGGTCGTGGAGGTACAGCAGGAGGGCGCACATTCGAAGGTGGAAGAGGCACCACAGCAACAGGGACAGAGTCAGGCAAGTTGACCCCTTGCAGGAGAATGCTACTGTCCTGCCTCTTCAGTCTCCTATTGTGCCACTGAGTCAGTGTTGTTTGATTAATATCAAGCAACTGCAGAGTAGTGCTCTGCATCACTGTGGCATTCCCCAGGACCAGCTGCCTGATCTTACTGTAGTCTGTCAATATCAGAGTCCATCTTGTCAACTGTAACTGCCCTGTTTTTTGGGGCTCTTGTGAATGTTACACAGCTTGACACAGATGGACTCTACAAGATGACTACAGTCTGGCCACTGGGCAGGAGATCCTGAGGATGCTAAAACACACTGTGTTGTGCTCTCCACGCCAGGTGTAAATTCAGGTCTCTTTTTAGAGCACCTGAAGCGTCCTGTTGTAAGGCGCACCTGGTGACGTGCAGCATACGCCACTCGCTGCTGGTCATACGGCAGAAGGTTCTGCCACAGTGCTATTATAGTACTGGCCTGCTGATTGCTCAGTGTTTGACCAGTTTCAGTCCTCAGACCCACCAAGTATTGTGCCAGGCTATCCATTCTGTCCATCCCTTGGAAGCCACACTCATCAACAGGTCTCCAGAGTAACTGAGCCGGGGCGCAGGCTTGACAGCGGGAGATGCAGCTTCTCGGTCCTGGTTCCACCTATTCAGTCCTTCCAGGAGGTACAGCTGGAAGTTCAAGCTGTTGGCACTCGTTCCTTAAGATAGTAGAAAGGTAAACACAATGATACGTTTATTTGTTGTGTTTGGTCATCTGTTAATTATTAATTGTGTCACTGTTTCCAGGATATGGTAATGACAAACACAGAATTGTAATGTTAAAGACTCTTACTGATGAATAATTATTCATACAGACCTGGAATGAACCTGTTTACATGGAGGTGAAAGGACTCCAATGATGTGGACCCTCTGGCACACCTGTAGTTTGGCAGGACAATGCCTGCCTTGGTGGTGGTGCCTGTCTGGGTGTAAAGAGGCACACCAGGTTCGTCCTGTATGCACTTAACGTGCCTCTGTTGGACTTGCCAGATGTGCTGCATCCTTTCCTGGTCCAAAAGAGGGACACCAAGAAAATCCCTGCCCTTTGCCCCCATCAGTTCATTGAGTAGCTGCTCGATCATGACTACTGTCTGCCACTCTCCTCTTGTCTGCCTCCGGCAGTGCAGTGCCAGCTCGTCTTTGGTGATGTGCTGATCGCCGAGAGTGTCAGTGATGCCTGGGACACCTTCCTGTCTCAGCTGCTCCCGCTTGGCCTGACGCAGCAAGGCAACATCTCCTCTGTCCCACTCAAAAATGCAGCTGGACAGCTTCGTCGTGAAGACAGGGTACAGAGGATGAGCATCCTTTGTACACCCAGATGCCAGTCGCCGCATGAAATGGTAGATGTCCAGCTTGACGATGAGGTCTGGCCATCCACCAAATCTCTCCTTCAATTTTGTCTCTCCTCTGCCCTCCCGACAACAGTCACAGTCAACGTAAAGCAGCTTAGGTGGAGCCACGTCGACATTACTGTACCTGTAGATGAGGCCAGTTGCCATTCTGTCCAGTGCAGGACCCTCCTGAGCAGACAGGACACTGATAAGAATTTGCCCTCTCTCGTTGCTTACAGATTAAGCCACAAGGCTGTCCCCTTAGCAATGCCTGAGAGTTTCTTGGTGATCTGCAATGGCACAGAAAACACAGTGAATGCCTAAATAAATTGTTAAATTTGTGTCTGAGCACCAGTGTAATAATTATATGTACTTGTTTTACATGTATGTACTTTTTTTTTTACAGCATTAGTAATTAAAAAAACTTACCTTCTTTGTGGAGTCCATTTTTAGGATGCTGCCAAAGGTGGATGTTATGCTGGCTTTGATGTGGTCCAGCCTGCTCAAAATGTCGCACCCATAAACAGCCAGCATCCATCTGTGTGATGGAACATCCACGGGCTCAGAGGATCCTGGAATCCCACAGGGAAAAGGCTTGGCCTGGCGGCAAAGTCAGAACACGCTCCAAGGTACCGGCAGAGGGCTTAAGCCATTCTTCGCTGTGGTTCTCCCTCAGCTGTCTGACCAAGCGGGTGGGACTGTTTCCAAGTGCCCTCTCCCTCAGAAACCGGATCACCCGCACATCACAAGCGTATCTGTATAAAACAAAGGGACAAGAGACCGAATGAGACAAACATTAAAACCTTCTAATTTTTTGATATCAAACTAAGGCAAAATTATCTACGTGTACTTACTTTCGAGTCAGAATCAATCTGAACTCCAGCCTGTGAGCCAAGTCCAGGTGGTCCAAGATTGTCTTGCTGGAGGAAAGATATGTTGTCTTGCAACCAGCTGAACTGCACCGAGAGAGTCTCTGTGATCATCTGGTAATACCTGTCCACGTCCAGAATGTGGCGGGCTCTCTTGTGAGCTCCATAGCTTGTGAGCTGTTTGCCACAAACAGGACAGGACAGCCTGACCTTCCACAGGTGGTATGGCATCCACAAGAGCAGCCGGTGGTTGAAAAAGCGCTCTGGATTGGGGACCTGATGGTAGATGAGGGATGGCTCTGGTGGATCATAACACAGTTTCAGATCTGTACGCAGATGCTGGTTTTTCCACAGAGCCGCTGAAATCCACTTCTGATCTTGAGGTGGTATGGTCTTCAGCAGCTTTGTGGGCAGCCAGGCAGTGTCTGAAGCAGGTGGAATCTCCACATTTTCAGGCAATGGTGAGGTGAGAGGAGCAGAGGGGGTACCAGAGCTACAGGAGGAGGTGGCAGATGACACTTCCTAATTTATGAAAATTAAAATAAAATAAAGGTAAATACATAGACATGATAATAACAGTCTACTCAAGAAAATTTCCTGTTTCAAGTGTAGTAGAATATCTTCTTACAACTGTAGCAGTGGAGGGTGGAATGGAAGAAGCTGGGCTTGATACAGGAACAGGAGAGGGAGGAAGAGACAGAGGAGAAACAGTCTGAAGAAACATCTTGGGACTGCGGCCAGGTGGTTTGATGGGGCTTGTGATGGGGCTGGATACAGCAGAGGGCTGAGAGAATAAAGGCACAGTTCACAATATAGGATAACCATAGATGATAATGAATGAATTAATGAATTAATCTATCTATCATTATTGTATAGCAGTCAAAAAAACAGAAATCAGATCATTTCAACATGAAATGAATGAATGAAAGTCCCACTATAGTTACCGCTACATGAAAACAATAACAGTGTATATTTTTTAAAATCAAAGTCAATCTAATTATCGTTCTCTTTACATTACCTTAGGTGAACGCTTCCCAGCCAAACTTAAGTTTGGTTTTAACATGGCACCATGAGAGCCCCCAAACCGTGACTTTGTAAACTGACAAAAAGGAAAAAATTACCTTAACTGGGGCTTTGTACATTTTATATAATTGAGTATATTAATAATATTAATATAAATATCAGCATAAGTAAATCCTCATTACTTACTGACGCCAAAGTCAAAATGGGCCTTCTAGGTCCACCACCACCTAAGGAGACAACCTTTGGTGGTGGTGAACCTGCAGGTGAGGGTCCTGGCTGTAGTGTCTCAGCAGTTGAAGGCCCTGGCTGATGTGTCACTGTACATGAGGGAGCAGAGGGCGAACTGGAAGGCTACAGGTTCACAGACAAGGAGAAGAAATAGCAATACTACAGAATTCAACACCAGCACGTCATAATTGTACAAGAGACTTCTGATACCTTCTTTGCATGGAAACCACAGTTACAGCTCTGTGCACCTCCAAACAGTGACATTTGTCCCCTCATCTGCATTGGGCATTTCTCAATCTGTATTAATGTTTGACAGTGAATAAGAATCTGTTCCCTTTAAATATGTCATAGCTTTACATTGAATAGGATACACATACCACTGTGTCTAGGTTTACTTTCAGATATAGATCATGCCACTTTTTCTGCCGAGGTGCTGGTCTGTTTCCTGCCTCAGAGGGCCAAACGCCCGAGGCAGCAAATCGTCGGAGGCGGGACATCCACTCCTCCTCTCCCATAGCTCTATGTTTTTTTCGTTTGGAAGCCATCTGACATTGACAGGGAAAGCATATTTATACCAAAACAGCAAATATTTGTTCATAACAAAATATGAACAATGTGCACATTTTAAACTTACTACTTTACATATATTTATGCACACAGACAAATTCTTAATTGCATACAGTCACACAAACACTCATTATTAATTAAAATTATATTAAATATAATATTAAATAATATTAAATAGCAGTAGCCTACATATTACATATTTGTGTATAACAGAAGTGAATACTACACCGATTTCACTATAGCTTATTATTATTATCAATTACAACTAGTAGTAACAATGCATATTGAAGACTTTCGTTACAACAGAAGTGAATACAACCGGTATACAGATTTATTTCGTACTGTAGCTTATTATCAACTGGTAGCAATGCATATTCAGTACTCTTACAATAGAAGTGAACAATATACAGATTTCATTTATACTGTTATGCTAAAAGTGCATAAGAACATACTCATTATACCAATGTCGTACTGATAGCAGTACAGTATTAGAGCAGTGGGGGAAGTAACGTTACAGCATTACAGTTAGTCGTTGCTCTCGGAGAAAAAAATCACGATATAGAAAAAGTTAAAAAGAGGTAAATTTAAATTTCATAACGGTTACTGTGACGGTATTAACGATGGTGGAAACAATACTAAACAGGTAAAACAATGCCTGGCTCAAAAAGACAAGTTTGAACACAGAAACACTAACGTCAACGGTGATGCGGCGTCAGTGTCGTTTCTTTTAATAGTAATTTCTCTCTTTAATAAGGGATCTATAATCACGCCGGTGTGATCGACCTCAGAGTTTAATAACAATAACGAGTGTGCTTCCCTTTGGCAATGAATGAAAAATCGATTTTAAAAATGATAAAATTAAAGATATATTGACCTTTTGTAGTGAAAAACACTTGAAGTCCACATCCACTGTTAACGTCTTCGGAATAATTTGAGCCGGTAATTTCAAAATGACAAGAAGACGTTCTACGGCTGCACGGCTGAATTTTGGAGAAGCACCACCGTGATTGGCTGTCAGAAAGATGGAAATAGAGGGCCGTGATTGGTTCGTCCCAGCAATTTTGGAGAAGGACCATAGTGATTGGCTGACAGCAAAGATGGAGAAAGATGGAAAAGAGGCAACGTGATTGGAGGAGATTATACAGACGCTCGGTCCCCAGCGACCGCTATTTCAGCCCACCTAGAGGGAAATGAGCACGTCCAACGTTCGATTACATATTGGAGAAGGAAGTCTGATATGTTGCAGCATGGGGATTCCTTAAGCCTTTTGAGATGTTACAATGTCAATCACATCCAGGATTTGAAGGAGCTTACTCTGAGCGGACCCTCTGGAAAAGCCAAAAGCAGGAACCCTTTCAAGGGCCCTCTGTGCGCCTGAACAGGGACTTGAACCCTGGACCCTCAGATTAAAAGTCTGATGCTCTACCGTCTGAGCTACCCAGGCTCTGAAAGCCAGCGTCAAGTATGTTTTTCCCACCAGGGGGCATCTGCGATATGAATTTACCATGATTTCTACAAGGTTTAATGCCTTACTGGTTAACACACGTGACAAATGGAGCCAAGATCCCATACGGTGGTTGTTCCACAAAGAGATTGCAGAATGCAGTCGCCAACAATATGGATCACCAGGTGGCTGAGCCAGGATCCGACTTTTTTCCTGAAGACACGTTTGTGTTGGTTATATCGCTTTCATACTTAGAGAGTGTTTTAAAGCCAACGTTTTTGGTCAGTTGCAGTGTGACCCAAAGTATGCCCCCGAGGGACGTTCAATAATGAACAATTGCCAGATACCACTCCCGTGTTTCCAAAGTCACACCATCTGCCGTAGTCTGTATGACCTTGAAGGTATTGCTAATGCACAAGAGCTGAAGAGGCACTAAGCTTGCATTTTCCTTGCCCAAGTGTCCACTCACAGGAGCAGGTCCTGGGTTCAAGTCCCAGCTGCCTCATGACTTCGTAACAGTACCTTACACAAGTGCAGTTGCGCCACAAAGAGAAGCAGGTCGCATTTGCCGAAACCCGGGATCGAACCAGGGACCTTTAGATCTTCAGTCTAACGCTCTCCCAGCTGAGCTATTTTGGCCCACGTAGAGGGAAATGAGCACGTCCCAACGTTCGATTACATATTGGAGTAAGGAACTCTGATATGTTGCAGCATGGGGATTCCTTAAGCCTTTTGAGATGTTACAATGTCAATCACATCCAGGATTTGAAGGAGCGTTACTCTGAGCGGGACCCTCTGGAAAAGCCAAAAGCAGGAACCCTTTCAAGGGCCCTCTGTGCGCCTGAACAGGGACTTGAACCCTGGACCCTCAGATTAAAAGTCTGATGCTCTACCGTCTGAGCTACCCAGGCTCTGAAAGCCAGCGTCAAGTATGTTTTTCCCACCAGGGGCATCTGCGATATGAATTTACCATGATTTCTACAAGGTTTAATGCCTTACTGGTTAACACACGTGACAAATGGAGCCAAGATCCCATACGGTGTTGTTCCACAAGAGATTGCAGATCTTCGCCAACAATAGCTGAGCCAGATCGACTTTTTTCCGAAGACCGTTGTGTTGGTTATATCGCTTTCATACTTAGAGAGTGTTTTAAGCCAACGTTTTGGTCAGTTGCAGGTGACCCAAAGTATGCCCGAGGGACTTCAATAATGAACAATTGCCAATACACCCGTGTTTCCAAAGTCACACATCTGGCCGTAGTCGTATGACCTTGAAGGTATTGCTAAGCACAAGAGCTGAAGAGGCACTAGCTTGCATTTCCTTGCCCAGTGTCCACTCACAGGAGCAGTCCTGGTCAAGTCCCAGCTGCCCATGACTTCTAACAGTACCTTACACAAGTGCAGTTGCGCCACAAAGAGAAGCAGGTCGCATTTGCCGAAACCCGGATCGAACCAGGACCTTTAATTTCAGTCTAACGCTCTCCCAGCTGAGCTATTTGGCCCACGTAGAGGGAAATGAGCACTCCCAACGTTGATTACATATTGGAGTAAGGAATCTGATATGTGCAGCATGGGATTCCTTAAGCCTTTTGAGATGTTACAATGTCAATCACATCCAGGATTTGAAGGAGCGTTACTCTGAGCGGGACCCTCTGGAAAAGCCAAAAGCAGGAACCCTTTCAAGGGCCCTCTGTGCGCCTGAACAGGGACTTGAACCCTGGACCCTCAGATTAAAAGTCTGATGCTCTACCGTCTGAGCTACCCAGGCTCTGAAAGCCAGCGTCAAGTATGTTTTTCCCAACAGGGGGCATCTGCGATATGAATTTACCATGATTTCTACAAGGTTTAATGCCTTACGAGTTAACACACATGACAAATGGAGCCAAGATCCCATACGGTGGTTGTTCCACAAAGAGATTGCAGAATGCTGTCGCCAACAATATGGATCAACCCAAGGGCTGGCTGAGCCAGGATCCGACTTTTTTCCCGAAGACACGTTTGTGTTGGTTATATCGCTTTCATACTTAGAGAGTGTTTTAAAGCCAACCGTTTTGGTCAGTTGCAGTGTGACCCAAAGTATGCCCCCGAGGGACGTTCAATAATGAACAATTACCAAATCTGGACCCGTGTTTCTAAAGTCACACCATCTGCCGTAGTCTGTATGACCTTGAAGGTATTGCTAATGCACAAGAGCTGAAGAGGCACTAAGCTTGCATTTTCCTTGCCCAAGTGTCCACTCACAGGAGCAGGTCCTGGGTTCAAGTCCCAGCTGCCTCATGACTTCGTAACAGTACCTTACACAAGTGCAGTTGCGCCACAAAGAGAATGCAGGTCGCATTTGCCGAAACCCGGGATCGAACCAGGGACCTTTAGATCTTCAGTCTAACGCTCTCCCAGCTGAGCTATTTCGGCCCACGTAGAGGGAAATGAGCACGTCCCAACGTTAGATTACATATTGGAGTAAGGAAGTCTGATATGTTGCAGCATGGGGATTCCTTAAGCCTTTTGAGATGTTACAATGTCAATCACATCCAGGATTGAAGGAGCGTTACTCTGAGCGGGACCCTCTGGAAAAGCCAAAAGCAGGAACCCTTTCAAGGGCCCTCTGTGCGCCTGAACAGGGACTTGAACCCTGGACCCTCAGATTAAAAGTCTGATGCTCTACCGTCTGAGCTACCCAGGCTCTGAAAGCCAGCGTCAAGTATGTTTTTCCCACCAGGGGGCATCTGCGATATGAATTTACCATGATTTCTACAAGGTTTAATGCCTTACTGGTTAACACACGTGACAAATGGAGCCAAGATCCCATACGGTGGAGTCACCAGGATTTAGATCTTCACTAAGCTCTCCAGCTGGCATGGCCCAGTAAGAATCAGCCCACGTTGTTAATATGGATAAACTCTGAATGTTGCAGGATTCCTTAGCTTTGAGTGTACCAATACCCGAGAGATTACATCGACGGACCCTCTGGAAGCCAAAGCACCCTTTAGGCCTCTGTGCCTGACAGGGCTGAAGGACCCTAGATTCAAGTGATCCAACGTCTGGCAACCCAGCCTAAGCACGTCAATATGTTTTCCCAAGGGCATCGCATTGAAACCGATCACAGGTTTAATCTTAGTTAACCTCCAATGAGCCATCCCACGTGGTAAAAGATCAGATGTTCAAAATAAGGATCAACAGGCGTGGCCAAGCTTTTTCGAAACACGTTTTGGATATCTTACTAAGAGCTAAAAGCAACCTTTGGTCTGCGTGCCCAAAGATGACCCCGGACTCAATATAACAATTACCATCTGGACCCGGTTCTAAAGCCAGCGTAGTTGTTTTACAGGCACGCGAAGATACTGTTTTTTGAATGCCCTACAAGGCCTGGCAAGTCCCATCCTGTTGTAACAGATTCAGAATGCGTCGCCACAAAGGAAGCAGGTGCTGCCGAACCGATCACCGGGACAGTTGTTGTTATAGCTTTCATAGATAAGATGTTTTAGAAAGTTTTTGGCAGATCCTTGCCAAGTACAAGTCAATCAAATTGAAGACTCTGACCGTGAGACCCTCTGGCCAGCGGCCTTAAGGGCTTGTCGCTGAAAGGACTAACTTGTCCTCCAATTAACTGAGCAGTCCGTTAGTCCAGCGCTCTTGAACAGGCAAAGTTTCCCACAGGGGGCATTGCGAACCGTTCACAGGTAATGCTTATGTAAACGCGCAATGAGCAGCCCATAGTGGATCCCAAAAGATTCAATGGAGGCCAATTGATAACCAAGCTTGAGATCAATTATTCCAAGAACTTTGAGGAGTTCTCTAGGGACTTGTAAAGCAACCTTTCAGGCTCGTGCGAAAGCTGACGGACTCAATAAACATTACCTTGGACCCGGTCTAAAGCCCATTGTTTCACCTGGAGGGTATGAATACAGTGAAAGGTTAAGCTTATTTCTCCAAGTGTCATACAGACCAGGTTGTCAAGCAGTGCCAGACTTCGCAACATACACCCAAGTGCTGCAGGACAGGATTTCCGAAACCGTGGTTTAACCTTCATCTAAGTTTTAGCCATTTCATGAGGACCCAAGTAGCCAGGAGTAAATGAAATTCCAGATCTGCCCTGTTTAAAGTCACCATCCAGTTTGAGAGGTATCTAGCCAGGAAAAGCCAAGCTGCTTTCCTGCCTGTCCCTACAGGGACTTTAACCGTGCCTCAGATTTAACAGTACCTTACACAAGTGCAGTTGCGCCACAAAGAGAATGCAGGTCGCATTTGCCGAAACCCGGGATCGAACCAGGGACCTTTAGATCTTCAGTCTAACGCTCTCCCAGCTGAGCTATTTCGGCCCACGTAGAGGGAAATGAGCACGTCCCAACGTTGATTACATATTGGAGTAAGGAAGTCTGATATGTTTGCAGCATGGGGATTCCTTAAGCCTTTTGAGATGTTACAATGTCAATCACATCCAGGATTGAAGGAGCGTTACTCTGAGCGGGACCCTCTGGAAAAGCCAAAAGCAGGAACCCTTTCAAGGCCCTCTGTGCGCCTGAACAGGGACTTGAACCCTGGACCCTCAGATTAAAAGTCTGATGCTCTACCGTCTGAGCTACCCAGGCTCTGAAAGCCAGCGTCAATATGTTTTTCCCACCAGGGGGCATCTGCGATATGAATTTACCATGATTTCTACAAGGTTTAATGCCTTACTGGTTAACACACGTGACAAATGGAGCCAAGATCCCATACGGTGGTTGTTCCACAAAGAGATTGCAGAATGCTTCGCCAACAAAGCTGGAGCCAGGATCCTGACTTTTTTCCCGAAGACACGTTTGTGTTGGTTATATCGCTTTCATACTTAAAGTGTTTAAAGCCAACCGTTGGTCAGTTGCAGTGTGACCCAAAGTATGCCCGAGGGACGTTCAATAATGAACAATTACCAAATCTGGACCCGTGTTTCAAAGTCACACCATCTGGCCGTAGTCTGTATGACCTTGAAGTATTGCTAATGCACAAGAGCGAAGAGCACTAGCTTGCATTTTCCTTGCCCAAGTGTCCACTCACAGAGCAGGTCCTGGGTTTCAAGTCCCAGCTGCCTCATGACTTCGTAACAGTACTTACACAAGTGCAGTTGCGCCACAAAGAGAATGCAGGTCGCATTTGCCGAAACCCGGGATCGAACCAGGACCTTAGATCTTCAGTCTAACGCTCTCCCAGCTGAGCTATTTCGGCCCACAGAGGAAATGAGCACGTCCCAACGTTAGATTACATATTGGAGTAAGAATCTGATATGTTGCAGCATGGGGATTCCTTAAGCCTTTGAGATGTACAATGTCAATCACATCCAGGATTTGAAGGAGCGTTACCTGACGGGACCCTCTGGAAAAGCCAAAAGCAGGAACCCTTTCAAGGGCCCTCTGTGCGCCGAACAGGGACTTGAACCCTGGACCCTCAGATTAAAAGTCTGATGCTCTACCGTCTGAGCTACCCAGGCTCTGAAAGCCAGCGTCAAGTATGTTTTTTTCCCACCAGGGGGCATCTGCGATATGAATTTACCATGATTTCTACAAGGTTTAATGCCTTACTGGTTAACACACGTGACAAATGGAGCCAAGATCCCATACGGTGGTTGTTCCACAAAGAGATTGCAGAATGCTGTCGCCAACAATATGGATCAACCCAAGGGCTGGCTGAGCCAGGATCCGACTTTTTTCCCGAAGACACGTTTGTGTTGGTTATATCGCTTTCATACTTAGAGAGTGTTTTAAAGCCAACCGTTTTGGTCAGTTGCAGTGTGACCAAAGTATGCCCCCGAGGGACGTTCAATAATGAACAATTGCCAATACCAAAATCTGGACCCGTGTTTCCAAAGTCACACCATCTGGCCGTAGTCTGTATGACCTTGAAGGTATTGCTAATGCACAAGAGCTGAAGAGGCACTAGGCTTGCATTTTCCTTGC
Source organism: Lutjanus argentimaculatus (assembly GCA_034769285.1). NCBI lineage: Eukaryota > Metazoa > Chordata > Actinopteri > Lutjaniformes > Lutjanidae > Lutjanus > Lutjanus argentimaculatus. The sequence goes on along the minus strand of JAWZSL010000016.1, from coordinate 30,154,189 downwards.
CCAAGTGTCCACTCACAGGAGCAGGTCCTGGGTTCAAGTCCCAGCTGCCTCATGACTTCGTAACAGTACCTTACACAAGTGCAGTTGCGCCACAAAGAGAATGCAGGTCGCATTTGCCGAAACCCGAATCGAACCAGGGACCTTTAGATCTTCAGTCTAACGCTCTCCCAGCTGAGCTATTTCGGCCCACGTAGAGGGAAATGAGCACGTCCCAACGTTAGATTACATATTGGAGTAAGGAAGTCTGATATGTTGCAGCATGGGGATTCCTTAAGCCTTTTGAGATGTTACAATGTCAATCACATCCAGGACTTGAAGGAGCGTTACTCTGAGCGGGACCCTCTGGAAAAGCCAAAAGCAGGAACCCTTTCAAGGGCCCTCTGTGCGCCTGAACAGGGACTTGAACCCTGGACCCTCAGATTAAAAGTCTGATGCTTTACCGTCTGAGCTACCCAGGCTCTGAAAGCCAGCGTCAAGTATGTTTTTCCCACCAGGGGGCATCTGCGATATGAATTTACCATGATTTCTACAAGGTTTAATGCCTTACTGGTTAACACACGTGACAAATGGAGCCAAGATCCCATACGGTGGTTGTTCCACAAAGAGATTGCAGAATGCTGTCGCCAACAATATGGATCAACCCAAGGGCTGGCTGTGCCAGGATCTGACTTTTTTCCCGAAGACACGTTTGTGTTGGTTATATCGCTTTCATACTTAGAGAGTGTTTTAAAGCCAACCGTTTTGGTCAGTTGCAGTGTGACCCAAAGTATGCCCCCGAGGGACGTTCAATAATGAACAATTGCCAGATACACCAAATCTGGACCCGTGTTTCCAAAGTCACACCATCTTGCCGTAGTCTGTATGATCTTGAAGGTATTGCTAATGCACAGGAGCTGAAGAGGCACTAAGCTTGCATTTTCCTTGCCCAAGTGTCCACTCACAGGAGCAGGTCCTGGGTTCAAGTCCCAGCTGCCTCATGACTTTGTAACAGTACCTTACACAAGTGCAGTTGTGCCTCAAAGAGAATGTTAGTCGCTTTTGCAATATGAATTTACGATGATCTCTACAAAGTTTAATGCCTTACTGGGGAACATGTGATAAGTGGAGCCAAGATTCCACGTGGTGATTGTTTCATAAAGAGATTGCAGATTGATGTTGCCAACAATATGGATCAGCCCAGGGGCCAGCTGAGCCAGGATCTGACTTTTTTCCTGAAGACACGTTTGTGTTGTTAGAAAGTTGTTATCATCTGGTCCTGTGTGTCACATTTATAGTAGTACCTCTACCACACAAGAGGTGTAATCAAAAATTTGATTTTTTGATTTAGATGATCAAATGTGGGATTATACTTTCTGGACTTTACTGTTCAAGTTGCTTTATGACTTCACCTTAATATTGATTATGTTTATGAATGTAGTCTAAACCCAGTTCACCTCATTTTATCGTTACGATTTACACACACGTAAACATGTAAACATTTGTCAAATTATCAGATCAACAAGAACATTTTCTTGCATTCAGCACTGAATTGCGTATTCATATTGTATATAACCATACAATGGGGGCAGTATGCAGATAAGCCTCTACATAAAATGCACTGGGTTTTCAGCACAGCTTGTACACATCAACTGCATCACACTGGTCTCATGAAATGATGCAAACAGAACTGATTCAATAGACGTGCTGTTCCAACTGATTAAAAAAAAGCACTGCAGACATTTCAGAAGCTGAACATGTAAAGCAGGTGTATCTCATTGGCTACTGTGCACTTCCATATTTTCTTCAGTTTTTATTTAATTTGACAGCAATAATAAATACTTGTTTGTAGCTCATTTATGATCCATGTGGTCAGAGATAATCTTAATGCAGTACTTTGCTCAGATGAAATATGACACAGTTGCATTCACTGGATATGAGGGATAACTGTAACCCTTGTCAGATAAGTTTAAAAAGTCATCCTGTTTTTTTTTAGGTGATTACAAGTTAAAGCTCATTAAAAGTCTTTCTTTTGTTTTGTAACATTTGCTTTCCACTTTATGCAAAAGAGAAAAGTATATACAGTTCCTGTTTTTTTTTAAACTAATTATCAGCATTGTCACAGGCTGTTCAGGCTTGTCACAACCCCTGCCCCTCTCCCATTTCATGTAACAGCCCAGCAAAGTAGTTGTCAAAGGCGGAGCTGGAGGTTCCAGTCACACACCAACTGAGCAGTTTGAGCCACAGCAGAGAGAAGCATGCTGCATGAGCGCAGCTGAGCTTCCCAGCAGGATATCATATTGGATACTGGGAGCCAGAGTGGACTGGTAAGTGCATTTCATTTAATAAGACTCACCATTTGGCTTTTGCTTTCTTGAATTCTTAAATATAGTGTATAAAGTGCTGCAGGGGCACAGCCAGACAGTCAGAACCCCGTATTTTATCATCCAATACCTGAAATCCATTAACTTCTAAAACTCTTGATCTTTAACTTAAATATCCCTTTATGTTTGTCTAAAAAACCCTCACTTCTCCCATACTTCATGATGGGATCTTAAACTGCATAAATTTTACAGTATGTTTTTTTAAAAACAAAGAGAGGGATAGAGATAGAGAGTTAGTTATGCTTTTAAAAAAAAAACATCCATGACAAAGCATATTTGCAGTTGCAACTTACTTTATACTATACTATATCATATCAGTAAGATTAGTACCTTGTTGATTGTTCTCATAAACTTCATATACAGCTCCCAGTTTACATAGAACTTAGGGGCAGGATAATGTCTATTTATTTCTGGGGGGTAAAAAGCATGAGAAACAAGTAGCCTCAATGTCATCCATGAAGACTTTTCAGTGAACTAGCTTGTGATATGTGTCAGTAAACTAAGATGCAACATTTAACACAGGGTTTTAAGTTTTTTAGTATTGATTCCTAGATGAAATTCACACTCCATATAAACATCGGTTTTCTTTAAAACATCAAAAAAGTCACTTGGATTTTTAAGGTGAAAAATAAAGAGATGTGTAGATGCTTCTTGCATTCTTCTACATTGTTTGGTCAACACTGCCAAATTAACCAGAATCTGAAATTAAAGCATGGCCAATAGGAACATTACAGAAATATTATTGGAAAATCACGCAGAGCTTACAGTTAACTAGTGCTCCATAATTATTTTTAATGTTTCAGTAGTTTCTATATTTTTCATGCAGATTTGTTTAATGTAATGCTGGAGATTCCATGATGCAGAATATATACACACTTACTTACTGGTAACACTTTCTGTGAAGCTCATGTCTATAATGCATCATAATGAATTATAAACACACTTAAAAAGCATTATACTGTGTTTACAGTATACATAATTATTGTACTGCTTATAAATGGTCATACTGCTTAATAACAATTATCATATCGCATTATAAAGGATTTTATAATGACTTCTAAAGTCAAGCATCATAATGCGTCATAATCACTGGTCATTCACTGACTTTTTTTGGCAAATATAGTGTATGATGATTGCCTTAGGTAGAGAATTACGATACAATATGATCATTACAAAAAAATAATCAGTGAGTTGATCTTATGTCATTATAAAATTCTTCATAAAGAGTTCTGATTATTGTTTTAAATCATTATGAATATTTATATATACATTATTATAAACACAGAATTACGCATTATAAGTATGTTTATAATGCATTATAATGCAGTATAGACATGGGCTTCACAGAAAGTGTCAGACTAGGGGGTATATTTAATTTTTAGGATGGGTTTACAGTTTTTCAAGTCTCTTAAAAGAATTCAAACATGCCCATATGGATTGAAAGTATTGCTTATTTTAGTTATTCCTCCTATCAACATTGGCCCCTAAGTGCGTCCCGGTCTAAAACTCTCACCAATACAATTTTGATATAAGAAATGGAGAAGAAGTTCCTGAGCAAAAATGCATTTTTAAGATCAGTAAAACTTAATAGTGAGACACATTAAATCAGTATCATGTTGCAGTCTTTTTAGACCCCAGTTTATGTTTCCCCAGACCAGGGGTCTGCAACCATTACTATCAAAAAGAAAATATGAAATCTGTCTTGAGCTGCTGAGCTGAATAAGTAGGCTATGATGCATATTTTAGCTGATTAATTTCTTTTTTTTTTTTTTTCATTCAGTGTGATTTTTACATTTGGAGAATGTAAGAATCACTTTAGGCTGACAACAATGATACTTGTAAATCAAAATGTAAAAAAAAGGAAATGTTATCCAGTTTTATTAAATTTTTTGTCAAAGTCACAGGGAGCCAGTGGAGAGAGGCAAAAGAGCCGAGAGCCGCAGGTTGCAGACCCCTGCCTCAGACAGAGTTGTCCTGCTTAGCTGCAATAGAGGCATAATAAGACAAGACAGAATATTTACTAAAAAGAGATTAACTCTGGACGATATCCAGTTAGTTTTTCTAACACATACTGCTGAAGCGTTACGTTAGCTTCCACTGAACTTCCAGAGGCATTTTCACACTGAGTGAGTGCTGCAGATTTAGGCAGTATAGACGGTATTTACAGCAACCAATAACTCTTTCAGTCTAATGTGAGGACTGTTAGATAGATAGAATATGAAAAATATGACTAATCCTTTTATATCTTAAAATATGACTAATCTTTTGAGATGATAGATGAGTTATTTCCCCCCAGATTTCAAACACTCATGATCTGGTAATTAATGGTTTGCATGAAAGTTATTGATGAACACTGATAACATTTCATAATCATGAGTTGAGTTTGCATAGTTTCTTCAATTAATTCACAAATCGTTAGCTTGTTTTGATATTTTTTAAATGACTTACTCATAATACATTTTTTTCATTTATTTAATATTTTACTTTGGGGTTCCATATTGTTTCATGTGTGCTGTATTTATTTGTGTCGGGATGTAGCCCTTCAGCTAAGAGCCTCAAACCTGTCTCTTCTCCAACATCATACCTCAGAGCTAAAGGCACGGATTGAAGACATTCTCTGAGGAGATATGATGGTTCTGGCTTTAATTAGTACAGCCTGTATTAGTAATGTCGTCTATTCTTTACAGGCTATGCTAATCTATGCCAGAATCAGCAATGCAATGGAAGCCGAGGACTGAACTGGTGAACTGGTGGAACGTCTTTCCACCTGGTCAATACTATTCTGTCTTGGCTGATAGTCTGGAGTCAGAGATGTTTTTGGAGACCGAAACAATAAGCATGTTTGGGTGATTTTCACCATGAAAGAAATAGGGTTTGTACAAAGTCTTGAAAGTTTTGAAAGAAAATGCAGTTATGTTTTCAGGTTAGGAATATGCTTGAATTTGAATATACTCATGAAAAATGATTTTCATGATTTTCAACATAATCTTGTGTTTGATCTCCATGATCACTCACGTTACTTATTATCACAATTGCATTAATAGTAACAATTTAGATGTGATGATAAAGGCTTCAAGTGTCTGCAAATTTCTAGTTGAGGTACCTTAAAAGTACTTTATTATCTTTATTATTTTATCTTAGGGGGCTCTTACACCTACCTCGGTTGGTTCGGTTTAAAATGGACTTTTAGTCTGGTTTGTTTGGTCCGGTGTGAAATCTGTGACTTGTCTCATGGTGTGCACCAAACAAGTGGACTGATTCCACTTGAAAAGGTGGATCTCAGTCTGGCTCAGAGCAGTTCCTTTATGGTGTGAAACCAAACAAACCAACTACAGGATTTATGATAGCAGATTCGCTTTAGCACAGTTTCGAAAGCTGAACTACAAATAAATCCATCTACAGATCATCAAATCCGTTAAGGAAGTGATTAATGATTAATCTGTATAAACCATTCATATATTTCTGCAGATCATTTAGTAACACATAATTGCAGGTATTTTCTCTGATTAACAGGTCAAAAGTGCTGGTAGAATGTCAGATTGAAAAAAATGTGACAGCAACCCCACAGTAAAATGTCATAGACATGAAAAAGTCAGATGAAGGGCAGTATTTTTCCGATGTGCTCTCTCTTTTTCTTTCTCTCCCTTTCTCTTCTTTCTTGAACAAGTGTAGCCCTAAACATTGCTTTCTGATTATTATTAATGATAATAATAATAATAGACTTTATTTGTATAGCACCTTTCATACAAGAAATGCCACCCAAAGTGCTTGACAACAAAGAATTTACATGCTTCACATAAAAAAAGACAAAGAATAAACATAAAAGGATTAGAATGTCATAATTCACCCAAATTAGATGACAAATAAAAACCCATGTGTAAAAATAAGATAAAATGAGAATAGAATACATACAATTCACCTCGAAAGTATAAAACCCACAGGATAATATCAGTAAAGGTAAGATTAAAAAAAAATTATGAAACTAGAATGCATAGAATGCACAACATAAGATAATAAATTGAATAATAATAAAATTAAAAAGAGTATATAGAATGCATAAAATGAAGGAAAATAGAGCATTTTACAAGAAGTGGTGCATAAAAGCAAAGCAAAATGCTAAACAGAATCCCAGACCTGTGTAAGGAAAGTTAGGGGTTGTTAAAGCCTTAAGTGAAGTTTTTTTTAGTTTTTCTTTAAAAATATTTAGCAATATCTATAGATTGTGTGTTCCAGGGCTATGGAGCATAACTGACCAACGCGGCATCCCTGATTTTCCTTCATCTGTTTCTGGGAATGTCCAATAAACCATCTGCAGACGATTGCAGTGTTCTTGAAGGCAAGTAGGGAACAAGGGAATTAGAAATGTAGCTTGGCCTGAGCCCATTAGCAGTTTTAAATGCTACATACAGGAAACCAGAGCACAGCTGCCAAAACTGAACTAATGTGCTGAAGTCTCTGTTTTTTCTTCTTCTTCTTCTTCTTTTTTTGGTAGACCAGTGAAAAGTGCATTGCAGTAATCAAGTTGTCCCGAAATAAGGCATGAATAAGTTTGTTTCTGCATCTTTTTAATTTATAAATGGTTGTACTAAGGTGGGGAAAATTATGTTTTCATCACTTTGTTAATCCAGGGAGTCTGTTTCATTTGATTATTAAAAAGTTTTTCTCTTTCTGTTTTTTGGGCTGACTAGTAAGATTTCAATTTTGTCCCTGTTTGACTTTAAAAAAAGCTATTTTTCATCAAATTTATTTACTGTCAACAGACAGGTAGTAATAATTATAGCTGCAGCATCATTGGTTCAGCAGAGATATGCAGTTGCATGTCATCTGCATAACTATGGGAACAAGTTCTTTTCTTCTCTTCACAACTTCTGCAAACTCAATGTAGACAGACAGGGCTGGCAGGAGCAGTGCTGCAGCAGCAACACTGTCTCTGTGTGGACACCCACACATATGAGACACTGCAGTTTAGCAAGGTGGCTGTCTCATAGGTATGCAGTATGCTGTAGGTGGTCAGACTTTATTTTACAGTATTTTCTTGTTACATTAGTAAGATGTAACAAGCAGTACTTTGTATTAAATTAGACTTTAAATAATATGTTTTATTAGACAGTAGTTAGAGCCTAATTACACATCTAATGGTACACTAATAACAAGTAACAAGGTGATTTCACTTTTGTTTACTGTACAGTTCTGTTGTAATGTGTCCCTAATTAAGTCTAATAAGGGTCTAACAGTGGGAAATAATACATTTTAGTTAACACAACAGTTCTGTTGTATTGTGTCCCTAATTACCCTCTAATAAAGACTCATAACACCCTAATAAGGGGTCGATCATGGTCTAATAAACAACGTATTATTCCGAGTTTTCATCTCATTTGATACAGATACAGATAAAGTACAGCTTGTTACGCCTCATCGTTTACCATTAAGTGTATGATGTCTAATCAGGGTATAACTAAATAAGGAACATATTATTCCTAGTCTTTGTCTAATTTGATACAAAATACAGCTTGTTAGGGCTTACTAGTGATCTGTAAAATAAAATGTGACCCTGTAGGCTACAAGAGGCCTCCTTTTCATCCTGTCTTTAGTCATTATTTATAACAAGAAATAACCAGTTCTAAGTATTATTTAGCAAATCGCTGCAGATTTGCTAAACAATACTTAGAATTGTTTATTATTTTGAGAATTCTTTGTGACATCAGAGAACATAAATACACACATCAGAGACATCAAAGTGCAGCATAAACTTGTGTCAGTCACAATTTGATTTCCCAGTGTGGGTCCTGATGATGATGAAGCAGGATGGCAATCACCAAAACTGTCCAATCACCAAGGTACCTGTCAGTGTGTCTAACGTCCTGTTTCCTCCTCTTGGTTCATTTGTAAAAAGTCAGTGTGAACATGAACCAGACCAGAAGTAAAATACAACAGTGTATCATGTTTTTTTCCCTGATCAGGACCAAATGAACCAAACTACAGGACCACAGGAAATACTTGTGTCACTATAAATGTATGAAGATAGTGTGTTTGTTATGTAGTTCTATGCAAAATCATTGCACAAATAACCAGAGAGAATGTTATCATTGGTCACTGAACTGAATACACAACAAATGAAAACATCTCTGTTAGCTGGAGCAGCCAACAACATCAGTCAGACAGACTGTGCAGAGGCCAGTGTGGATGGTGGCCTTCATACCAAGGATACAAGGTTGACCCTGTCCTATAGGTGCTGATAGAGCTGTGATTAGTGACTGGTGCAGGAAATTAGAAAAACATGAAAACAGATGTGAAACTTATGAGAGATAAAGACTGAAGTTGGAACTGATAGAGAATAAAATCGTGCTCTTAAATGTTCTAAAGATTTAGAAACATTAAAACGTGTAAAAATACAAACTACCAACTTGTGTGGAACTTATAGAAGCCCTGAGAGGGACGTGAGAAAAAAATTCTGGTGATCCATTTTCTAAGTCTGATCTAAAATGTGAAGTTTTGCCAAGATAATTTCTCTTAGTTAGTTTAAATCTGTGAATACAGGAGGAAACAGTTTTGGTGTTTGTTGTTGCAAAACTCATTTTGGCCACTAGAGGCTGAAGGGCACCACTACCCCCTGTTCTGAAAGCATTTATGTGTTCTTCATGCACTCTAAACACAAGTTATATATGAATGAATCCTTGAATGAATGCTTTTTGTTCTATTTATAACATGTGGTTGTGGTGTACTTCAGCCTTTTTTGACCAAAATGTATTTTAACATTTATGGCAACAATAAACACTAAAAAAAAAAAAAAAAAAAAAAAAAAAAGATATATATGATCTGTATTAATCTAAGAGATTTCATGCAGGGCTGAGTGATTCTTTGCTGTATGTTTGAAATAAATGTATTTTAATATTCCAGGTATTCATTAAATATCTTATTTTTGATTACTTTCTTTTTTTATAGCAGATGCTATTAAAACCCAGGTGTCAGTAGCAAACAGTGGTATTTGCACCCATAATGAAATATGGAATATCTATGTAGTTATTTATATCTGTATGACAAAGATAAACCACGGTCTTTTCCTAATCCTAACAAAGTTTTAGTTCTTTAGACTAAAACTAGGAATCCCTGCTTCCCTGCAGAAGAGAAGAGCGAGTTGGGTACCCAGAGGTACACCCAAGGATGAGAACCACACTTCTAAATTACAGCTAAACAAATAATTTTATCAAAATTATTATAACTTTGTATTGTTATTATAATAAATCTTTATTGTTTTAAATCACATGTGTAAACCTAATGTAGCAATACAAAAAATGTAGTAATGTAGTAATACAAAAATATATTTTTTTTTCATAAAGTAAGAAAACAGAATGAAAATAATGCTTTGAGTCAATCAAAAACAATACTGAATGAATACTTAGGTTATCAAATGATGAAATAAATTGATTTCCATGAATACACCAAAGAAACTCAGTAATGCATGAACTAACAAAAAATGAATACAGGCCACTTTAGACTCGTGTTGTGCATTCAAAAGGTTTTGTATAGCTTGTGCATCAAAGTTTGAAGTCATATACAGGAACAAAACCAGACTGTTTTATTTAGATCAAGGCTTCCATTGGAACCGTGACAACATATATAATCAACTCTGCTCCCCTGTGTTTCTCATATATGCTGCTCTCTACTGTAGGTAACACACTGACTGTGGATAAGAACCTCATATAACCACAAAATACAAAACTATCCCTTTAATTATTTGTGGTGAGTTAATTAAACACAAATTCTCTTTTACTTCTTTGGCAATTGTCCATGTTACAGTATTAACAATGCCACAAGATCAGAGACATCAGTAAAGGACATTACTATTATTTTGCATTTTGGACATTTTTAAAAATGTTATTGTCTAGCAGACAGTTATCTATATCAGATAACTGTCTACCAGCTAAACATGGAAAAATCTGAACTTCAAATTGAATTTTCAATTAATTTCCTTTCTACCATTTTGTCTTGTAACAAACTGGGCATGATGCCAGTTTATTCAGCAGTTTATTCACCACTTCAGTGACATTTGTTGTCAGAGTTGAGAGGGTTACTTTAAAAAATATATTCAAATACAGTTACTAATTACCTGTTAAAAAAAATAGCATCAGTAACATAGTCAGAGTATGACAGTAAGTAATGTAACTTGATTACTTTCTGTTACTTTTGGATTACCTCAATATAACATATGGTTAAATTATTTAGTCTAATATACAGTTTTCAGGGCTATGATTAACAATATCGTTTTTTTAATCATCGATTAATCTGTCGATTATTTGTTGTTTGGTACATGAAATGTCAGAAAGTTGTGAAAAATGCTGATGAAAGAGATGACATCCTTAAATGTCTTGTATTGTACACAACTAATATTCAGTTTACTGGCAGAGAGGAGTAAAATATTCATACTTAAGAAGCTGAAATCAGAGAATTTGGGCTTTTTAATCAGAAAATTACTCAAAATCATTAAACAATTGATTAATCCCATCACAATCTTGTCAGTCTTGTTTCCTGTAATGATCATTTTCATTAACAATTAATCTTTCAATCTACTTCTCCATTAATCAGTTAGATGTTTGGTCCACAAAATGTTAGAAAATGATTTTTCTGCTAATAATCCACATTTTTACTAAATGTATCTGTAATCTGATTATGTCTTTTTTAATCTATAACTGTAATGGAATAGAGTTACCTTTTTTGTATCCAGATTGTGTAATCCTGTTACATGTAATCTGTTACTCCCCAGGCCTGTTTGTTGTAGAATGAATGAGAAGATGAGATAAACCTGAGAGGAGTTGTCACAGATGCTGACAGTAGCTACAAGAATCACAAAAATGTGATACAGTCACTGGTTGACAACGTCTGTCAGGTTGTGTAATATTACTCTGTATTGAAGAGACCAATTTATGCTGTCGTTATTTATTAGTTTCTGAGTAATCCATTTCACAATCAAACACTGAAGTAAGCAAACACTTAACAGAGCAACAGATTCTGACTCTGTGCTTCTTTGTGGTCTGATCATCTGTCTTTCTTCCTGCCAACTCGTGGAGTGTTGTAAACAGGGGAGTCTTGAGTGTTCTCTGGAGGAGACTATCTTAAGGGCGACACTGTTAGCTAAAATAAACACCACTACTGAAATGTTTTATTATCAGTCCTGTTGGCTAAGAATATGAGCCCACCAATGTAGCATCAGTGTGTATGATGAAATACACTGCCTGGCCAAAAAACAAGTCACCACTTGGATTTATCTAATCAAATCAGTAAGAACTTTCTATTGGAAAATTACTGCAGTGATTAATATGTTTCAGCTGGCAACAAATTATTTAACCTGAACTGATGCAGTGAGGAGCTTCTCATTTCTTAAACAACCATGTCAGAAGACATATCCTGTGGTCGTGGAAAAGATGTTACTCTGTTTCAGAAGGGTCAAATTATTGACCTGCATCAAGTAAAGAAAACAACTAAGGAGACTGATGAAACTACTAAAATGTGGTTAAAGTGATATTCCACTTTGCCAGAATAAGCCACTCAGTATGTACTCACCCCTATGCCGATGTGATGATGGATGAAGATCTTCAGTTCACAAAACAATCCTGGAGTTTTAGGTGAAACAGGGTAGCAGCCTCATCCAGTATAATGGCAGTGAATGGAGACCACGGATAAAATGTTAAAAAAAGAACACAAAACAAACACAAAATGTGTCCATCCTGCTCATGTGGTGTAATCCAAGTGTCCGCGAGCCGCGACATTAAAAATTAACCGCAAAAGACGCCATTTACACCATGTTTTTAGCTGAAATGTCAACTGTAGCATGCAGCTAGCATGTAAGATGCAAAAATGGCGTCAATCTCGCGAGACTTCCGCACGTGCGTCCATTAAGAGATATACGAAGTCTGTACGTTGCAGGCTTTAAGCATATACGTGTAAATGTTCAATGCATGTGTGTTTTGGTCTTTACTCCCTGCATACGTGTTGTGTCAGAAATGTTACTCAGTTGTCATTTTTTCAGTAATATGGTAGAAGGGCACACAAAGAGTGCAGCCCAGGAGCCCATGACATTAATCTGCCTTTGTCTGTAGACTACCTTTTGTACCTCCTGTTTTTTATGTCTGTATTTGTCTTACCTCTTTTTAGATGCCTCTTTTAGAGGCGTCATCGAGTCAGTGTTTGGCCTTGATGTTGACCACTGAGTTAATGCATCGTCTTTGTTGTTTCACAGAGACAGACTTGGCTTTGACCCATCCACTGTTTTCTCATAGACTGTTACACATGATTGTTTCTGCTGACTTTTACCTGTCATGCTTATATTGGCACCAGTCTAACATGATGATTGCTCTCATTAGTTCTTAAATATTCCTCTGGTGGGAAGCTGTGGTTTAGGTGGGATTTCTTTGGCAGGAATTAGTGCGAGATGTAGTAACTAAGGATATTGTGCAATCATTTGAATTTAAATTGTTTTAAATGGTAAAATGCACTGTATTAAAACTATTGTTTCTTAGTTCTGTGTTTTGGGTAGAACATCAACCATGAAGGTGTATGACGAGATGGTAATGAGATCCCTTGGATGAATATCAAAAAACAATACACACACAATACACTGTGTGTCATATTTTAGTAAAAAATTGCGGTGGACGTTTAGCTCAGTTGGTAGAGCGTCCGACCCATGTTTGGAGGCTGTTAGTCCTCTGCAGCGGCTGCTGGTTCGACTCCCGCCTTCGGCCCTTTGCTGCGTGTCATCCCCTCTCTCTCTGCCCCGTTTCCTGTCAACTCTCTAGCTGTCCTCTCAATAAAGGCAAAAAATGGCCAAAAAAATAACTTAAAAAAAAAAAGAAAAACGAAATTGCTATACAACAAGATGATGAACAGATGGTGTTACATCCCAGACACAGATAGAGCAGGACTGAATGCAAAAGTGAGCAATTTATTGCTACACTCAAGTTTCTATGTTCAGTAAGGTTTTGTATTTACACAGATGAAGCAGACTGACTTCAGGGTGAACCAAGGCTAAAATAACTAACAAAACATTCTACTCTAAGTTTTAAATGCTAACTAAACCCTAACCAAACAACAGAATAAACCAAATAAACCCAACTTCCAAAGCTAATGAAAAACAGGAGAAAAATGTTATTAACAAAAATGTCAGTTCACCCCTACGGCTCTGATATGCAACTTCACAGGTTAACACAAGAAACAGCTGTCGAAGCACAAACAATGGCATTTAGCAGGGAAGCTAAAGCTAACAAGCTAAGGCAACAGCCGTCTTGCAAAGGGCAGATAAATGTTAGCAAAGGAGCAAGAGCTAACAGTTTAATGCAGCAGCAACGGTTATCTAGGTTCACAAAGTCACAGAGTTACGCAAATTTGTGAGAATGAGGGGGACTGCTAATGGTGCGTTCCATTCCATTCCATACGACTGTATAGTGCCCTAACAGCTCCTGAAGTCAGATTTCTGACTCAAAAAGTCCAACCCTCACTCACCAACCCTGACCTCAAAATCCAATACAGCTACACCACGCAACAACATGAGTAAAGCTATTTATAAGCACTTTTGTTTCATTAAATGAATAGTGCACACACTACTGTCTGTGGACATGTTGCTACACTGTTTGTATGTGCAAAATACAGCTGCAAGTTTTTTCCAACTTGTTGTACAAGAACATGGTCACCTCAGGTGTGATGCCATTCCCAGCTTCGACTTCTGACCTCTGAGGTAAATGGCACACACCATAAATAGGGGCCGGCTTCAGGAATTAATCAAACTGCAGTGGTTACATCACTGGAGGTCAGCCAATCAGCACAGACACAGACACCTCAAAGAGAACGAGAGCTATCACATCCCACCAAAAACAATTAATGCAAGAACATACAGAAATATGCAATACTTACAGCTGGGGGCCATAACAGATGGTTGTAGCTGGGTGCTAATAGCAAGTCACCATATCAAAATCTGACTACTGCTACTGGCCAGTAATTAGTGTTCAGCATATAGCTACAGTACATGTGCCTGTGGCTACAATGTCTCTCTTCAAAACTGCCATCTCCACTGATTGAAATAGTAACTTCAACTTTGAGTTACTTCAAGAACATCTACTTTTTTGTCCCAAATCTTTTGTAAAAATGCTAAACTTAAACATCTTAATCTCTCATTTTTGCTTTTCATATTCTATTACCTCCTTTTCTTCCAGATGTCCATTGGTCAACATGAACCTGACCTCCAGCTCTGATTCTCTTCGCTTCCTTAGCAACAGTTCTCCTGGTGCTGATATGATAGCCGAGCCTGCCAGCTTAGGTACTGTCAACAGCACTTAGTATCTTTATAACAAATAATTAATGCAGACATTGTGAAGTTTTGTGCACATTTTAAAGTATATTCATAAAAACATTCAAAAAGATATGTAAGAGGAAGAAAGGAAGTCAAATGCTTGCTTCTTCATGTCTTCAGGTGGCTCTTACCAGGAGTTGGCCATATTATCTGACAGTGTTGGAGGGTGGAAGCAGCATAATGTCAGTCATGTTTCAAGGCAAGGAGGAAACGTCACCGATTCACCAGTCAATGGGACTTTAATGCTGCCAGCTGAGGACTTTGACCCATTAGGAGGACATACTGTCTGGCAGGTAACAATCAGCTGTGATTTTACTACAGTTCTAATTTCAGCTTCTTTTTCATTGCATCAGTTGTAGCACTTTGGTGATACCTTCTTTCAATCACTGCTACGGTTATTGCCGCCTAATTATGCAGACGTGAGACATGTGTCAACTGCAGGTTGAAAGTGCTCCAGAGCAGAGCCAGCAGCCAGCTAGTTTTGTGGCCTCACTGTTTAAATTCCGTGGCTTCAGTAGCGAAGAATTCTAACTGCCAGACAAACATTCTGCTGTGCTCTTCACATGGCTGCTCCAAAGCTCCGGGGAATTCATGGCTCATTTGTCGTTTATAGTTGGTGTTCCAAGATAAACTTTGCATCTATGGAAAGCTATGAGACTTGTCTAAATTAATTAATGACTTGATTTTTTTCCATGCAAGTGCCTCCATAAGTCTGTTTAAATTTTAGTCGTCCATCCATTTTCATTTAAATAAGTTCATGTTTTATAAGAGCAATATGTAATATGAGTATCATCTGCATAAAAATGTCAGTTTTAGTGTGAGCAGCAGAAATTAATTACTTTTTAACCTTTTAATAGAAGATGACCCAGAGTAGACCCTTGTTGGACTCCTATTGTTACTTTAGTCATGAAATCATTGCCTAAAAAGGATGGTTTTAAAAATAATACTGTACAGAATGTTATTTATTTTCCACTGCCCTGTCAATATCATTTGGTACAAGTAAAGCTGCAGTTGTTGTGCTCTGATATGGTTTAAATTATGACTCTCAAAGTTTTAAAGATGCCCACATATGATCACTAGTAAAACCGCTCTGCCCTGACTTTGTCATTGTTTTCCTACGGGGAGAACATCTGCACCCAACTAAGTGGAGGCACTACCCGTGGCATGGCCTGCTGTGCTTAAAGTTCAAATTATTTCACTTTGGCGCAGGCTGTTGCTAAAGTTTCAAAGCACAGCCAATGAGATAACAGCTGTATATGACAACATCACAAGAGGTGACACATACAAGATGAGTGTTCCTTCCCCAAACTCTATAACACAACATTAAAACTTGATCTCGCCAGCAAAAGTAATGCACTGTAAAATGTTAGCAGTCGGTTGGGGCAATGAGATTTGTGAATAGACATATAATTGATGAACTTAGCTTAGCTGTTTGTATAACCAGGCAGACATGACACATATCACTGCATATTGCCTCTCAGCATTGACCTCTGGGTCACCAAGAGCAAGTTTCTTATCATGTGAGAAGGCAACTTAATGCCAGTCTTCAGAAATGTTCACAGCTAGAAATTCAGTAAAGAATATTTTTGTCATCTGTGTCAGCCCATGGTTGAATCTTTACAAATTAAGTACAATGCTTGTGGATGCTGCTATTCACTAGAGACTTTGTTAGTCTTGCTGCTTATTGCTAGTAGAAGTCTGCTGCCCATTGTCTTATGCATAATAGTGTTTCAGTATTGAATTGAGTCAGTTGACCTAAATCCCCAAAATAATATATTCTGGTGGTATCCAGCAATCTAGATAATTTAAGTTTGACATAGCTAAAGTTCTGAGATCAATATTCTAATGCAATGAAACTTTCAGCCTCAAGAAATATTGTTCTGTCAGTAAAGATAATTCATAGCTAACTCTAACCCTAACATTTTTTTTTTTTTTTTTGCTCAGGTCAGTGTTGGTGTTAACAGTAGGATTTGTCATTGTGTGGAAATCAGTAAGAGTGTCTTGCAATGCATTTAACCACCCTCTTTGGTTCTTTGTCTTCTTATTTCTTCATCTTCAGGTCATCATAATTGTCTTCCTCACTGGATCTCTTTCTCTTGTCACTGTTGTCGGCAACATCCTGGTGTTGGTGTCATTCAAGATCAATAAGGCACTGAAGACTGTGAACAATTACTACCTGCTCAGCCTGGCATTTGCTGACCTGACGATTGGCACACTGTCAATGAACCTGTATACCACCTACATCATCATGGACCAGTGGGCCCTGGGGCCAGTTGTCTGCGACTTGTGGCTTGCCATAGACTACGTCGCCAGTAATGCCTCAGTTATGAACCTGCTTGTCATCAGCTTTGACAGGTACCAGAATATGTTTGTTGTAATTTTTTGTTGATTAACTTAGTAACTGAAATGAAGCTCTTTGACACCTATGGATGCTGATTAGTTTGTAAAATGTGATTATTCTGATTACTTAACTTTTCTGACGACTGTGTAGTGCCCTAACATCAAGTGACTTAGAGTATCCCAATCACAAAAACCATCCATTTCCATGTGGTATCATGATGGTATCATTTTGAAAGTGATGGGAAACAGGCCATATTTAAAGACCCTTGTGTAGTGGTGGTACTGTTACTTGTCAACTAATCTGGCAGGTTGGTCAGTGGCCCTGTGCTCTTTAAACTATGATGCTGTTGCATCAGTTTTTCATGTCAAAGGCTTGGTTAGATTTCAAGAATTTCCTTTGGGATTTGTAAAGCTCTATCTTATTTTGTCTTTAGGAAAAGATCATGGTTTTGGTTAAAATAAGTATGTTACTTAGGTAAATTAACATACATAATGTTAGTTACTAACAAGAAGTCAACCTTGATTATTGGTTTCACATGGGTCAGAGAGTCCTGTCTGTTTGACCCACCCACCCGTCCCACCTCCGCTATATGCTGATTTCTCGTTCTTAATACTACCGTACATCATCTGACTAATGACACATCAAAACATAAATAGAAGGGTGCCTCCCAAAATTATGCTAGTGGAGTAGGCCTACCTTTTGGGTCATACTTTTAACCTTGGGGGCACAGATCAAACTGCCTTACTTGATATGATGTGAGTGTGAACATACAGTTATTTAGAAAGACAATGTTGTGGACAGTAATGCACAACACAGTTAAATTTACTCTGTATGTTGCTCCTTTTTGCTCGGTCTCTTAGGTATTTCTCTGTGACCAGACCTTTGACCTACCGGGCTAAGCGTACAACCAAGCGGGCCATGACCATGATTGGATTAGCCTGGTCAATCTCTTTCATTCTTTGGGCCCCAGCCATCTTGTTCTGGCAGTACATTGTTGGTGAGCGGACAGTCCAACCTAATGAGTGCTACATCCAGTTTCTGTCTGAGCCCATCATTACATTCTGCACTGCTATTGCTGCATTCTACTTGCCAGTAACTATTATGGCAATCCTCTTTTGGAAGATCTATCAGGAGACAGAGAAGCGTGCAAAAGATGTACAAGGTCTCAAGGGATCTGGGGCAGGCAACAAGCCAAGTCAGGCTCAGAATCAAGGAAGTGGTAGTGGAAAAGCTGGTGGAGAAGGTGCAACTAACAGTCAGAAGGATTCGTCAACCATGCAACGCCAAATGAGCTCTCAAAGCAGCAGCAGCTATGAATTAAATCAGCTGGCTTCAGAGAAGAGCAACACAGACAACGCCAGCATACCAGGAGGAATGGGAAGCAGAGGGAGGTGTGGTGCATTCTGCTTCCAGTTTTCTTCACTGCTGCCAGGTCGCCATGCATCCAAGAGGTCCGTCAACACCACAACAACCACGGTGGGTGAAGCAGAGCAGAGCAGCTGTGACAGCTTTAACAACAATGAAGTTGGGGAGCAGTCAGGTTCAGAGGAGGAAGCTGAGGCTGCAGGCCAAACAGGTTAGACATAACTCAACTAAGTGGTCTTTTTTGCATAATGTACTGTATATCAAGATAATACAAACACACATAATGTCTAATGTCTACTATCTATCTATCTGTCTGTCTATCTGGGTGTCTATCTAGATGGTAAGAAATCTAAAAAGGGGAAGAAAAACAAGGATAAACAACCATCATCATCCAGCAAAAGTCGAAAAGGGTCACAGTCAAACCCATCACCCACTGACCAATCACCTTCAACCATTACCATGAAAGATGCGGCAATGGCCAAACGCTTTGCCTCTAAGGCAAAGACAGAGATCAACAAGCGCAAGAATGAAAAGAAGGCGAATGAGAAGAAAGCAGCACGGACACTCAGCGCCATCCTGTTTGCCTTTATTACGACGTGGTTACCATACAACATCATGGTGTTGGTCAACACTTTCTGTCAGGACTGTATTCCAGAGACTCTATGGGCACTGGGCTATTGGTTGTGTTATGTGAACAGCACTGTCAACCCCATGTGCTACGCCCTGTGTAACAAGACCTTCCGGACGACTTTCAGGGATATTTTGATGTGCCAGTGGAATCAAAAGAAGAATAAGCCACAATTTCAACAGAGGAAGGCTGTGGCATTCAAGAAAAAAAGACCCAATGTAGAGTGGCAAATTTTTGGATGGATCTGTTTTTAAAGATACATTTCCTGGTCTTTATTCAGAGTTGGAATGCAGCATATGAACTCAAATTTCAGGGGAAAGATCCTGAACTGAATTTGCAAACCAAAAGTAATTCTTGCCTTACAGGAAGTTTTGTCAAGCTAAGGCTGGTCTGGGATATGAGGAATGATGATTCATGGTCCCAGAGCATAATTGCTTATGAGCTGGTGATCCCTCAAGCTCATTTTTTCACACTGGCCACCATTTTGGCATGTGACACCATAGAAGAATTTGTGGACTGTTTGCTTTGGATATTCATGGTCCTCATGAGCCTGTGAACTTTGCTTTCAGGCCACAATGTACATTTGTGCACAACAATTATCAAAATCTAAACTTCAGGTAGAATTTACTAAGCAGATTCTTGCTTCCAGATGCTAAACCATTTTGATTTATCTTGGCATCCACTGCAAGTGCCACCCTCACGTCAATTGCAAAAAACATATCTAACAATCTAATTAGGAAAATAAAATTTTACCAATACAGAATGCTCGATGGAGATAGAACCTTTTGATTTAAATGAACCTTTGGCTTTAAGTCTGGTGCCACCCTCTGGATGGACTTCATAATTATACTAAGCGGCAACCTCTGGGGCTGAAAAATGAAACCAATGCAGAAGTGCCAAAAACTGTAGTTTTTCTAATGGCCACTTGAGGTTGGCTCAACTGTTTTGGTCTCTATAGCTAAATTCCCCATTCATGACATGACCACATGTGCAGGTGGTGGAGTTTTTTATAACTCAGCTGTTTAAATTACAGTACAGCTTTAAGATATGCATAATTAAGGGCTTGCCCACTTTGAGTGACAAGTGGGGGCTGTCACAGGTGGCTAGCTTGGCTTCAGCTCCAAACATGCTCCAGCCTTTACTAATTTTTTAATTAACCAGGAGGCAGATGGAGTCAGGCACTGCCATGATGGTGCGCTGAGAGCTTCCCACTGGCTCTTCAGTATCCTATGGGTGAGGTCACAGAGACTACGTCCACGTTTTGTACAGTCTATGGTTTTTACCCCAGCTACTTATGAGGCTTGACAAACAGCAAAATTTTCAGCATGTTGTTTCTTCTAACATTTTGTATTCTGGGGTGTAATGAATGAACGCAGCCTGGAGGAGGGACTAGCAGGGTTTTACTACTTGATTCCACTGAGTCCAGCTGTGTGCAGCCCCTGGAGCTGATCGTGGTCATTCAAGACAGTGCTTGTGATTCCACAATAAGCACCTCGCCATGTCCCAGAAGCAGATCTCCACTCTGCTCCATGGACAATACACACCAAGTCTATTTTTGATGGATGCAGCGTCAAGCTGCACAGAGCAGATCGAGAAGGCAGGACGTCAGACATACTGTAAAAGCAGCATAGAGAATCTGGTCAATTTTCAAAATAACAGACTCAGTATAGGCTCTGGATTGGAATAACAGACAAAAAGAAAATTACGTAGCTTACTCACCTATCGTAGAAGCACAAAAATCAAAGAAAAATTACCAATATCTGTTGGGACAAGAAGGTCTGTGGGGGACAGATCAAAACCATGTCACAGACGCAATGTGCCCAGTTAAATCAAGGCGGTAGATCTAGCAGTCTGTATTTAATTATTTTCTGCTCTAATATTAGAAAAATTCAATTATAGTTTGGTGTAGTTAAGGAAGTGAACTTCTCGAAGGATTTAAGAGCCTTGTGGGATTTTTTTTGCCAAAATTAAAGCAACATAGGTTCTGTTTGTTTTTAATACTGATGTTACCGGGACAGTGTGGATCTCAGCTTGGTTTTCATTGTGCTTTTTGTGTTTTCAGAATAGTAGAGTATTTACATGTCTGCATTCAGTGAAAATAAATAAATAAATTCCCAGTAAAAAAGCATCACAACCTAACAAATGACATTTTAGTTACTGAACTACTGGGCATAACTATTTTTCATACAAATAGAATATATAATGCTTCTTAGAGATTTGATAGCCACGTTAAGTGAAATATTGCTTTGCTATAAATGATAACCTGGATGTCAGCTATGACGTACAGTCAGATGTCTATTTAGTGTACCCAGCTTATTTGTTGAAACTGTTTCAGACAGCTGCCCATTCATCTTTATGGTCAGGGGCTATGTTGGAGACACTTGATGAAATAGAGAGAATTTTTCAAGTATAGACACCAACTGGTTCATGCCTTGGCTGAGTGAGGTGATTCATATTGAATGATTATTATTCAGTATTGTAGTATTTCAATGAAGCTCACAGCAATGTGAAAACACAACACTGTGTGACACTGACTGTTTTGTCTGTTCATCTGTGGAAATGTTATAGAGTGTAATAATGTGAATGTCCAGTGCACATTTGGAAGTAACACAGGCACAGGAGCAGTGCTTTTGATGGCTAAAACATAGCAAAGCACGTCATGAGTTGCCAGTGGAAAAGAGAGAAAATGGGCAAATTTTGACACACCATGTAACCCCAGTTTATAGTAAATCACACAGTAGGGGGCTTACAGCTACAAATGAGGTTGACAGTTGCCTGTTCTGTTGGCTAGAATACAAGAAACAATCCTTAACATGAAATGATGTGTGCAGATGTGTGTCAGTCCTTGGAAAGCTTGGAACACAGTTGGCAATTTCTTTTGTAATATTGAGAGATAGCAAGTAAAAGACTGTCTACTTGATTACTAGGTTACTAGTTTTATTAATTTTCATTGTGTTGTGTTGTCTGTAAACAGCACATTATGGAAACGTAATGCATTCACATGAGAAAAAAATGTTTCCCCATTTTTCTGAATTTCGAAAATGTATTTTTTCAGAATTGTGAGTCAAGTTTTTATTTAAAAAATTGTGCCCCCTTTTTCGCCAACTTCCAGCATGCTCCAGCAGGGCCCCCAGCCCCAGAGGCCTAACGCCAAATCCCTAACAGCGGCCGTCCATCTCGGGGTAAGTCTCTTGCAGACTTTCAGCTCCCTCAAATACCATAACCAGCTTCCAGCATGTTCCCATGGGCTCAGCAAGGCACTACAGAGCCAGGGTGAAGGGTGCAAAGTGTCAAACATAGTGCCAGAGGCACAAAGTGTCAAATGGAGTACCAAGGGCCCGAACAATTGCCAGCTATGCGAGGAGGGGTTGCTGATGAGTATGCCAACAGGTTTGGCTGGTGGCCGAGATTCCTGGAGGGGGGATTATGTGCCTTGGGAGTTGGCTTGAGACGCAATGTTAGGGGCTTTGGGTGAGGTTTTGGGGCAAAGAGCCCTGCCTGGGCCCCTGGATCTCATTGGAGGGTGTCTCGAGGGTGAGAAACCCAGTGTTAGAGGGTTTGGGACAGGCTTAGAGGGATGAGAGCCCCACCTTGGCCAACTGGAACATGCTGGAAGCTGCTTATGGGATTTGGGTGCTGAGAGCCGGTCCTTAGTGTGAAGAGCCTGCTGGAGGTATTCCACTGATTCAGAATAACAGAGCAGGGTTGTTTTTTGTTTTGTTTTTTTTTTTGTCATGAAGATTATCTTGTTACTTTAGAAAAAACGACTAGGATTTTTTCATGAAAATTGACTTGTTAATTCAGAAAAACAGTTGGATTGTTTGTTTGTTTTTTCACAAAAATGATCTTGTTTATTCAGAAAAAAAATCATGAAAATCATCTCATTCATTCACAAAAAACATCAGGTTTTTCTGCATGAAAATGATTTTATTGCATGAAAACTTTTCTAAGAATTTTGAGATGACAGTCTAATTCTGGACCACTAATTCAGGAAAATGGAGCAATTTTCTTTTCTGTGTGAGTGATGCATTATGCTTCCGTAGCACATTCAGAAATGCTGTGTCTACAAGTCTACATGATGGCCTTTTCATGAATACATTTTATTTTCCTGTGTGAATGTATTGCATACTCAAAACTGTTAGACTTATTATGTCATCTAGAAAAGGGACATGGTATTGTGTATTGCACATCAAGATGGTGAACTTCGAATTGACTATGACTAAACATTACCAAAGTAATTAGAAACAAGATTTATTCTGGCCATGCTGTGTTGAGGGTGAGTGATTGGACTAATAAATTAAGTCCAATCTTGTTTCCACAGACCTCGTGCTCTCCCTCTGTGTATCCAGTACGCAGCCCTGAATGTTTGATACGGTCTCTCTGTGATACTAACAGTAGTTAGTTGAAGCTTTAATATTCACAGATCCATCCAAGATTTTTAATCAAAGAGAGAGAGAGAGTTGTGTGCAATGGAAACCACATGTGAAATAAGGTCCTTTCAGTTTTGTTGCTCTGTTGAGGTTTCCTGTACACATGATTACATCCGATCACTCTCTCACACACTCACTAACCGGACCCATGATCCTTGTTTAGTCAGATGAAATCGAACACAACATCCTCTCTCAACCACCTCTGCCGTTTTCCACTGACCAGGATATGAGAACATTTCTAAGAGTTGCATACTGCTGTGAGATGATAAATAATTTGCACTTGTGTGTTTACTAATGCATTAAAGGTTCCCAGTGGAGTTTTAGACCTCTTGTAGCACTATGAAGCTGTTTTTCTATGAATCAGCCCCTGTTTTGTTTGTCTCGTTCATGCGCAACCCACATGTGAAAACTCAGCTCTGCTACTGATGTCACCCTGTCCTCCTGACCAACAGGTGGCGGTAATGTGCCAAAAAATGCTGCAATGCACCAGCAAAAGCAGCAAAGAACAAGAGTGCTGACTTGCAAACATGGATGCAACAATGAAGGATTTAAAATGCTTTAAAAAAATCTGCTTTCCACGTATTTTATGAGGAAGAAAATGCACTGGATTTGTTTGATAGAGCTCAAGGATGCACACAATGCATTTTGGTGAGTAACACTGAACACAAACATAACTTTTGTTTGTTTACAAGAAAACTCCACAGGCCACCTTTAATTCATGTGTCTGTACAAAATGTTAATTTTTTGCATTGATGTTCACATGTATATGAGTTGAAGAAAAATAAAATTAAATGTATACTCTTTATCATATTTATCAGTGACTACTGAAAAAGATTCTGGCATTATGTCACACTGCTGCAGCCCTGGATCAGTTTGTCACTGTAATATTGGTGCAACAGCTCCCTCAAGTGGCTTTATCATTAAACTGTAAGAGTTGGTATCAAACTGACTTTTTTACATGGGCAGAGTTGATGCTTCTGCGCACGTAACATTCATCAAAGATGTAGCCATATCACAGTGAACTTCATAATTCCAGAAAAAAAGTAGTTTTTATGATTGTATTTAAAATGATTGAAATATTTATTTGACAACAGTAACTCAAAATAATATTTACTTTTTCTACACATAGTCAAAAACTTGATTTGAGGAAAAAGTAAAGGCAAAATAAAGACTACACAAAGATATAGTCCAGCTAGTTTCCAACCTTCTAGTTAGGACCTCTTTTCTATCATTGAGTAAACTGACTAAGTGACATATTTTATGTACTGCATAAGAATAACTGTACAGAACCACTGATATACTTCACAATAAAACCAAATGGTTAACAAAATAACTTCAAGAAGTTTGTTCAAAATGAACCATTTGGATAAATTTTGAGCTGAGATGACTTTTCCTGATATTTTAGGGACTTTGAAAACAATTCTCTGTCTGATTTATGTATTTTTCCATTTTTAATTTGTAAATACTCAACAGGCTTCTTTTTTGGATATATTCAGTATGAGGTTGGTTAGCAGAGAGTGAAGGCCCTGTGCAGCTTGTGTTCAGGTGTTCACCATATAGAGGGATTTCTAGAGGAGGGGAGCGGGGTACCCCATGTGCACGTGCCACACCATTGGTTATCTGTACAGTGAGAGGCGGGATCTTAGTTTGACCAACTGTTTGATGAGCATTTTTAAACATGCGTTGTTTTCTTTTGTATGTAGCCTATATTGACAAGGTTATTTATTTAAATGGTGCATCATAAAAATAAAGATGTCTTCATGATGGAATGTCGAGGATGAACTGGTAAAAAAAAAGTTACATGGGAGGTACAATTTCTTAAAGAGTAAAATACAGCAGCTTGATTTTATATTTTAAGGCTCCCACTGTATTGTGTTAAGATTAGTAGCACTATTTGTTTTTTAAATAAAAAAAAAAAATTAAACACAGGAATGTAAGAATCTGTAAGATATGTTTGTAATGGAAGTAAATTAAATGGTTTGTGAAATGACCCACTTGGGGCCACCCCAGAAAAAAAAAAAATAAATTTGGAAACGCCCCTGTCACCATGCCATTATCCTATGAGATTTTAAGTTTATATCTTACATAATAATCCAAACTTTAAAAATATCATTTTCATCCAATTGTCTCCACAGAAATTCCAAATATATACAAACACACAATTTTATGTTTAAGTTTCCTTTTAACCCTTAAAAGGATATTCCACCACAACATGATAGTTCACTCAATATATACTCACCTCTATGCTGATGTGAAGATGGGTGAAGATCTTCAGTTCACAAAACAATCCTGGAGTTTCAGCAGAAAACAGGGTTGCAGCCAAATCCGGTGTAATGGCAGTGAATGGAGACCACGGATAAAATGTAAAAAAAAGAACACAAAACAAACACAAAATGTCTCCATCCTGCTTGCGTGGTGTAATCCAAGTGCAGTTGACATCTCAGCTAAAAACATGGTGATAAATGGCGTCTTTTGTGGTTAATTTTTAATGTCACGGCTCGCGGACACTTGGATTACACCACACGAGCAGGATGGAGACATTTTGTGTTTGTTTTGTGTTTCTTTTTTTTTATATTTACATTTGGTCTCCATCCACTGCCATTAGCTGCAACCCTGTTTTCTGCTGAAACTCCAGGATTGTTTTGTGAACTGAAGATCTTCACCCATCATCACATCAGCATAGAGGTGAGTAGATATTGAGTGGATTATTATTCAGTGGTGGAATATCGCTTTAAAATCAACAGAGCTTCATGATCCCCTGTGAAGCTTTGGCGACCTCTAGTGGGTGTCGGGATCCCCAGGTTGGGAACCAGTGATATAACTGATCTTTTATCATTTTCAAACATTTTTCCTGTGGGTGCTCCACTTTCCCTCACTATCAACAACATGTATGTTAATGTAGCTTAATTTCTCCTGTAGTGTCCTGACAAAAGCTCCTGGCTTAGAACTGCATCAGTGCTGACTTAGAGGTGGTCGGGCAGCTGCCCACTGCTCCTGATGGGTCAGATGCAGAAAATGTGTTTCACTGCACATTATATTCTGTATAACTGTGCATCTGACTAATAATGTTAATAATATTAATTGATTTACCACATAAATTTAAAATACATCATTCTAGTGGCCTGGTAGCTCAGTTGGTAAAGCGTTTGCTCCATGAACCCTCTGCAGCTGTGGGTTTGACTCCTGCCTGAAGTTTCACCTTAGAAGAGGAAGAGACTTTTTGGATCTGCACTCTGAATTCTGCCTCATCTGTCACTCAGTATGTTTAATAGGAGAAATCATATTCATGGACTGCAATATAACAATCTAGTAAAACTTATGTTTGCATGCAAATGGTCAATAATCATATTTTCCAACTGCTCAAAACTATGTTATGATGTAGAATTCTCAAAATACTGCTGCTCAAATAGAATATTGAGTGTTACAGTATTAACAGTCTGGATGTTATGTCATGATACATTTCTACTTTGGTACTGATACAGTATTTTCATGATGAGAAGAGTTTATATATTTGTGACTATTGTTTAGGTCTTTTTTTCCCTGAACATGTTAATAAAATAAAATAAAATAATAAAATAAAATATACAAGCAGGAAACCAAAACAGATTAAAATAACTGAACACATTTTGCAAAATTTCTGTAACATCATAAATAATATCTGTAATTTCAAGTCTTTTTTATACATTGTCAATAAATCACAAAAAACATTAAAAACAAAATGAAAGAGAAAAAAGAAACACCATGTGCATAGAAACAACAATAATAAACAAAACAAAACAAGTCAAGCAAGGCACCTTACACATCCTGTATCAGCTCATGTTGTCCAGTCCATGTGTTCATCTATCCTCTATCTGTACAATATGTAATTTCTAAAGATTTGTTTAAACCATATCTTCATTTGTTCACTACAATTAGGTTAACAACTCCTTTGATGGTGAAACAATGCATTTTTGCTTTTGTCCTCACCAACTGTTTCTTGAACATACACAGGCCTCTAAGATCACGCTTACTTTCACTCATTTGGAACAACTTTTGGATACTGTTTGGTTGATTTTTTTTTTGCTTTGTATATGATTTCAATAGTTTTGAAGTCAACCAGATCCTTAAATTGTAGCTTTCAGTTTGATAAAAGGTGGTTTTGTTGATTCTCTGTAAGTAGCTTTGTTTACAATCACTTTAAGATGTGAAATTTGGGAATGAGGTCGAACATTACTAGTTATTTTATGCTGGTTTCACAACTGTCACCCTTCTGTTCACTCTTGTCTCAGCTAAAATTATATCCTATAATTATAATCCTGGCATATAATACAATCTTGATATGGAGAAATTTGAAATTAGGCTGAAAATCAGTTTAAACTGATCAACCATTACATCAAAAGGAGCAAATCTGGATGAGAAATCCATAAAATAATTAGTAACATCAACATTTCTGTGTCAACTGTGTCAAACTCTTGATGGAGGAAATTTATTAGGTGAAACATTTGAACGTCAACCAACATAAAGGGTTGTATTGATTTTTTTTTTTTTCAGCTAGATTGGTCGTCAAAATAGATAGTCTGCTGTCTTCAATGAAAATTAGAATGAAAAATGCACAATGAGGAATATATGTGACTATAAATCCCAATTTTCTCACTCAACTCGAAAGTCTTTCTTACAACGGCTTGCACACAAAATTCTTAAAGTGCACTATAAATAATTTAGGGCTAGTTCCACTTAAAAGTGTAAGTTCACTGAACCTAAATTGAAAAATTGGTTTAAAGCTTATTCGAGTTAAGTGAACATTATTAATATGCTTAAGATATTCAGTGCAACCAACAACTGTTCAGTCACACAGACGAACACAACAAACAAATGTGATTTCCACTTACTTTTTCTCAGTTTGAAGAGCCAGTTCTTCATTTAACACAAAGAACTCAGAGGTGCAGCTGTTCCTGTTGGAGCTACTTGGTCCAAACACTGGCACAATGACAATATGTGAGACTGTTGTGTAAGAGGGTAGGAACCTGAATCCAACACTTCTTCATGGTTCACAGACTTTTCAGTATTGTGAGAACAAACAACCAGGACTTATTTAAGTGTATCAAAGACACACAGCAAGTTTCCATTATATACATCATCTATGTTTTCTTCAAACTATAGAAAAGAAGAGTTTTAACTCCCACATGGATGTC
Source organism: Lutjanus argentimaculatus (assembly GCA_034769285.1). Classification (NCBI taxonomy): domain Eukaryota; kingdom Metazoa; phylum Chordata; class Actinopteri; order Lutjaniformes; family Lutjanidae; genus Lutjanus; species Lutjanus argentimaculatus. The sequence goes on along the minus strand of JAWZSL010000016.1, from coordinate 30,125,557 downwards.
CTGCTCATGTGCACAGGTGAAGGGTCCGCAGCAGCAGCCATGGGTTTGATTCCAGCCTGTGGCCCTTTGCTGCATGTCCTCCCCCTCTCCCCGTGTCCGTCTAAAGCTGTCCTATCAAATAAAGGCTAAAAATCCCACCCAGAAAATCTTTAAAAAAGACTCTCACACAATACATACTGGGAAGTCTGCCAATATACTGCGCCTGCACAAAAATAAATGTTTTTATTTAAATATTTTTACTAAACTGTGTGTATAAGAAAATAATAACCTAGTAAAAACACAGGAAATTGCTGCCTTTTTGTGTTCAGCAGAGGGTGACCAGACGTCCTGAAAAAATCAAGACGGTCCTGAATTAGAAGCAGTTGTCCCGAATGCTGAGTGCTGTCTGTAAATTAACAGTTAGTAAGTTAAGTAATATGAACAAACTAAAACAAGGGTTGTCTTGTGAGACTCAACTTGAGATCTGAATTAAATTAAATTAAATCTGAGTTTACATGAATTAGTGGATCAGTCATTTTGTTTTGTGACATTCTCATCAAATCAGTTATGTGGGCTATAATTCCTGCTTTTATAGTGTATTCATGTGGTGTTAGAATAATGGGCAAAACGGTTTCTTTTCCTTTTCCTGTTTTTGGCAACAAAAACAAAACAACAACAACAAAATTTCAGTCAGCCTTGCCCCTCTCTATTTGCATGAAATGGTTCAATTCTTCCCCAAACCAGGCATGCGCAGTATTTGGTTTGGTTTGATCTGGTGTGGTGTGGTCAGGTCAGGTCAGGTCAGGTCAGGTCAGGTCAGGTCAGTCAGGTCGTTCTGGTGTGGTGTGCTTTGGTTTGTTCTGGTGTGGTGTGGTCAGGTCAGGTCAGGTCAGGTCAGGTCCAGGTGTGGTGTGGTTTGGTGTGTTGTGGTGTGGTTTGGTTTGGTCTGGTGTGCTGTGGTTTGGTTTGTGTGTGGTGTGGTGTGGTGTGCTGTGGTTTGGTGTGGTGTGGTGTGGTTTGGTTTGGTTTGGTTTCGTCTGGTGTGCTGTGGTTTGGTTTGGTGTGGTGTGGTGTGCTGTGGTTTGGTGTGGTGTGGTGTGGTTTGGTTTGGTTTGGTTTGGTTTGGTGTGGTGTGGTTTGGTTTGGTTTGGTGTGGCTTGGTTTGGTTTGGTGTGGTGTGTTGTGGTGTGGTTTGGTGTGGTGTGGTGTGGTGTGGTGTGTTTGTGGTGTGGTGTGGTGTGGTGTGGTTTGGTCTGGTGTGGTGGTGTGGTTTTGGTTGGTTTGGTTTGGTGTGGTTTGGTTTGGGTTGGTTTGGTCTGGTGTGCTGTGGTTTGGTTTGGTTTGGTGTGGTGTGGTGTGGTGTGGTTTGGTTTGGTGTGGTGTAGTTTGGTTTGGTGTGGTTTGGTGTGGTTTGGTTTGGTGTGGTGTGTTGTGGTGTGGTGTGGTGTGGTTTGGTCTGGTGTGTTGTGGTGTGGTGTGGTTTGGTCTGGTGTGGTGTGGTGTGTTTGGTCTGGTGTGGTATGGTATGGTGTGGTTTGGTGTGGTGTGGTGTGGTTTGGTTTGGTGTGGTTTGGTTTGGTGTGCTGTGGTTTGGTGTGGTGTGGTGTGGTTTGGTGTGGTGTGGTATGGTATGGTGTGGTTTGGTGTGGTTTGGTGTGGTGTGGTTTGGTTTGGTGTGGTGTGGTGTGGTGTGGTTTGGTTTGGTTTGGTGTGGTGTGGTGTGGTGTGGTTTGGTGTGGTGGGTGTGGTTTGGTGTGGTATGGTATGTATGGTGTGGTTTAGTGTGGTGTGGTGTGGTGTGGTGTGGTTTGGTTGTGTGGTGTGGTGTGGTGTGGTGTGGTGTGGGTGTGGTGTGTGGTGTGTGGTGTGGTCTGTGTGGTTGGTGTGGTGTGGTGTGGTGTGGTGTGGTGTGGTTTGGTGTGGTGTGGTGTGGTGTGGTGTGGTGTGGTTGGTGTGGTGTGGTGTGGTGTGGTGTGGTGTGGTGTGGTGTGGTGTGGTATGGTCAGGTCAGGTGTAGTGTAACATGGTGTGGGCTGGTCTGGTCTAGTTTGGTTTATTTTGGTTTGGTTTGAGGTGCTGTTGGAGCAGCATCACATGTCATATTAAAGATAAATCTTGCTTTCAAAAATGTAAAGAAAGGAAATATAGAGAGCAGGGAGATGAGACAGAGCAACAGTATGTCACTCAATTCTTCAAAAAGAAAGGTGGTTTAGTCTGTGAGTGGTCAGTTTTGGCCACAGTGTAATGAGCTACTCTAACATTAGTTACTATTAGTTACACAGAAATGTTTACATCTCACTTCTCTTTTTGCTTATAATTAATCAATGCAAGAAAACCTTTATGAAACTATTGATGCTGCCCTGATGCCAGGTCCCACAGATGCAGATTCAGCTTCAGCCTCAGCAACCCTGTCTCCCCGTATGCCAAATGAACCTGTCCTACTCTCAGCTGAAGAAGGTGAGCAGCGTTGTCTTGAATTATGTGTCACTTCGGATAATTGCGGGGGTTCCTTGGCAATTTCTTTTTGTGTCATTATGAAAAAAGCAATGATAATGATTATTATTTGAGACAAAAACAGCCTCTAGCCTGTACCAGATACTGGACAGTTTGAAGCAATTGGCTGTCACTCACACTCAGTCACTGAGTCTGAGTCACAGCCAATTTTAAAATTATACTAAATTATTTCAGTCTGCATCAAGGTATTATTAGTAATAGTCTGATGCAGACTGAAATCATTTACTTGATATTAGTTGTGGTGATACACACTGAAGGAATTTGGGTCAGTATTCTGCAGGATTATTATTTTGGTGCATGCAGTTAAAATTAAATCAACAAAATAGTGGCAACTGAAATTTTTCTTATGAAGTTATCACAAATTGGCTTGTGGTGGTGGGCCCAAAATCCCTGGAGACGCCCCTGCATGCACGCATGGAAGCGATCACATGATCCATGTCAGGCAAAAGCGTAATGTGTGAACACAAGTTACTCATTTTATAGAACAAAAAACTGAATTTACAACCATTTTTGTAGATCATTCAACTATCAAAATATAAGTTGATTAATCAGCTGATTAGTTTCTCAGTTATTCAATTAAGAGTTGTTTGGTCCATAAAATTTGAGAAAATGGGGAAAAATGTTGATCAAAGTCCAAGATGACGTCCTCAAATGTCTTGTTTTGTCCACAACCCAAAGATGTTCAATTTACTGTCAGAGAGGAGTAAAGTAAAAACAGAAAATAATTCACACTCAAAAAGCTGGAATCAGAGAATTGTGACATTTTTTCTCTAAAAATGATTCAAACCAATTAATCACTTATCAAAATAATTGCCGATTGATTTAACAATCGATTTAATAATTGATTAAATGTTGCAGTGCTAGTTTTAACTGTTAGACAGAAAATGCTTCTGAAAACCAGTTCCCTGCAGTGATGGAGAGCTGCATAAGAGGTCCCTTTATTGAAGCCGTGCCCACACTTAGCACTATGGGTAATGTAGGCAGGAGTCTGTGCAGAAGGGTGTATATTTCTGTCCCTTGCACCTCCAGTTTCAGCATCTTTATTCCTCTCAAGTCTTTTTACCCTTTTTGCCAGCAGGCTTGGCTGTGTTTCCACATCCCAGTTTCTCTCCATCTCTCCCAGTCTGCCTCCCTGTCAGCTCTCCACTGAGCATGCAGTGCCTGCGTCACTCCTTTCAGCAGATGGAGAGGAGGAGGAGGAGGGGGGGAGGGGGGGGAGGAGGGGAGGGTAAGACAGAGAGAGAGAGAAAGGGGAGGAGGAAAGGGGAGCTGTATCTCTCTCTTGCATCAGCGTCAACATCACTGCCACGCCAGCCTTCGTCACCGGAAAACAACGAGGAAGATCATTGCACAAGAGAGCTGGTGGGGGGAAAAAAACACCATCAGCAGCAGCTCCTCCTCCTCCTCCACCAGACGTGCATCCACAGATTAGCCCAAAACGCTTCTACCTTCACCATCACAGGCATCTAAAGGCTCCCCCAGGCAGGAGGGAGCTCTCCCAGGCATGACCTGAGAAGCTCAGGTCGCTCTCCATCAACATGGGCAATCAGGAGGCGAAGCAGAGGAAAGCTGCAGCAGCAGCGTCGGGTAATGGAAGCTACCCTTCACTGGATGAAGGATGGAGAGAGGGAGGAGGGGACACGACAAAAAAGGGAGGAAAGAAGCAGGGCAAGCATGGAGGTAAAGGAGCAGGCAGCAGCGGAGGAGGGGGGAAGAAAAACAAATCTGAGTCCAAGTCCTCTGTTTTCTCCATCCGGAAGAGAAAGGGCAACCTGAAAGGGAAAGGAGACGTGTGTTCATCAGTGACAGGCTCGAAGGAGGACGTTTTAGCATCACAACATGATGAGCTGGACACAAAAACACCTGAAATGTCTGCGGACGAGCTGGGACAGTCGGATACCGAGGCTGCTTTTCCCGAGAAGAAAAAGAAAGCGGAGCAGGGGAGGAAGGATGGACACGGAGCTGGAGCTGGAGGAGAGAAGAGGCAGGAGGTGCAGCGGAAAGCCTCCACCGCCGCGACGTCTCCCACAGAGGATGGAGGGCAGAAGGGAGGGAGCTCGGGGTCAGACACGGACATCTACAGCTTCCACTCGGCAGCTGACCACGAGGATCTGCTCGCAGACATCCAGCTCGCTATCAGGCTGCAGCACCAGCAGCATGGGGGGGTTAACTCGATCATGGAAGCACCAAACGGAGAAGAGAAGGATTTCAGCTGGGGAGGAGAAGAGGGGAGGAAGCAGAGCAACGGGGGAGTTAAATTGACTCCTCCTGAGGTGCTTGACCTGACCCCTGAATTAGAGCTGGGGTCAGACGCCCTGTCGTTCCTAGAGACGGGGACTCTATCCAGCTCTGTCAAGCACATGGACCAGCCGCCGTCAACGCTGCACCTCCCCTTCCAAACAGAGGTGCACGAGAGGAGGGAGGAGAAGGAGGAGGAGGTGGAGCATCCGGAGCTAAATGGGAAGGGGCAGTGGGAGAAGGAGAGAGAAGCCTCTCTTTGTGTTGCCACAGGCACAAAAGAGCAGCATGCTTGGCTGCAGCAGTCCCCTCTCACTGCCGTCACCATGGCGACTACAGGGGGGGCAGCAGTCAGCCCGGTCACCATGGAAACCAGTGGTAACAGCTTCCCTGATCTCACAGTTGACAGTATTGGGAGAACCCCAAGGGAGGAGGAGGAGCCAGGAGGTGAAACCCGGCAGGAGGATGAGACTGAACCCGAGGTGGATGAGCTCAGTCCTCCACCTGCTGAGCCCACAGAGGGGCCGAGCTCAGGGACCGTGTTCGACGAAGGCGAGGGTCAGCTGGGTTCAGCCACCAGCGCCGAGTCCCTTGAGGACTGCCTGAGTGCTGGGTCCAGCCACTCCGCTGCGGCCGGCGCCTCCCCCTCCGCTCAGCAGGAGGAGGTCAGGAGGAGCAGTGTGTCCTTCAGCCCGCTGCCCCCCCAGGAGAGCCCCACGCTGGCCAAACGGCTCCTCAGGTCCACCCACTCATCCTCCTCCTCCAGCCCCGTGGTGAAACCCTACCCTCCCATCTTCCCCTCCTACATCAAGACCACCACCAGACAGCTCAGCTCCCCAGGACAGTCCCCGGCCCTGTCCCCATCCCACAGCCCCCTGTCCCCGCGCAGGGGACACCACACCCTCCACAGGTATCTGTGGCCTCACAGCATGTTCATTAGGATGTTCAAACCTTTGCTTCTGTTTTACCTTTGACAGGATGTGTATTGTGTTGTTGCCACACCAGAAAAAGAAAAATGGATCAGTATCAAGTTACGACATGAAAAGTTTACTGTTATAACAACATATTTTTATGTTATTATAACGTACAACTTTATCATAACAATATACTGTTTATCATGCTATAACATGCAATGTTGCATGTCATAACATGATAACCCGAAATTCAATGAGCATATTCCAAAAAAGAGAGGCCTAAAGGCTCTCTGCTGTTTGACTGCTGTAATAACTTTTTATAACCATGTTATAACTGTCATGGTTTGGGTTTTTGTTAGTTATTTGCTGTTTTATTTTGTAGTCCTTTGCTTCCCTCTAGTTTCATAAGCGGTTCAAATGTATTTTAATAACAAAAGGATGTTCCACAGACTTACACACAACAGACACTAGCTGGTATAAACCAAAGACAAATCCAAAAAAACACAAACAAATCCAAAGAAGGCAAAAGTGGAACACAAAAATCCATAAAACAAATGCAAAGTCCAAAAAATGAGGCATAAATCCAAAGCACATGGTACTGACACAAAAGGGTGACGACAAACTGACTGAAACAAATGGTAATCAAAAAGGCGGGAAAAGGACATAGACAGGAAGTAACATCACAGAAACAAGGGGGAAGACAAATTCTACAAAATAAAACAGGAAATAACCAACAAAAAAGCCAAACCATGACAGTAATGTGAAAAGTTTTATGTATAACCTGTCCGCAGCTATGAGACGTCCCAGCCTCTTGATGTAGTGTAGAGAGACGGAATCCCATCCCCTTTTGGTGTGCCCCATGGGACTGAACTATGATGAGAGACAAATTATTATTTGATCCCATTCGAATTGTGCCATTAATTACACATATGTTGTTTGTCAGTTTAAAACATAATTTTACAAGTCAGAAAAGTCTCGGGTGGAGACTCAGAGAGGATGAACGACTCAAACAAACACAGGACTTTCACCCAGGAGACTGAAGTTCAAAAGTTGAAAGGCGCCTAGCATTATGTGCATCACATGACTTTTGTCATATGACTTTCATTGTGTGAGCTGCTTCAGTGACATCACGTGATGTACATAACGTCTTATCCTAAATCTAACCAAACTGCGACCGTTTTAGTGTTCACAGCTTAGGGTAGCTTGTGCTTCACTATCAGGTGACAGAAGGGATGAAAAATTGGCCGTATGTGATGAGTTGGGATGAGAACATGTTGATTATCTCATTGTAACTTGAAGCGTTTCACATTATAACAAAACAAAAAGTGCATTGTTATAATATGAAGTTTCTTGTTATAACATGATACGTTTGTATGTCGTAATAATGTGAACATATCCTATTATAACATGAAAAACATCTTGTTATAGCAATTAACTTTTCACATTATAATGTGATCCAATTGACTTTTCCTGGCATGGCAGCAATATACGACTGCACATGATACTGTGTGCTTTTTAACATAAGTCTGAAACTGGTTTTAACTGGATAATTCCAGTTCTCTACAGTTCTCATTGTGGGTATTAGTCCTGTTGGTAAATACTCACCAGGTCCATTGTTGAGGTCTGGAATGTGATGTTGCTAAAAAGAAGTGAGACAGGACAAGAAGCATAATGAGTGTGACGATCAGACAGGTTGTAAACAAACCTCCAGGTTAGTCAAATTTATATAGATAGGTAAAATGATATAATTATAATTCATCACTGTTCACACATCAGCTTCCTGGTCAAAGAGATAGTTCAACCAAAAGTGAAAACTCTATACTACTCTCATGCAGATTGAAGGCCCTGGTTTAGTTTTTTAGTCCACAAAACACTGCTGGAGTTTCACAGGAAAACAGTGTTGCAGAATCTCCCAAACAATGGAAGTGAATGGTGACCAGTTTTCAAACGAAAAAACAACCACCATACTGCTCATTTGGTGTAATCCAAGTCTCCTAAAGCCCAGACATGCCAAGTTGACTTGAAAGATGTCATTTACAGCACTTTTTTAGCCTGAAACTTCACTGTAGATCCTTAGCTTGGAGCCAGGTTCACACGTGCATGCACCATCACACACACACCATCTGAACTGTGTGTGTGAGATGTGACGGTGGGCATACGCAAGTGAACGGCATGTTGGAGCCTTAGGCTGAAAAACTAAACCCAACGTCAATCAGCAAGAGTGTGAGTAGATAACGACTGAATTTTCATTTTTTGGTGAACTATCCCTTTAAAGTCTGACTTAGCTATGAAAGCTATGTAAACAGCTTATCCCTGCTTCAGAAACCTGGATAAGACCTTACCCTGGGTTTGAGAAAACCAGATCTACTACCTGGAGAACTTTGCTAGAAGACACTGTATAATGTAAACATCTTCCGCTGGTTTCTGAACTATCTCATAGTGGCTGATATTGTGAGAAATCGAGATACACCTTCAGGCAGACGATCAGAAACCTGGACTCTGTCATGATCATGTATACAGGGATATGAATACCGTGATCAAAAACAGGAAAAGGCTCAAAACCAGAATATTAACACACATACTAATGCACAGGTAAAGGCACCCATTGATCTAAATACCACACTAGTGTTTTTACACAAGTTAGCCAATGTACCAGACATTCAGACATGCACCCGTTATGTTAATCTGATGGCAATTTGAACATATTAGTCTCATGTCTGAATGAGCGCTGTCTCTCAGTGTTTGGTCACTGTTGGATATTTTAAAACCCACAGCAAGATTCGCTCTCTAATAACATTTAAATGATGAAATTGAGTTGAAGTGAATTCAGTAGATTCACTGTGACAAGTGGAGAAGATCGAGCGTCTCTCTCAGTCATTAATTAATGCCTCAACAGCAAAATAGGTTTCCATATCCATCAGTGATGCAGCCTGAGAAGATTATTGTGCGAGCGTGCAGTTCTGTCTGTAGATGTGCGGTCAGGACTGAATGAAGCCATAAGAAACCTCTGTCTGAATGACAATGAGACATCACTTTAACAAACAGATGAAGCTTTTGTTTTAATGTTTCAGATTCCTACTCTCCTGCCTTTTCCTCTGGCACACAGCCATTAGTTTTCATTAGTCTCATACAGTATTAAAGTGCGAAAACAAAACATCCTGCACAGTCAAAGTGATGTCTGCGTTTCTTCTTGTTGAAGTAATTTCGTTGTGTGAAAATGCAGTGCGCACTTTTCAAATCAGTGCCCCTTTCAGCTGCATTAAGCAAACAATATTAATATACCTTTGACAGCAATAAAAGTATGCATGATCTTTAGATGGGTTAGCTATGGCAGCGTATTACTAACACACCAGAAAGAAAAACAGATCAGTATCGTGTTATGATGTGAATTTTCTTGTTTTTTGTTATAACACTTTACTTTTTAGAATACATTACGTGACAAGCAAAGTTTGTAGTTATGACATGATAACTTTATAATTATGATGTCATGTCATAACAAGCCTCAGGGAGTAACAGATTACATGTAACTGGATTACATAATCTGAAACCAAAAAAGTAAACTGTATTCATTACAGTTATGTTACAGATACATTTAGGAAAAATGTAGATAATAAGTAGGATTACAGTTTCAAAGTAAAGAACAATATCCTACCATGTACAGTGCACACACAGTTGCCAATTTATTATCATGACCTCTGGTGAAAAAATGATTCACTGGGGGAAGGAGCAGCTGGACAAACTAATATATCTAACAACCAACACAAAACACTTAGAGCTGTAACGATGAATCAATTATTAAATTAATCGCCAAAATATTTTGATAGGCGATTGATTGGTTTGAGTTGTTTTTTTAAGAAAAAAAAAGTCCAAATTCTCTGATTTCAGTTTCTTAAATGTGAATATTTTCTGGTTTCTTTACTCCTCTCTGACAGTAAACTGAATATCTTTGAGTTGTGGACAAAAAAGACATTTGAGGATGTCATCTTGAGCTTTGATCAACATTTGTCATCATTTTCTGACATCTTATGGACCAAACAAGTAGTTTATTAATGGAGAAAATAATCAACTGATTAAGCAATGAAAATAATCATTAGTTGCAGCCCCCAAAACACTATATTAGGCTGAACAATTTCATATTTTATATTGAGCAACAGAACATAATCAAGTTATGTTACTGTGATATTTTGATACTTGCATTACGTTACTGACCACGTATTTTAACAGGTAATTAATAACTTTATCTGAATACATTTCTAAAGTAGCCCTCCCAACTCTGGTCAACATAAGTTATCACATTACAAGATAAAACGTTTTACATTTTAACAACATAAATCGTATATTTTTATAACAAGAAAATGTTGTTGTTATAATGTAATAAGTTTACATGTTGTAATTATGTGAAATATCTTGTTATAACATGAATAACATGTTATAACAATAAACCTTTCTCGTTATAATAAACTGATCCGTTTTTCTTTTTCTGGCATGGCAGCATTATGCTGCCCTGGTTACATAACAGAAGCAGGTTGTAGGTTTTAAAAGTTGATTTTTATACTTGTGTAAATTAATGAAAACCATTGGCTTCCTGAAAAGTCACCACAGCATCCTTTGAAAAAATAAGTTGCAATAAAAGTGCAAGATCAATACTGAATAGGCTACAAAATGCAACAACCCTGGATTTGTCCTTAAAGTTTATTTTAGTTTATTTTATCATTTTGATGAGCTGCTTTAAAAGTAAAGCTAACTAATGTAAATGTTGACAGGACGATGGCTGAGGGTCAGCAGGTGCGGAGGCAGCGCTCTCGAAGCCTCGCTGGGCCTCTGAGTCGCTCGGCTGACTGGACGGAGGAGCTGGAGAGGAGGCTGAGAGAGCAGAGAGGAGGATGGAGGAGGCTCCGGAGGGTCAGGAGAATATCTGATGGGCTACAGAGGAGGAGGCAGCCAACCCATCTGTGCCACCAGGAGATCCTCCTGTGGACAGGTTTCTACCTGTGGCTTCCAGGACATCTTCACAGGTCATGCAGGACGGTCTCAGTTTCAGATCAGTCAGATTATTGTTTCCAGAAAGTAAGAGGGTAGTGTGTGCACAAGTATGTATTATAGGCTCAGAGGACACAACTAATAGATTGTGTGCTTTTAAACCTTGATGTCTCCTGATTCTGAATCTCAAGGTGAGCTGGAAGTCAGAATACAATGATCATCCAAGGCGTTAGTGGCCTCTGCAGGATGGAGACACTCAGCTGTTCCACCTCAGTAGTGCCCATAGAACCCACTTTCATTCAGTTATCTTGAGGTGAGAGGTCACAGGACCCAAGCTAGCATGACATAGTTGATATCAATGATTCATTAAGTCTTCTAGTTCATATGATCCCAGTATCTTCACTCTAAAAGGCAGGAATGTCAGCTGGGACTCTGTCCACATTAAAAGCATTCGGTTAATTCTCTAAAAATAGATGCTGTTGAGCTTTGGTCGTACTGCAGGTAGTATTTGTGTTCAGCAGTTTTCCATCAATAAATGCATGAAGGTATTTTTAGTTGAAGACAAGCTCAACCTTTATTCATTGATCTCGGCCTGCTCATGTGCTGTGCTTTAAGTTCACAGTCATACCCTTTGTCTTTTGTACATTTGTTTCAAGAACCAGGATTTACAGCAATCAACTGCTTGATCAGCTTAATAGCAATTTGGATTTATGAATGGCAGCAGATCACAGTTTCTGTCACGGCTGAGAGGTTGATATGTGATGTCTTTTGAGGGGTCAGAGGGAGAAACCAGTTTACTGATTATAATCAGGTAGGAACTCAGAGAGCAGACTTGCTGCAAAACACCACTTTACATGCAGCTGATCAGTATCAATCAATCAATCAAACTTTATTTGTATAGCAACTTTCATACAGGTTAATACAATTCAAAGTGCTTAACAGATGACTGACAAACTGACCATAAGACAGAACATGTGAAAGACTGTAATAGAGTGAAATATCAACTATAAAAAACAAGTTATAAAACTGTTGACAATGACATTCAATTAAATAGATCAATATTAATAATAACTTCTCTGTACTTGTTTTGTTGATGTACCTCTTCAATGTCTTTCTGTCAGTCTGTGGTACCACACACTGAATGGACCCTCCCCTCTGACCAGCGCTGTTTCTAGCTTTTTGGGGGCCTTATGCAGAATGTTGTTTGGGGGCCCCCTGTTTTGTGAAACTATGGTGTGGAGCATTCTAAACCCTCTAATGTGATCCTGTGGCATGTACTGTACTGTGATATGTAAACTATCCCAGCTAGCTGCAAGCATTCTTACAAATGTGAGTGACATGATGTCTGGACAGTGACAGCCTCACTTTGAATGCCAGTGGGAGTACTGAACGGCAGTTCTGCTACTGATCTCAGATCACCACTTCAGTATACTGCTGGTGGCTTCAGGGGCCCTATGCAACCACTTAGTCTGCATATAGCAAGAAACAGCACTGCCTCTCATTTGGATCTTATGATTTGTCTTTCTTATGTACTGCCTTACCATCTTGACCTTATCTGTAGAATATAAGAAAATAATACCTCAGTATGTGGTCTGCTCTGTACATATGCAGCCTGTTTAAACCTTTGGGGTAAATTGAGCCATTGATTGTGGCTCACAGTCCACAGTTTTGTTAAGTTTATGATGTTTTGTGCACTGTCTGAAACCAACATGATGTAATGTCATAAACTTATTTATTTTTAATTATGATACAAGACTAATGACTTAAGGAACATCATGTATTCAAATGTGAACTCTACTTCCTTCATTTGTGTTCACATGATTACTTTTGTTTATGGTGAGCTAGATACAGGGGGTCATTTTACCTGCTGGCTTGACTTACCCCGTTCTCCTCTACAACTGCATATCTGTAAAAAGTTGCTGACAGTGAACGAGGCAGAGGTATATTACCCAGCTGAAAACAATAAAACACCAGCTTGCATAACTTGCAAACTATAAACAAGCAGAGGCTTTTCACATCACAGACTCACCCAACCATGCTGCTCTGTAGGTTACTCTATAAAATGCAGAAGTTTTTCAACATGTGTGTCAGATAGTTGGTTCATCTGACAAGACTTCCAGGGCTAAAAGCCTCTCCATGGGTGCACTCTTCTTGATGATGCTGTAGTATTGATAAAAGTTTTGATCATGGGAAACTTGTTCAATACATCCATCCTGAGACCCACCTTCAGGTTCTCCACATTTCAGTGACTGCTGTGTCTGTCCTCTGTGTCAAACATAAAAAAAGTTCCCCTCAGAGTCTCCTCAGGTGACAGGTGCAGGCAGTGGGGAAAATGCAGTAAAATTGTAACAGTGAAGCACTGCTTATTTGAAAATGTAACTAAATGACAGAGTGCTTGAATTACAAAGTAATGTGTGTTATTTTGCTCTTTACAACAAAGAAGTAACCTATAAGTGCTGAAACACTTTACCCCCAACAGCCTTTAAAGGTGACACATTTAGAAATGTGAAATGTTGTTGTGTTTTCCTTTGATTTGTCACTCAGCTGTAGAATTATATCACAAAACATAATTTTGGTTATTTTAGCACAAGAACTAATTATTATTTTATTGTAGATTAATCTGTTAATTATTTTCTTGATTAATCGATTAGTTGTTTGGTCCATAAAATGGCCAGAAATGTCAATCAGGAGAAAAGAAACCAGAAAATATTCACATGTAAGAAGCTGAAATAACAAAAAATGACTCAGTTGTCATGCGTCTGTGTGCTCCACATGTTTGGACCTATTTTTCAAGTCTTTCCTGTGGTGATTAATTTCACTATCTAGAAATCTGTCAGTTACTTTCTCATTCATTGATTAGTTTTTTGGTCCATGAAATGGCAAAAAATGTCAAAAAATGTTCATCAGTGTTTCCCAAAGTCCAAGAGGACGTCCTCAAATGTCCCAAAGATCTTCAGTTTACTGTCAGAGAGGAGTAAAGAAACCAGAAAATGTTCACATTTCATTTTTACAAAAAAATTACTCAAATTGATTAAAATAATAACTAATCGAAATAGTTGACGATAATTTAATGGTCGATTAATAATTCATGATTCATCATTGCAGCTGTATGTGACACTTTGTTGTGTTTTCCTTTAATTTGATCACAAAACATAATTTTGGTTGTTTAGAGCACAAGAACATAATTTAAGGTGATGAAGAAGTGAAATAATCACTTTGATTATGTGTATAAACATGTCAATTACCACAGCTGGTAGGTGTTAGAAAAGCTTGAAAATGCATCCTGTCTGCAGTCCATGATACACATCAGGCAGGATCACTGTCATCACCATTAAAAATTAATAATGTTCAATTTTTGAAATGCTTAGCTTTTGGGTGTGAAAAACAGAGGAGGGCAGACAGACAAATCACACAAGAAATACACATTTTCAAGTGTTACCAGCTGAGTAATGACCTGCCCCTGAACAGTGCTAACAGCTCTGCAAAAGCAAATACGAAGACCAACATCTTTATGTGTAAAATATATTACCCATGAGTTCCTGAGTCATATTGTATTCTCTTGACTCAGTCATAGTGGTCTAAAGTAGTAGCTGACTAAGCAGTTATAGCACATGCAGGTATAAGAAACCTGTAAAACAAACACCTTGTGATGCCAAGACCTGTCAGACATCACACATCAAACACTCCTGTGTCTCCATAATCACAGCAGACAGAGACACTGCAAGCAGTATGAAGGAGGGTTTTTAATTTGACTACAAACCGCAAGTTTTGCAGCAATCAGGAAAAAATAAACTATAAAATCTGTCTGGGGTCTCACATGAGCCTTGTTTTCCTCTCTGTGTGTCCAGGTCGGACTCTCCTGGAGAAGCTGTTCCTGCAGCAGCAGCAGGAGGAGCCGGAGGAGGCTGAGAGGCTCTGCTCCAGGATCTTGGCCATGGGTCTCCTGCTGCCTTTCACCGACTGCTTCAGAGAGCAGCTGGGAGGCAGCACCGGCCACTCCCCACCACAGCACCAACCAAGTTCGAAGTAAGTAGTCAGATCCTAATCCAAGGTATTATGATTTAATTGATGGTTTTTCGTGGAACAGAGTTTAGTATAAATTCTCAAGCCATCATTCAGTTTGTTCTCCATCCTCTTGTGTGTGCAGTTTGTACTGACATCTGCTAATGTGGTGTGGCAGAGCTGACCCACCACAGCAGCATCAATCAGCTTCCATCTTTGTCCTGGCCTGTAGTGGTTGTGTCCTTGCGAGGCCACAAGCAAATATATGGATCCTCTCCCCAGTGCGTGCATTAGCAAAGAAGCACTGTGGTACAAAAGCAACTTGGTCCAATAACTATAGGATGTGATGTGATGTTATACTCACTGCAGTTTTTCAAATTTCACCTCACATCATTCCACATTTACATTTAGTGTTTGTCAGTGTATTAGATTTTGTGTCCATGCCTTTACGATGCACTTTTCAGTCTTGAAACATCAATAGACAAGATACAAGGTTCATTTATTTTTCATTCTACAACACAGGGTTTTATGACTAAAAGCAAGTTGTGGTGGAGTGTGGGGGATGAACTGAGGAGTCTCACAGACTGAGGGAAACTGTTCTGTAGTCTTGTGCTATGGCAGTGGATACTTCTGTATCTCTTGCCAGACGCGGTATTGCCAGATTCAAAATACAACATACAGTTGTGTTCGTATTTTAACAAAAATTATCGTACATACAGACTCAACCTGGGAAAGCACCAGGATACTATACTGAAAACTATACCAAGTGCACCATATTACACAAAGGCTTCATCACCTAAAGAAGATGGCAACAGTTCATGGCTTTACACAGAATCGATCGCAGCTCATCACACAGTCACTCCTTCTGTTCTTGTCAAAATAAAAGCCCCAGACTGTCACTTCTCTACCAGCTGCTTGATCAATGCAGTGCAGATGTGATTGGTTGTTCTAAAAGAAGGTTTCATTGCAGGTTTATAGAAATGTCAAAATCATCATACATTTGCCCCCTTTTTTTGGAATAATTGATTCTATGTTGTACAGTTGTTAAAATTATGATACAAATACACTAATTATCATACACCTAGCAACACTGGACAAATGTTAGCAGGGTGAACAGACTTTGACTGGAGTGAGTATTGTAATAAAACCTGCCACTACTGCTGGCTTTGGCTCCTCCTCCTCAACTTTTTTTTTATCTGTTATGGAACAGTTAAAGGAAAAAGGGAGTTTTTCTTCACATTATACATATTAGAACATAGTCCCTGAAAACATGTGAAAAGACTGAGAGATATGTAGTACTGACTTCTGAAGTTAGACTGTAACAGTCAGTCGTGAAGTACTTTCAGTGACTCTCTCAGTACAAATCAGTCCAGCAGTTAAAGAAAAAAAAAAAAAAAAAAAACATCCTGTCACCTTCCTCTGGCTCTGGTGGCTTAAACATGTCTGGACATTTCCAATAAAGCTGCTAGACAGAGTGTCCATATTTCAGGTCGCATTGATGTTTGACTCTGAGATAGTGGAGCAGACACACCCCGGCGTTTCAGAGCAGAGAAAATGATACATTTTTCATGCTTTTGAGACCTAATGATATATAATTAGTGATTTTTATAATATTCAAATTTGGCTAGATGGTTAATGACACGTTTCTGTGTTGTGACAAACTCAGAACACACATTCATTGTTGCTTTACAGTCCCTAAAAAAAAAAGAAAAAAGACACTGCTGTGCACAGTGGATTATCTGTGTCTCAGGCCCCGCCCAGCCCAGCATGGAAATCAGATGTTATTATCTGCATATTTGATTTGCCATACGCTTTTTCTCTTTCTGGTCCTAATCCAGTTTATTACTACCATGGTTACAGAGTTGTTTGGAATGAATGGAATGAAAAATAAACCATTATACATTAAAGGAGTTTTGTTTCCGCAGCATGACCAGCTGTATACATGGGCAGCAGTCAATCAGCCCACTCACTCCGTGGATCCTCTGAGGGCAAACTACCGGGGCAGCTGAAGGGCCCCTGGCCTCCAGCCAGGCCAGGTGCAGACAACAGGACTGGACTCAAATCCACTGAGGCAGGTAAGACAACAACACATGGTCTGTATGTATCTGACTAGTTGTCAGGGCTGATGCTACAGCACATCTTTCTAATTTCTACTTTACTTTTGTTGTCAGTAAATAATTAGCAGATGTATGACTGTAAAACTGATAAACCCTTGATTTTAACTATCTTTGCATTTTATACAGTGTTTAGACTGTACAGATAATAGTTGCTTATATATGATACTTATGGCAGTCATTTTTTCCTTGCTGCAAAATGCTGTGGATGTCAAAGTTTAAAATAAACCTAGCAACACCTCTAAACTCACAAATTAACTTCACGTAGCTAATTTGTTTAAAGAAGTTAAAAAAAAGTGTAAAAAGAAAAGTGTAAACAGCTTGTGGTTCTATGTTTCTGAACAGACAACAGTGTGTACACCTCACTGTCACTTTTGTGTAATATCTCAAGCTACACACAAACATACGATTGGTATTGATCATATTTTTTCACTCTTGGAAGGAAGCAAATAAGTAAATTTCCTAAAGTTTTGAACTATTCCTTTAACCCATGTTAGACACATGGATGGATTACTGAACCGGCCCAGTGAGTTTATGGTGTCAGGGGGCTCCTGGGCCATAGCGTCTGTTTGAAGTGCAAGAGTCAGTATGACCTCAAAGAGACACATTTTTTTGGAATAATTGATACATACATACACAGAGATACATAAAAGTACAACAATGAGATATGAAACAACCACAAAAGATGCAAAACAACTACAAATGGACACACAGCTACCACAAAAGAGACACAAACAACTACAGAGAAAAACTTTCTCTCTTTGAGTCTGGGTGCTATTGTACAGTATCGGCCTTTACATAATCTACATAATCCAACAGTCTTTGCTTCAGTTTCAGTGTTACTCAGAAGTTTTCAAGGATCAGCGTGACAGTATGATGATCCTCTGGTGAACTAACTGACCCTGTCTAAGTCCTGACCCTTCTGCTGTGTGCTTCAGTGACAGTTGAGCAAGCTTCTCTGAGAAGTTTGTCTTCTCCTGTTACCTGTATGTACATTTGATATGTACTTCATGTACACTTTTGTTTGTTTTGTTTTTACATTACCTTGTTTTAAATAGTCTCTCACTCTCTAAAAGGGGAAGTAGAACATAGGGAGGTAAAAAAAAAAACAAAAAAAACAGAGGGCAGGGTGCTGGCGTGTAGGAAGCTGAGATATCCACGTGTTTAATTCTCTGATGCCTGATCGCCACTCAGTTTCATGAAGGCCTTAACCTTTCTTTTTTCCTTTTTTCTCCTTTCTTATGTTCATCTGAATGGGATCTCTCCATCTTCATGGTTTGGCATTTTTAGAGGACAATCAAGGTGAGTAATATTTTATATATATATATATTATATATATATAAAACACACACACACACAATATATAACTACATATATATATATATATATATATAGTGGGGTGTATATTTGTGCTGACACAAAGCCAGAGAATTTGCAAATGCTTGCAGACTAATATTGCTTTTAGACCCCAGGTGAATAAATATTTGTCTGCCTTTTTGGTAATATAACTTGAAATAAACCTGCTACTCTATGGCTGGTGAAGTGTCCCAGCTGATGATGTATAAAGGCTGACCTGGGGCCTCATTATAGAAAATCTTCTTAACTTTTTGTCCTAATTTAACTTAAGTTTCAAAGAAAAGAAAACAGGTAGTTCTTAAAATTATGGCTGTGTCCTACCTCAAACCTCAAATCTTATCTTCAAATTTGGAAGTGCTAACTCCAAACCAACGATTCTTCAATCAGTATTCGTCCTGTCAAGCCTGTATCTCTTTTTAGAGTGAACATAAGGCTGCCTGTATCCATGACAACAGTGGTCTCCCTTCACCTGTCAGTAGCTAGCTAGCTTGTTGTAATGGAAAAGAGATGACAGGCATTCAGATTTAGCTTTGAAGAGTCGGAGAGATCAATCATGTTGGTGGAAAAGAGGAAACTCCACCGTTGTGTTCATATGTCATGTAGTCAGCTTGTTGTTCAGTGAAGGTAATAACTTGTGTTCACTCAACATAACAAAACACATTATTACAACAAGAGCTGTAGTGTTATGATGAAGACAAAACTGTTTTGCTTTCTTAACATAAAACTGCAGCAATTTCTTGTGTTTAAACCAACTTATTGTCAGTGTGACTGAACAGTTGTTGGTTTTTTACAAAATTCAAATAAGACTTTAAACTAATTATCCAACCTAAGTTCAGTTAACTTACATTTTTAAGTTGAACCAGCTCAAAATTATTTACTTGAATGAAAATGGCATTGAACAGACATCCCACTTTGATCAAATTCAAAATTTATTCAAATTAATTGTCTTGACAGTCAATATATACCCATTAATATATGATCCTTGAAATGTAAAATATCATCGGGTTTGAGTGGCCTTTCATTAAATATTTCGCTGTTCGTGTTGTTCCCCATCTTCACCGTCATTTCCACACAGACCTCTCAACAGTGGTGCTGTGATTCCTGATAATAATTTTGAATTCAGGACAGGGTCATCATAACTGAGGATTCCTAACTTAGGAAAGTCTTCAGTTAGGACACTTCTGTAACACCTCTCAAGATATGACAGGATGTTTTCCCAGATGCAGTTATGTTTCTGTTAAACCAAAGGTCCTACATATCATCCTAACCTGAGATAAGATAGGATTTAAGACTTAAGAAGTGTCTGTAATCAGTCCCTGGTCACAGAGCACAATATTGGTTTCCACTTTGGCCCGTAACTCGAGCTTACACCCTTTTGCCCGTCTGTCTTAGCACAATTTCAGGCAGTCTGTGCACTTTCAGTGGCTTTGGTAGTGAAGATGCCCTCACAGGCTTCTCCAATATCATATAAAGCTCTTCTACTTTTTAATTACTCAGCTGAACAAAAAGATCAGGGTACACATTTTGTCGGGTAAATATCCTGCACATACATTATGGTTTTTGAAAATAAAAGTGTGTGACATTATGCACAGATGACTTCAGTCACCTTGAAAGTTTATTTTGAACAGGTTGCACACAGAACTTTTCAAGTAAATAATTTTGAGCTGGTTCGACTCAAAAATGTAAGTTAACTGAACTTAGATTGAATAATTAGTTTAAAGTCTTATTCGAGTTTTGTAAATGCAATGTTAAGTTAAGAGTTAAGTTAACTGAACTTGAAAAAATATGCTCAGTAAGCTTATATTGAACCAAAAACTGTTCAGTCACACTGACAATAAGTTGTTAAAACCACAGGAAACTGCTGCAGTTTTATGTGAAGAAAGCAAAACAGTTTTGTGTTCATCATAACACTGTGACTCTTGTTGTAATGATGTGCTTTCTTAAATGAGGTGAACACAAGTTATTAGCTTTATTGAACAAGAAGCTGACTACATGATGTATGAACATAAATACATTTTTTGCATTCATTCAATTATCAGAATATATGGTACGTGCACAATGTGCTTTAGTGAAATGAATTCAAAAATAATAAATATTATAATAAAAATATGACAGTTTCACAAGGAATGAATGTTGTTTTCATGTCTTTGTGACAGTCAACATTTGCATGGAAACTCTTGTGTTGGGGTTTATGGTGCACAATGTTTTAGTTTTAAAGATTCCCAATAAAACTTAAATGAATTAGCTTACATTGTTGTTACAGTGCTAAAATGCAAAATACATCTCTCAGATGATACCCACGTACACCTCCAAATCAAACATGCATGTGTTTTAACTTAAAATGAATTTGTGCTTCTGTATTTGTTCGTCTTATATTTTTATTTTGTTTATCTTAGTCTGTATCTCTCAGTAAACCACAACAAGAATAAGTGAATCAAAGACTTACTGCATATCCCCTGAATCGTAAACGTTTAAAACCACAAAATGACTACACTGTTCTGATTAATGGTATCATGTTTGTGATGTGAAGTCAGAGAAATTTTCAGCCAGTCTCCCTCTCAGTAGAGCATGCTCCAACTCTGATCTTTCAGGATATCCCAGTCCTTCACATGGTTAATTATGAAAATACACCGGTTTTATATTAATAATTCCAAGCTTGATTTGACTTGTGCGCAAAACTGTTGTAAAATATTGTTTTTCATCAGGAATAATCAGTATAAACTCACTAATGATCATGATCATGTCGCTTAGCCAAATAGGATGTCGGCACAGGCATTTATCATGTTATCCACATCAAAACCATAAATCTAGTCATGATGTTAGATCTAGAAAAATATACATTAGACCTTTTTCACTGCAGGCGTATTGATATGAAATAGTCGAGTAAGCACAGGTGTTACTAATGATACTGATGAAGTGAGCCAACATACACAACAGCAGCAGCCCAACTCTGTTTAACCTGAATGAAACGGAACATTAATTAGTATCACTGGTAACACCTGTGTTTACGCTGCTATTACACGTCAAAATGGCTGCTGTGAAAAAGGTCTATAGTGTGTGCGACCGAACGTGTCTCTGTAGCAATCCTCTCAGCTACACTGTTCTCTTTATTTGGGGCTTCTCAAATGTATCCCAACCAGCAACATTTGGTTTAAAAGATGTGAAAACACAGCTTTGCCAGTCGTCTAAGAAACGTTTGATTTTGGTTGAAAGTGACTGATGGAAAGATGTCTTTATCATGTTGTTGGAAAAACAAGTATTTAAAGATGTCCATCTGCATCTGGTTTAGTTGAAAGTGAAAAGTGAAAAGTTGTCATTGAAAAGACTTGTTGAAAAGAGATGGACTAAACAGCCCAATTCTCAACCTCTATTTCTGGGCTAAATAAAGACCATGACTGACCGACCAGATCAAAATCTAAAATTAACAATACCTACTTGAAAACATAGTATAAAATGTGCTATTATAATCATCTTTGCATAAAAATATATATTTTTATGAAAAAGTTGTGTCCCAGATTTCTGTCAGATTTTTACAAAAACTTGATTTAATCAGGCATAAAAAGGGTTAGCTATACCCTAAGGACCCCTGTCCCACTTCCTGGTTTAAAAAAGGCAGGAATACTGCTCAAGCACTTTCTATTTTTCAACAAATTTATCAAATAATATCACTGTCAGATATGTCTCAGCCATAACATGTCAACTCTGTAGCCCTTCTAAATCAAAGCTAAATAAGAATTATGGTTTAAAAATGTGTATTTTGATTAAACATTGAGAACTCTCGAGACACTTTAAAAAATAAAATGGCTGCTCACTACACTATGCTGTGAAATGAAAAAAATTACAATTTTTTCAACACTGTAACTACATTTAATTTAAACTACAGAATAATGAAGAGTAAAATTCAAAACCTCCTCAAAATATGGTGGCACAGTTTCAACATATATTCCAGCACACTATATATGTCACAGATTCTAGTGTGTAACTCTCATTGTATCACAGTCAAATCACAGTTTCAAAAAGTAACTTAAAGGGACATCCATGTTTCTGTGTATCACCACACTAGCCAATAGCTATTACTTTGCTGGCCAAAATATGGTTTTAGGCGATAAAAACACTCAAGTAGCCCCCTGGCTACTCAGAGGAGGAGACTAGAAATCTAAGCTAAAATAGCTTCAACACCTATAACATCACTGTGACATCACTTGTGCAGGAAGAACAACAGATTTTGCAGCAGGAGAACTCAGCTTCCTCTGCCAATATTCTATACGGAAAGTGGTGAACTTTTACTTTGAAAAACGAGTTTTTGCTGCCCTCCAGTGGTTGAACTTCTCACCTTGCTGCAGTGATGTACAGGCAGCCTCCAGGACCCAGTGACATCACTGTTAGTGTGATTATAGGCGCAACATAATTTATAATTACAATTTCTTTTTGTCCCATAAAAAAAGTGTTGATGTACGTCACTGGGTCCTGAATCCCAGACCTAACCCTGGTGTACAGTGTAACCTGTGTAATATATTTAACTTCATACTTTGGTATGCTGACAGGAGATTTATTTGTGAAGTGTCTCTGTTTTTCTGTCTTGTTCTGACCTGCTGATGTGTCTGTTTGTTCAGAACACCATGCAGCCATCTTGGGTTTGAGGCAGCAACAGAAGGAGAGCCAAGAGGTCAGTCACTTTCATTTTCTCTACTGAAAGCCTGAGGCTGAAAAATGTCTGTAGAAAACAGTGTTGTACCAAAGCTTGTACTACTTTTGCAATTTCCCACCATCTGTTGTGCTACAACATGAACCTAAAATAAAACTATTTCACATTTTTTTCACTGGTATCTATACACTGTTTTCTTCAGTCAGAAACGTCTCGATGGACCGCAGGGAATTTGATGGATCTGGATTTAAAAAAAGACATGACCACACTGTAATGTGAAAGGCAGGTTAAATGGTCTGAGAGCCAAGTGCTTTCAGTTTCAATAAACAAGACATAGTCCAAGAATACATGAGAGCACTTTGTCTGAAGTCTGTCCACTATCTGAGCTAAACTCCATTTATACTATCAGATGGAGAATTTGCATTGATTTTTTAAAATTAGTAGTTAATTATCTATCCATTATCTATAACTGCTTCTCCTGGAATGGTCATGGAGGGCTGGAGCCAATCCCAGTCCATGTTTTTTTTAGAAAAACATAGCTGCCTTTGTAGGTTGAAAGACATGCCTGCTCTGATGTTGTCTGTTGTACCAACTGTACAGCAATGAAACTTGTTACAGTCGTGGTGCGGTATATCTGTGCAGCAGCACAGCGTGTGGAAAAAAAACATGTTCTCCCCACTACAACTTTACCTGAAATTTCAGTTCACCTTGGTTTGCCAGAGATCTATCCTGGTGATATTGAATAAAGAGCTAAACATGTTTTTTTTATATATAATTCTGTTTCAGCAGTGATTTGTGTGGCAGTGGCAGCAGTTTTTGTAGCAAAAACACCTGAGCACATATGTACAGGAATCTGTATTTGTAGAAGCCTGAGAGTTTGGGCAGAAGATCCCACTGTTCTGCTTCCATTAGTGCTCTCACATTTGCCACAAATTCAGTACAGATGTAGACATAGTATCTATAATTCATTTACAGGTATGTCAATACAGGTCTGTATTGACAGACAAGCAATAGCATACATGTTGTGATATTCTCAAACTAAAACCTTTTTTTATATACTATATTATGACTTCATTCTCATAAAATCATTATTTAATTTACATAGTTTCTTTATTTTCATGTAATGAAATTTTCTGTAAGATTGCAGTACAGCCTCATCGGATATTAGGACCTTTTGTTGACTCGTAATTGGACACCTTAATTCTAGTAATAGTGTGACAGTTTTCTCAAAATATTAACTTTTTATTCGTCTATTTATTTATTCTCAAAATCTCAGTTTTCTCCAGACACCCTGTCTTGGAGTCATTCCTATGTTCCTATGATCTGTTTCCTAGATTTATTTAGCATGAAATGGAAACATGACAAATATTCACCATGTTCTCAGAGTCCTAAGTTCCCAAGGTCCTATGTTCCCAGGGTCATATGTTCCCCAGTTCTATATATGTGCTCTCCCAGGGTCCTATGTTCCCAAGGTAATTTTTTCCCCAGGGTCCTAAGTTCCCAGGTTACTGTGCTCTTAGGTTCCTATGCTCCCCAGATTTATAGGGCATAAAATGGGAACATTACAAGTGTCCTGTGCTCCTCAATTCCACATAAGTGCTCTCTCAGGTTCCTAAGTTCCCAAGGTCCTTTTTCCTCAGGGTCCTAAGTTTCCAAGGTCCTGTGTTCCTAGGGCCCCCTGTTCCCCAAATTTATATGGCACATAATGGGAGCATGTCAAAGTGTCATTCTTCAGTCCTTCAGTTATACATATGCTCTCTCTCAGGATCCTGTGTTCTATGGTAACCTCTAATCTTAACCCATTATGTGCTATATTGAGCTGGAGAATGTGGGATCCTAGGAACACAGGACCCTGGGAATAAAGGCTCCCCCCACTCTCCCCGCATTGTAGGTTTGTGTTAGTGAAATATGCATCCTATATTGTTCGTATAGCATATGTCTGTATCTTCTGTGGCTTTATTTGGACACACGGGGGTCAATATTTTTTCAGGGAGGATCTACAGTTTATAGTCAGAGATCAAATATTTTTTCTGAGGAGGAGATTCTTCATTTGCTGAATTTCAGTGATGTGATCGTCTCTTCTTTGCAGGAGGAATGTGTCCTTCCTTCAACCAAACTGAAGGAAAAACATGTCAACGTCATCCAACAGCTGGAACAAACCATAGAAGACCTCAGGACTAAGATTGCTGAGCTGGAGCGACAGCCCCCTCTGCTGGACAGAGACAGCATGAAGCCCCCCACCTCCACCACAGACAGGGAGTGTGGAGGGAGGAGAGCCTGCTGAGGGCTGTGTGTGACGCTCACCTGCAGACTGAAGCAGCTCTTGCTCCGGGCTGCCTGGAGGCCAAGTCTGTGCAGACCTCCCCGATGGAGGACAGCTTTAAGTTCAAAGTGCCTTGTAGCGAGCCGGGTGGAGTCAACGCCTCCTGCAGCCTCCACCCAGGCAGGACGGATTCAAGTGTTCGTGTCAGCTGCAGCCTCCTCCGCCCCCTCCGCCTCCAGTTCCAGGAGGAGCAGTGCCAGGACAGACTGTAGCACCTCCTCCTCCACCACCTCCTCCTCCACCATTACTAGGAGGCTCAATGCCACCTCCGCCACCTCCTCCACCTCCACCACCATTACCTCCTGGCTCAGCGCCACCGCCACCGCCACCTCCTCCTCCTCCTCCTCCTCCTCCTCCACTCCCTGGTGGCCTTGCTCCACCCCCGCCCCCTCCTCCACCGCCGCTTCCCGGTGGCCTTGCTCCACCCCCACCCCCTCCTCCTCCTCCCCCTCTCCCTGGCAGTGGCATGCCTCCACCTCCTCCTCCATTACCAGGAATGGGAGGCCCACCTCCTCCACCACCACCGCCACCACCTCCAGGCTGCGGACCTCCTCCTCCGCCTCCTCCACCAGGGGCATCTGCGCTCCTCCAGCTCCTCCAGGAGCTCTGGGCTCCTTGCCTCCTCCTCTCCCGTTGGGGCTCTACGCTCTGGGTCTGACCCAGGAGAAACCACCCAGGAAGGCTGTGGTGGAGCCACCCCGACCCATGAAGCCCCTCTACTGGACCAGGATCCAGCTGCACGGCAAAAAGTAAAGATGGTGTAGTTCAAGTAAATCTTCATGATGATGTCACAGTGTTAGTTGGAGGCAAAACCAAGGAGAAACTGGAGGAAAACATAAATCACCTCAGAGTAGGAGGCCACACAACCAGGGTTAGGAGGGTTACTTTTTTATTATTGTCATAATTAAGTAATCGGTTGATTATTTTCTCAATTAATCCATTAGTTGTTTGGTCCATGAAACGTCAGTAAATAATGAAAAATGTTGATCAAAGTACAAGATGACGTCCTCAAACGTCTTGTTTTGTCCACAACCCAAAAATATTCAGTTTACTGTCAGAGAGGAGTAAAGAAACCAGAAAATATTCACATTTAAAAAGCTGAAATCAGAGAATTTCTGCATTTTTATTTAAGAAATGACTCAAGAATCAAGATTAATCAATTAATTAATCCTGTCACAGTCTTGTCAGTGGAATGTCTTTCCTGTGATTTTTTTCATTATCAATTAATCTGACCATTTTCTCCATTAATCACATGAATTACATGTGACAAGATTATGTAATCTGGATACAAAAAAAGGTAACTGTATTTCATTACAGTTACAGATAAAAAAGATGTAATCAGATTACAAATACATTTAGTGAAAATGTGTATTATTAGTAGGATTACAATGTCACAATACAGAACAATATCCTACCATGTACAGTGCACACACAGCTGTCAATTCATTATCATGACCTCTAGTGAAAAAATGCTACACTGGGTGGAAATTTCAACATTTTTTGTCTTGAAATCAATCAGTCGTCAATCAGTCAATTATGCACGAGAAAGGAAAGAACAGCTGGACAAACTACTAAACTGTATGTATGTATGTATGTACGTACCGATGTATGTCAAGTGACAAGATTGTGACAAGATTAATTCATCAATTAATTGTTTTGAGTCATTTTTTAATTTAAAGTCACAATTCTCTGATTTCAGCTTCTTAAATGTGATTATTTTCTGGTTTCTTTACTCCTCTCTGACAGAAAACTGAATATTTTTGAGTTGTGGACAAAACAAGACATTTGAGGACGTCATTGTTCACAACATCAACATTTTTCACCATTTTGACATTTCATGGACCCAACAATTTATCACTTAATTGAGAAAATAATTGACTGATTAATCGCTGATGAAAATCATTAGTTGCAGCCCTAAAAACACCATATTAGGCTAAACAATTTCACCATATTACATATTGAAATAATCCAAAAATAATGGAAAGTAATCAAGTTACATTACTCTAATATTGTGATACTTGGATTTGCTACATTTTTTTGCCTCCCTCATCCTCCAGCTCAGTCAGTGTGTACTGTTCCACTGAATATGATGTGGAGCAGTGTCTGTCACTCTGCAGACCATTAAATTAGCATAATAACAATGGACACTGCAGGCTGGACAATTGGACAAACATATTGGTTATCAAAGTAGAAAGATGGTCCATCCCTGAGTGAGTGTGTACGGACCGGCCAGGTGATGAGTTACTGAGAACTCACTCACCAGCAAAACTTGCTAGCTAGTATTAGATAATTTGTTTATGGAACTGTTTTGCCTTCACCTAACCTTTGTACACACAAAAAAAACACTTCATGATATTTACCAACTGAAAGGGGCTCTATCGTCTCAATATAATGCTGCAGTTTGCTTAAATTTATATTGTCTGTTCTATAAACTGGAACTAATCTGATATCAGATTCGTTCTTAAGTCTCTGCATTTGCACGTGCTCTTTTGTGTTTCTCAGGGAGGTTTCTTCTGTGTTGGTGTGGGACAATATTGAGGAGCCGGATGTGGACTTTGAGGAGTTTGTAGAGTTGTTCTCTAAAACGGCAGTGAAGGAGAAGAAGCAGCCGCTCTCTGACACCATCACCAAGTCCAAGGCCAAACAGGTCTGTGTGTTTTACACATGCTGTATGTACAAGGTCAACAATAACTCCTTCATTTTTACATCTTTCTTAAAAATGAAAAGTTTGATGTGGATTAACGGGTTTTATCTGAAGATTACTAAATTCTTTTCTATTCTGTTTGATGAACTCAGTCTAAATGATGTACTTCCATCACATATAAAATCCATATGCTAGGACATATTGTAAGACATTGTACTATGCAGTGGATACAGATTGTTCCACTTCTTGTCCGCAATGTACACAAAAAATACAACAAAACATGTAGATTGATCAGGAATGGTGTGCTGTGACTTTTCTTTGTGATTTGCAAAATCGTTTTGGTGAAAATTCACATACAGGTGGAGGACGTTGAGGACAGATGGAAGACATGTTGAGGACAGGTGGAGAACATGTTGAAGAAAGATGACAAGTAGAGCACGGGTGGGGGACAGGTGGAAACTAACAAAACTCTCCAAATCTTTCCAAAAACTTTCCAAAACTTTCCAAAACTTTCCAGAACTTTTCCAAAACCTTCCAAAACTTTTCTGAATTATTCCAAAACTTTATCTGATCTCTCAAAACTTTTTCTAAACTTTCCTAAAATTTTCCATAATGTTACTACTTGTCAAAAATGTCCTTACTTCCCAAGGTAGAGGACAAGTGGACAGGTGGAGGATATGTGAAAACTTTTTCAAAACTTTCCCAGGGATGGTTCAGGTTTTTTCAAAATAAAAGCCCCAGACAATAACTGTATATTAAAGGTAGAATCAGTAGGATTTGCCAGTTGCTGTTTGTCAACGCACCAGAAAAAATTACGTCTCACACAAAAGTCTCACACCCAATATGTCAGATATCAAAGTTTTGGGTTGGTAACAAAATAATGAGAAAATAAAACGGCACAGGGGGAGGGTGGGGGTCTTTACTGATGCAGGCACCGCTGCACACATATATTGGGTCTTGGATGATGTTTGAGAAGGATTATTTTTGTATGAGACTATGAATTGTTTTTTTTTTTTTTTGGAAAATCTTGCATAGTTTTTATTTGCCAGGGGAGTCAAGAGGATGCTAGTTTTTCTAAATAAAAGCCCCCGTTGGCTACAGTATGTTAACAGGAAACTGGGGTGCTATGGAAACATCCATCTGTAATCGATCAAAATCTACCCAGTTCAGAATCGTACATCAAACACGCATAACACCTGCGCTCAAAAACAAAATGGATGCAAACGTGTCCCCGCTCTGCAGTAAGTGTAACTCTGAGACTGGCAATTACATTCACTGTCTCTGGTCATGTGCAAAGCTACACAGGTTCTGGTCTAGCATTGTGGATGAATTGTATTATTTTTGGTGTTTCAATAGAGCTAGACCTGATGTGCCTCCTTCTTGGTCTAACAGATTGTCATATTGTAAATATCAAATCCAAGAATTTATTCAATTTACTGACTTTTACTGCTTGGAAGAATATTCTGCTCTTTTGGATCAAAGACATGGATCCAACTAAAAAATCGTGGCACAGACTCATAATGGAGTGTACGCCCAGTGAAGACGTTTCATGTATGTTTCTCTCTTCTGTGGACACCTTCTATAAAGTTTAGGACTCTTACCACTCTCATCCTTTATACTGCAAGGACTTATCAAACCAGTCTTGTCTGTCATTGTACATTGTCTACAGTGTAATCAGGGTAACCTTGCTATCTTTGATTCACTTATGCATTTCATGTTGTCTGTTTCTGCAGTGGGTGATGTGGAGGGTAGGGGTTGGATGTAATGCCCTTTTATTTATTTATTTATATTTTATTTTTACTTATTCCTATCATGTCACCCCCGAGCTGTTCTGTTCTGTGTTGTTTGTGAAAATCTAATAAACATATTACTCAAAACAACAACAACAAAAAACAGGAAACTGGGGATGGACATAGATCCTCAATGATACAGATACTGCTATTAATACTTATCTGGTAATAGTATCTGGATATGCTCCGAGCATCAAGCAAACTCAACATTTCTTAAGAAATCTTCTAGTTATAAATATTATTTATCCGTTACTGCAAACTGCCAACTTTTACTAGCTTGACAGCCATTTTTACAGCTACAGCATGATATGTGGTACCTCAGCGACATCAAATACACAGCAGCACAGCAGTTGATGCACAGGATGAGCTACATTTTACTCTGACCTCTTCTTTATGTGTTTTGTAGGTTGTGAAGCTCCTCAGCAACAAGCGTTCTCAGGCAGTAGGAATACTCATGTCCTCCCTGCATCTGGACATGAAAGACATCCAGCATGGTGAGTTTATCACATCACAATCATCTCATCACATTTTAGACACCCAGGGTACACTGTGGAAAATATCTGTCTCAACCGGACCCACAACTTACAGACTGAGCCTTGACTTTGACCCCGTCAAAGAACATTGTTAGTGAATAGAGTGATAAGTGTCAGCAGCTGTGACATGTGTCCTCTCCGTCTCACTCTGTCTTAAAGCCATCCTGAACTTGGACAACACAGTAGTTGACCTGGAGACCCTGCAGGCCCTGTATGAAAATGTGAGCTACACACACACCCTCTATGAAAGGCCTTGGTGTTTGGATGAATTGTATGAATGTGGACACAGGTGCAATCAGTCTCTTGTGTCTCTGTCCCCCAGAGGGCACAGCAGGACGAGCTGGACAAAATCGAAAAGCACATCAAGTCCTCAAAAGACAAGGAGAACGCCAAACCTCTGGATAAACCTGAGCAGTGAGTTGGTTGTATTCCTCTGATGCGCTGCTGAATGCTGTGTGAGCAGACAGATGGCAGAAGATAAAACCAGCTGTTGGTTTTTACTCTTGTGTTGCAGATTCCTCCACCAGCTCTCCCTCATCCCAAACTTCTCCGGCAGAGTCTTCTGCATCCTCTTCCAGTCCACCTTCTCTGAGTGCATGTCGTCCATAACCAGGAAGCTGGACACACTGCAGAGGTTGTGTAAGGTGAGTCAAATCTTCCAAACTAATGAGAAGAAACAGAGGATGTTTTTACTGTGCCCTATGCAAAATACTCTCACCTGTGCAGGATTAAAGTTCTTAGCATTTTTGTCAGTAATTCATTCTTGAAACTGGGACAAACCCGTAAATACATTCTAAAAGATCAATTTCTTGATTATTAAAACTTAAAACAGTCCAAGTTTCTAGTGATTAAGTTTTTGATTAAATGTAGGCATCAGCTTTGTCATTGAAAATTTTACAGATTCAACAAAATGTTCCATTTTTTTCATTTCATAGTCATAGTGAGCAGGCATTTTATTTTTAAAGTAGCTCAGAGTTCTCTTAATTCTAATCAACATGCACGTTTTTAAACCATAATTCTTATTTAGCTTTGACTTAGAAGGGCTACAGTGTTGGCATGTTATGGTTGAGACACATCTGATAACAATATTATTTCATGAATTTGTCTAAAAATAGAAAGTTTACCAGTGTGCCTTTTTTAAACCAGGAAGTGAGACAGGTCAGTGTTTCCCAACTCGTCATCAAGCCTCTGCAGAAGCCTGATAACGACCTGATCATTTGAATCAGGTGTGTTGGAGCAGAGAAACATCTAAACTAGGACCAGGGTTGGGAAACACTGCCTTAGGGTATAGCGAACCCTTTTTATGCCTGATTAAATCATGTTTTTTGTAAAAATCTGACGGAGTTGACAGAAATCAAGGACACTCTAAAGGGCCAACTTTTTCATTAAAAATACATTTTTAAACAAAGATTATTATAACAGCACATTTTTATACCTCTGTTATCAGCAGGTATTGTTATTTTTAGTTTTGAAGGCTTTTAACACATTTTAAATAGTTTGAAGTTGTGAATTCTTGTCTGACTGTTTTCCAACAGGGCAAGTTTATAAATTTGAAAAATTTATGCAAACCGAAAAATTTCATAAATTTCATGATAAAACCTTAACAATCCCCTCCAGACGTATATTGAGACATGTATAAAACAGACCTCCTGGAACAAAAAAGCTTGTCTGATATATTTATTTCCCCTAAAAAGTAGAATTTCCACATTAAAATCCTTAAAGAGGGATCTACTCCTTCTACCTCATTAAATATTTATGAATAATTTATGAATATGCTATTTTTTTCCTCCTTTAAAGTTTTCCTGCTGGACAATAGGTATTACCTACTTCTCTGTAAAGGCCATTCTCAGTGTGTGTGCGCTGGCAACCTCAAGTTTCTACATCACACTTGTTTAAACTGCAAATCGGACCAGGAGTGACTTCCAAACTAGTTGTGATGTCACAAAATATGCTTTTAGGCCCACCCCTTTAAATCAGATTTTCAATGAACACAGAGAAACTTTCACTTTCAGCAAATGAACGTAAGAACATCCTTCATATTATGCATATATAGCAATCTGCATAGTGAAGCTCAAATGTCTACGAACAAGAAGAAAACTTTATGTCCTTTGTGTCATTCCTCCATTGTGTGTCCTCTTCACCCTCTGACTCACACACCTCTGTCTCCTCTGCAGACGCTGCAGGACAGTGACACAGTGAAGAAGGTACTAGGTCTGGTTCTGGCCTTCGGTAACTTCATGAATGGTGGGAATCGAACCAGAGGCCAAGCTGACGGCTTCACGCTCGACATCCTGCCCAAACTCAAAGACGTCAAGAGCAGCGTGAGTGAGAGGGACGACCGTATTTATGGACACAGCCATTTCTTGTGTGGAGAGCTACTCCACACAAAAATCTGAATCTGTCCCCACTGTGTACCATATGTGACCTAAAGGGATAGTTCACTCAAAAATGACAATTCAGTCATTATCTACTCACCCTCATGCTGATTGAAGGTCAGGTTTAGTTTTTTAGTCCACAAAACACTGCTGCTAATGACCAGTTTTCAAACAGAAAAAAACAGACTAGAAAAACCAAACATAAAATGCCTCCATGCTGCTCGGCTGGTGTAAGTCTCCTGAAGTCCTGACAAGCTGTTTGCACCCCATCACAACACACAAACGCTCTGTTCAGACAGTGTGCATGTGCACATGAATGTGGCTCCAAGCTAAGGATCTACAGTGAAGATTCAGGCTAAAAACATGGTGGGAATGGTGTAAAAGTCAACTTGGCTTGTTGGGGCTTTGGGAGACTTGGATTACTGCTCGTATGGAGGCATTTTATGTTTTTATTCTGATGTTTTTTTTACATTTGAAAACTGGTCACCATTCACTTCCATTGTTCAACATGAGGGCAAGTAGATAATGACTGAATTTTCATTTTTGGGTGAACTATCCTTTTAAAAGGTGTGGATAGAATGAGATTATTCTTTTCAGCCCACTGCATCACATGAACATCCGTCATGTTCAGTGTCATGTGTAAAAGTAGTAATACAGTTCTTTCCTGCAGTAAAAGTGGAAAAGTTCAGGCTCTGAATTGCACTCAAAGTATAAAAGTAAAAATGAGTCCTCCAAAGGGCATTTCTAGCTGTCAGCTGTCTCTGTGCAAAGCTAACTGAACCTCACCTTTTCTCCACGAGTCTTCCTCTCCCATCGTGTTACATCCTTTACTTTAATTTTTAGTGTTGTTAAGCCTCTTTCATCTTGTTAGTTTTTCATCCTTACGTCTGTCTTTTGTGTTGCTATTTGTCTTGTGACATCTTTTTCATCTCTTCATGTCTTTTACATCTTTTTTGTCTAATTACGTTGTTTTTATCTTGTTACATCTTTTACATATTTTTCATCTTGTTTGGTCTTTTTTCTCTTTTTACATTATGTTACGTTGTTTTTTGCCATGTTACATCTTGTTTGTCTAGTTGCGTCTTTTTGTCTTGTTGTTTTTTTTTTTGTCTTATTATGTCTTTTTCATTTTAAGTCGTTGTTGTTTTTCCTTGTTATGCCTGTTTAATTGATATGATCTGCACTGATGGATACACCAAGAAATCATCTTTCCTATGTGTTACTCTTCCATCCACTTAAGTAAAGTAAAATAAGTAAAGTACAGATACCTGAAAATGCACCTAAAATCTACGTAATTCAGAGCATTTATACTTAGTTACTTCCAACCTCTGCCTCTGTCCTGGAAAAAAAATGCAACAAAAGTGCCCTTTTAGAAACCCCTATATTAAGACAATAAAGGGGCTTTTGTGCTTTAACAAAAAGTATATATCTTTGTATGGATTATTTCCATAATGTAATTAGACACTTAATAACAGTCTGAGTCTGTCAGTGGTAAAACAGGCACTTTTAGTAGACAGACTTTAGCAGTTAACAGTTGCACGTAAGGATTAAATTACAGCCCACCAGCTGCAGAGGTCTCACTCTGAACTGTATCAATTTCAAAAATTGTTGTTCCCATTACAAAAGGATCCACGTGGAAAAGTACCAGTTACTCTTTAATAACTTTACTGAGCCCAGGTGATAATCACTGTTATTAACTGCATCTTTTTCTTTTCTCCACATGCAGGACAGCATGAAAAGTCTTCTGTCTTACATTGTTTCATACTACCTCAGACACTTTGATGAGGTAAGCTTTTGACTTATTATACATCCTGCCATACTCACTGGTGGACTCAAGGGGAGGTGGGGGGGGCAAGCGTGCTTTTTTTCATGTTTGAGAAAACAATGCAAAAGTGCCCTCTTGGATGTGGTAGATAAATACCCCAGCCCCACATACATATGCCCATATAGCAAAAAAATCAGTGATTATGTCCAAAGCTTTAACATTCAGTCATAATTGATTCATTTCTTCAGCCTTTACCTTTTTAACAGTCCAACAGAGTAAACTTCTACACACCATAATGATTCATCATCACAGAGCCTGACAGGTCACAGATGTATGGCTAAATAAGTAGCCTACTATTTTTGAATGAGCACAAAAAAATCTTTTAAATAGTTTTGTACTCAGACATTTGTATAAATTGTGATTAAATTAAAGTGCAAATCTAATTTTGACTGCCTCAGAGCAGACAAAGCCTTGGGGGCCTTATGTGATATTTAGCATGCCCCTGGGAGGGGGGCCCAGTCCCCATGTTGGGAACCAATGCTCTAGAGTGCCCCTCTAGTAGACAAAGCATGATAAAGCGCCCTCCAGGGTGCATTTCCACTGGGAAAAGTATGATTTAGTATCATATAGGCTGTCCTGCCTGTGTACATTATTTGGCCTCTACATTCCAAAATAGCCCCCTGTGTGTTTTTATCACAGAGTTGTATGTAGTAGTTGTTGTACTTAGAGTCTCATAATAGAATAACTTTAATCTAAACAAGGGAGAGGAACTAGAGCTTGAGATCTGTGCCC
Source organism: Lutjanus argentimaculatus (assembly GCA_034769285.1). NCBI lineage: Eukaryota > Metazoa > Chordata > Actinopteri > Lutjaniformes > Lutjanidae > Lutjanus > Lutjanus argentimaculatus. The sequence goes on along the minus strand of JAWZSL010000016.1, from coordinate 30,090,593 downwards.
AAACCTGACAGGACCCGACGGGACCTGACGGGACCTGACGGGACCTGACAGGACCCGATGGGTCTGGGTCGGTTCAGGCTATATTTCTTACATATTTCATGGGCTTTATTTGGTTTGTGCTGTATAATTATTATGATTATTTATTATTATTGTTATTATTATCAGTAGTAGAAGTACAAGTAGTAGTTTTTTTATATCATTTTTCTCCCCAATTTTGTTGTTGCCAGTTCAAATTCCCCCTCATGTTTTGTCCCTGTCACTGAAAACTCCTACTGTTTGGTACATAGAGGGAAGCTTGTTAAGAAAAATGTCGGGCTGTAATCAGGTTCAGGCTGAAATATGCTAATGATTGGGTTCGGGTTCAGACAAAATTTTGTCGGGCTTGGGCCTTTTTTTTTTTTCAATATTTTATTTATGATTTTTTCCTTTTTCACAGCACATTTTGAGAAAAGACAAATAGACACGACAACACAGAACAAAATAAAACAAACAAACTGCCAGCTCACAGAAAAGGTGCACATGTGCACATCAGTCCTTACACTGACTGAAATGTCCACAAGTTGATTGTGGGTCAGAGAGTCCATACTGCCAAGACAGAGTGAGGTCAAGGAAGGCCAGTAAAAAGTGATACAAGGATACATCACAGAACAGCACAATACAATGCAGCCCAACACGATGAGGTCCCAGTATGACACCTCTCCCTTCTAGTGTAATCAATAAAAAGTCCCCAGATCTTAAGAAAGTTGGGGTGATTATTTGACAAAGTGTACCGATTTTCCTCAAGATATAAACAAGAAACCATGTCATTTAGCCATTTTTTTAAAGCACTGAGCAGAAACAGATTTCCACTCTCTCAGTATAACCCTTTTTGCTGTGACCATACCAAACATGAGGGCTTGTTGTAATGCAGAAGGCAGAGTGATAGAAAAGTCAGAGCAATCCAAAATCACAAAAGTACTGTCAGGGGTTAGCTGTCTCCCGTATATGTCACTGTACAACTTAAAAATATCATACCAGAAAGACGTGAGTTTTGGGCAGGACCAGAAAAGACGGCAGAGAGTCCCGTCACCTGACTTACACTTATCACAAGTAGAAGAGACAGACAGAAAGATTCTATTAAGCTTAGTCTTAGAAAAGTGCAGTCGATGAATGACTTTAAACTGAATGAGTTGAAGTCTAGCATTGACAGAACATGCTTTAATCCTGCCCAACTCTTTCACCCATAACTCGTCTGAAATCTCTACACCATTGTCCTTAATCCATGCCTCTTTAATATGGAGAGAAGAGGCTGCCAATGAGAAAAGACCTACAAATTGTGAAATTAAATGTTTGGAGGTTGGGGTTTTAATCATAAGTTCATAAAATATTGTGTTGTTTGGGGATCGTATCAAAATGAAGGAGTGACAAAATTTCTAATTTGTAAATACTGAAGGAAGTGACCAGGAGGGAGATTAAATTTCACCTGAAATTGTGCAAAAGAAGCAAGATGGTTGTTAATATAGAGATCCTTAATAGTGGACAGGCCCTTATCTGCCCAGTGTGAAAAAACAACATCCATCCGGCTTGGCTTAAAACAGGAGTTCTGACATATAGGAGCATAAATGGACAAATCTGGGAGACTCAGCACACCTTTGATTTGTTTCAGAATCTTGTATGAGTTATGCAGAATAAAGTCATCTTTTACATTTGATGGGTAGACTTGGCTTTGAAAATAAAATAGCTGTTAAGGAGGCTCCAGTGAGTGATACTGCATTATAGGACTCAATCTCAGGCCATCTGGGACAGAAACTGCTCTCCTGCCTAGCAGCAGAATGATTCCAGAAAACCCATGATCTGGCATTGCAGGCCCAATAATACTGTCGGAAGACAGGAAGGCCGAGGCCACCTTCAGCTGTAGGCTTCTGTAAGTGTGCCTTGGAGATGCGGGGAGGCTTGTCTGAGGCTTGGGCCTTTTTGGGCTCAACTTTTCAGGCCCAATTAAAGTTCTAATAGGAACTATTTGACCATAAATGCATCACAGCTTTTTATTCTTTTGGCCCCTGTCCCTCAGACAGCCTGAGTCCGCCACTGCCCCATACACCATTTCTACCATTTCTGTAATGCTTTTAAAGTTCATATTTATGACATTGGCAGCCAGTGGTGGTCCTAAAACATTAATATACATTTACATAACTGTTTATGTCATATTATTAATATATGTTTGTATGTGTGTTTGTGTGTCTGTCCATCATCAGGATGCAGGTAGAGAGACTGTGTGTACCCACTCCCTGAGCCTCACGACCTGTTCCAGGCTTCACAGATGAAGTTTGAAGACTTTCAGAAAGACCTGGCTCGACTCAGGAAGGACCTGAGAGGTGACACGCGCACATACACACAAACACACACACACACACACACACACACACACACAAACAGAACTCCATTATTGATGGGTTATATTTGCTCTTTTTACACAAAATATTCTAACGCAGAGCTACTATTACAAGTCCATGTCAAATACCTCTTCTTTCTACATCACTGAAAAGTCCAGGTTCTCCTTAACAACATGTACAATAATGTGGGAAAAGTTTTCTTTTTAGAGCTTTTTTTTTGCGCATACAACACACACAAATGGTTGAATACACTTGTAATGCATTAATCAAGATGAATAAGGAAAATGCAACCTAACCAATTTTAAAGTCACCTTGGTACTTTAAGAGGTGTCTCTGAATTTATCTCATGTCTGAAGAACAGACTGTGCCGAAACTTTGTCTTGTATCTTGTTTGTCTTGTTACATTTTATGTCTTTGTCTCCTCACGTTTATGGTCTTTGTGTCTTGTTACATCTTTTTTGTCTTGATACATCTTTACAATGTTTTTGTCTTGTACGTCTTCTGCCACTTTGTCTTTTTTGTCTTGTTACACCTTTTTATGTTGATTTTGTCACGTTTACGTCTTTTACGTTGTTTTTGTGTTGTTATGTCTTTTATGTTATTTTTCATATTGTTATGTAATTTCATAAAAATAATCTATAATCAAGGTATCTAACCACCCTTGGTAACTATATTAGATATACTGTAAAGTCTGTCTGCTTGTATTTTTTTTACATTTTTATGATCTTGGCCTGAATATAATTTCTGTCTCCATTATTTTACCAGCATGTACGTCAGAAGCAGAGAAGGTGTGTAAGGTTTCGGATGAGGAGAACCTGCAGCCTTTTAAAGACAAGATGGACGACTTCCTCGCACAAGGTAACTGACAAACAAGTCCACTATCCCCAGGAGTTTTAGAGTCATGTAAAACAGTGCTGTACAGTGCTGGAGTCGATGTTTTTGTTGCATAAACTTAAAGGTGTCCTGTGCTTTTTTTCTTTTTTTGAGACAAAGTGTCTGTTTTCATTCAGTGTTTCTTACCCAAATACATTTTGTGTACCCTTGAGGTACAAACATTTTAAATATTTTAAATCATACAGTTTTTACATACGTGTTCACTTGCAAGCAGTTGTTGGCGCATTGCTGTTTTTTTCTGGTGCGTTACCGCCACCGTCGATCAGTGGAATAACATGAAACAAGGGTTTCCTTCAGTATCAATATTCTCGTGTGATGATACATTTGGATAAAAATCATCGACCCCATCTCCTAGATAATCAGTTTACTGTCAGAGAGGAGTAAAGAAAACAGAAAATATTCACATTTAAGAAGCTGAAATCAGAGAATTTGGACTTTTTTTCCTCAAAAAATGGCTCAAAATTAATTTAATAGTCATTAATAATCGATTAAAGTGCTTTATATTCGCCCAGTGAAGCATTTTTTCACTAGAGTCCATGATAATGAATTAGCAGCTGTGTGTGCACTGTGCATGGTAGGATATCATTCTTTACTTTAAAATTGTAATCCTACTAATAAATAATCCACATTTTTACTAAATGTATCTGTAATCTGATTACCTCTTTTTTTTTATCTGTAACTGTAATGGAATACAGTTACTCTTTTTTTGTATCCAGATTATGTAATGTTGTTACATGTAATCTGTTGACCCTAAGACTGGGCAGCAGTTGCTAACAAGAAACCCAAGTACCTTATGTTTTGTGCTGACCTCCTGTACTCTTCCTCTTTTCTCAGCTAAAAGTGAACTGGAGAACCTGGAAGCTCAACTCAGCAGCACCCACAAACTGTAAGAACAAACTCCTTCATCGTTCTTAAATTAATTCATCTTCATTGATTCTAACTGTTTACATCACTAAGAACAGCAGTGAACACTGAGGAGAGCTATGATCTACATATGACTAGTCACATAATACACTCTCTTGATCAGCTATATCATCAGCCATTTACATGGTATTGCTTAATCATTACCTTGTTATTATCAAACTATTACCCCACTATTACCATGTTATTACCAAGCTGCAATATAAAGTGCGTAACCATCTGATTGTGTCCTGACAGGTTCCTGGAGCTCACAGTGTGCTTCTCAGTGAAGGCCAAGGGAGGAGAGAAGGAGGTTTCACCCAACACCGTCTTCTGCATCTGGCACGAGTTCTCCTCCGACTTCAAGGACCAGTGGAAGAAGGAGAACAAAGCTATTCTCAAGGAGAGGTGCAGGAACACATGCTCATCTACAAGCTGCTGACTTGCTGTTGTTATACGGCAGACAGATCAGACATATGAAACTTATATACTGGAAATAAGATACAGTTAAAATGCCTTGAACACTACGATCAGTCATGGCAGTCATGATCAGTGCATGTGGTTAATGAAGTTGGTGTATTCATATCAGCTGTGTTCACACTGTATGTTCTGCAGGTTAAAAGCAGCAGAAGAGTGTTTCCGACAGGCCAAGGAGAAGGCTGCCTACAGTGTCAAACCCAAACATGCCTCTGGCATTGTAAGTTGACCTTTGACCCTTGTTTTTATGATTTAAGCAACCTGAAGTTCAAGATTTCACCCATCTTCTCCTGTTAAACTTACAGCATCTAGAATGATTACCTGTGGCAAACATGTGGCTATAGAATAATGCATGAGAGCACTGGGCAGTTAAATTCATTTGTGCACACAATAAACCAAAACCATTCATAAAACTAATAAACTTTCAAAACTCTAGATGCTTTTTTCTCCACCTCTCATTTTTTGCTTTGCAGGACTAATGAACACTAATCAGCTGCAGCCACTCAGCTGGTGCAAACCTTGTTATCACGTCCATGTGGTGTTTTTCATGTGTTACAAGACATTTCACAAGTGAAATAGGCAGTAAACTCCATGTCTGATCATTTCTTGTTTTGAAACTGCAGAGAGCAAGGGTGGTATCAAAAAGCAGATTCAGTCTGGCTGGGTATATGATGTCATAAACCTAAGGAACCAATCCTGTTAAATGAGGGGGTGGCCCTTTATATATCATTTGCGTCAATGTCCAGTACACAGAAGAAGTCGGATGTAGCTAGTTACCGTGATCAGTCAGCAAAACAGAGGAGAGAGAACATCAAAGTTCTTTTTCCCATAATTTTATGACTTTAATTTCATTCTTAGAAAAAAACCTCCAGCACTGTATATTTTATTATTTTTACGTCTTTTACTACAATGGCCTTAAACACCTTTGTAGTCACACTTCAAAATGAGGATATATTTGAAGTTTCCTGCTCTTGTTCATGTTCAGTAACTTTGTGCTGTTTATATTAAGATGACAGACAAGTTTAATGCTCTAAACCTGTCTGATGTGTTCACTCCACAGAAAGCCAAGCTCGGCATGAAGATCTGACTCAGAGGATTTTGAATTCTTGTTCTCTCGACTTTGGGCACCAGCAGTGAGTCAAAGACAAAAGAGTATGAAGAGGACAGTAGAGACAGATGAAGGGACGGTACAAATGTGAACAAATGTATGTGCAGCTGAGCCTACTCTGGACATTTTTATTTATTATTTCAGTTTGATCGGTTTTGTTGCCTTATGTTGCCGTCCTCTCCAACACAGTCATGGAGGATGCTGCTGCAGGGACACAGACACGTTACACACAGAACACATCAGCTAGAAAAACACCACACTGTCTGTGCAGCCTGTTTCTGCCTATTTATCAAATAAAGAATGTCTCACTTATCAGCAGAATGAAAAAACAATAAGCCTTCTCTATTTAAGGAGCAATAAAAATGTTTAGCACCCTCTCCCCCCCTTCATCATAATCTCTATAAACAGATCACAAGCTCGCTAAGATATGATGTGACGAAAAAAATGTCATTTTGACATGTTGGAATGTTAATTTAAGATATCTGTAAAAACAGTGTTGATGGTACAATATATATTTTCTCATGCAGAAATTACATTTCGACTAGTCAAAACTGATTCACAGATATCTGTCAGTAACTCATTTTCACTTGTAAGAATAAGGTCACAGATATCTACAATTGAATTTCCATGTGTTTATAAATGATTGTCCTCATTAATATATTAATTTCAGATATGTACATTAAAAGGTATCTATACTGACATTTTGGACAATTTCAGTTAAGAAGGGAAACGTGAACATCAAATATATGTTACTGCTACAATAATAATGATTTTCACCAGTTACAGTTACATTTCAGATATCTGACAATGCAATTATAGATATCTGAAATTACATTCTTACTAGTTACAATTCCAAAATGACATATTAATAATTTAATTTTAACTGGTTAAAATCAAATTTTATATATCTACAATTCACTATCAGTATGTTTGAACGTGAAAAGTTTATTGTTATAATAAGATATTTGCACATTATTACAACATAGAAACTTATCATGTTATCAAGTTTGGGTAGTAATGGATTACATGTAACATGATTACATAATCTGGATACAAAAAAAGGTAACAGTATTCCTGTACAGTTACAGATAAAAAAGACACAACCAGATTACAGATACTCTCAGTAAAAATGTGGATTATTAGTAGTATTACAATTTTAAAACAATGTCCTACCGTGCACAGTGCACACACAGCTAATTCATTATCATGACCTTTAGTGAAAAAAGGCTTCACTGGTGGAAATTTCATTTTTATATTAAATCAATCAATAAATTGTGCACAACTAAGGAAGGAACAGCTAATAAACCTAAAAACAAACATAAAATACTTAGAGCTGCAAGAATTAATCTATTATTAATTGACTATTAAAACATCTTCATCTATTTTGATAACTGATTGATTGTTTTGAGTCATTTTTTAATTAAAAAAGGTCAAAGTTCTCTGATTTCAGCTTTTTTAAATGTGAACATCTTCTGGTTTCTTCACTCCTCTCTGACAGTAAACTGAATATTTTTGACTTGTGAACAAATCAAGACATTTAAGAACATCATCTTGGACTTGACAATGAAAATAATTGTTAGTTACAGCCCTAAAAACACTATATTAGGCATGTTCACAATATTTGGTGTTGAGGTAATCCAAAAGTAAAGGAAAGTAATCGAGTTACATTTCTTTCATATTGTGATACTTGATTACGTTACTGACTACATTTTAACAGGTAATTAGTAACTGTATCAGAATACATATTCAAGTCAACCTTCCCAACCCTGCTGTTATAACAAGATACATTTCTTGTTATACTGATCTAATATTTATTTTGTTATAACATGAAACATTTCATCATATAATTAGATAACTTATAACAATATAAGTGTTCATGTTATAAGATTACAAATGATCATGTGATAACATGAAACCTTTTATGTTATAAGAATAAATGATCATGTTATAACATTAAACTTTTCATGTTGTTTTCATGTACAAGGTAAATAGATTATTATTATGACAAGAACATTTTCATAATAACATGAAAATATCTTGTTAAAATGTGAAAAACATCTTGTAGTAATAAACTTTTCACATTTAAGGTGATACTGATCCATTTTTCTTTTTCTGGTGTGGCAGTAATATAAAATAGACAGAGTCAGGCCAGCTTGCCTGTTTAAACGTCAGCAGCCCCTAAAGTAAGAGAAGAAGACAGTAGTGACTGGCACTGGTCAGTGATACACTCTGACTTTACAGTATTGTGCAAATATTACTGACAACTACTTCAAAATGTTGTGTTGAAACTGACAGAGGTCTGTGATATTCCAGACAACAGAACAGCCATGGACACTTCCTTTTAAACTCCACAGTAAACCCTCACTCCTCAGTATCAGCACTCTTTACATGGACTTTTACACACTATAACAACACTGTTTGTGACTCTACATCCGACTGTCCAATCAGATTTAGCCTCTCAGTAGAAACTTTAACTCAGTATGCATTTGTACAGCAGTGGTGACGGGCAGGAGAAGAATGTCACTGTAAACTTACATGTGTAATTCTACTGTATGTTCAATGATATGCCATATCATACCAGATATACCACATATAAGTGTTGTGTGTGTGTGTGTGTGTGTGTGTGTGTGAGAGAGAGAGAGACAATTTTCTCATCATCTGGTTGATCACATGTTTATGATTGAAAGTTGTGTGAAAGGTGTGTGTAGCGCGTTGGATTACATTTTGTTGCAGAACTAATGACTTTATCAATGTAAAGTAATAAATTGTTAAAAAAAAAAACAGATTGTGAGACACGTTTTGTGTTTCTTTCATTGATGTCCTCCTCTGCTGGCCAGCATGATTCTATCAACAGGAACTTGACTACGTTTTAACAGTTTCATGTGCAATAAATGTTTCTGTATACATGTATATGAAGAGGGTGCATGGAGTCTGGGAGCAGTGTAATTTATGTAAAATAAAGAGAATGAATTCTGCATTCTTTTGGTTTTATGCAGTATTTCATTGTGATGAGGTTGGGAGATGAATGAGGAAAGCAGGGTCCCATTCCCAATTCTTCACATACTGATGATCTGTCAAATTCAAAATAAGATCTCGTCTTTGTCTAGCCTGTGTCTCCTAGACATCAGTGAGCCCAATATGAGACTTTGACCATTTTCTCGGACTACTTAAATTCGACTCCTTAGAAACAGCTTTTGTCTCGTCTCAGCCTGAGATCAATTTGAGCCCTGTTGAAGATCTTAAAATGTTATATTGATGCACTGGTCTTAAATGTGTTTTAAATAATCAGCTTTTGAGAAAACAGTGAGATCTAAAAGAGAACTTGATTGTCTTAAATTAGATCTCAAATTCATCTCAGTGGTCAAATTAAAGTCTTGTTGCTCTATATCGTCATCAAGAAAAAACCTTTGAGACACCTCTGAGCTCAGCAAAAGATCACCTCATTTTCTTTTGTTTGCTCCTTTTTTATCCTAAGGGAGGTTTAGAAGAATCAGATGAGACTTCACTGAGCTCAAAATAAGAATCTCATTTATTTCTCATAAGACAAAGAAAAGACAATTGTACAAACATGCATGGTACCTGTTAGCAGCTGAAAGCGACACACCAGGCTTTTCAAGTGACTTCAGTGTAAATCCATCTGCAGCTGTATAAGACACCCCAGGGTGCTGATGTAGTAAAGAGAGAGACAGTCTGCACATGGAGGAGGTGTGGTGGATGGATGGGTCAAACAAACACAGGACTTTCACCCAGGAGACTAAGGTTCATGTCCCATGTGAAATTAAAACACTATTAAAAGTTGTAGGGTACAAAATGTTATGTGCATCACAGTTAGTGTAAACCCAATCCTACACCTAACCAAGTAGATTTTAGCTGTATCACGATGCGGATACTTCTGTTAGTACACTGTCATGTAGTACACATTGCACACTATATACACTCTTGCATAATGTGTGAATTTTGAGAGGGCAGTGCTGAGGAGCGCTGCTGTGCCCTTACTGGAAATGCTGATTGTGGTGTCTTCTTCATCGGCGAACTTAAGCAGGGTGCTTTACTGCCACCCGGCAAAAAAATCTACCGGCTTCAGTCTGACAGCAACATAGCAGTACTTATTGATAAAAACACATGCATGACTTATATCTGTATAATTTGATGTTCACTGAGTCACCACAGCTGCTTCCTTGTCCCCCCACCTCTCCTGCTACGCAGACAAGATGGCAGTTGTTGAGGGCAAGAAGTGTCTGGTGTGCCACACTCACACTACGAAGCCACACTGTTGGAACACAGTGTTCCAACAGCGTGTCTTCGTAGTAAAAGAGTTCAGGTACCAGACTGACCTGCCTGCAGTCCAGACCTGCTCTCATTGAAAATGTGTGGTGCATTATGAAGCACAAAATACAACAACAGAGACCCTGGACTGTTGAGCACCTGAAGTCGTATATAAAGCAAGAATGAGAAAGAATTTCACTTTCAGAGCTTCAACAATTAGTCCTCAGTTCCAGTTAGGGTTGCACTTATTACTACAAGAAATATAAGCTCTGATTTGCTGAGTACTATTGTTGTTTGGATAATGTGGGAATCAGTCAGTGTGGTGTTGGTTAATATCTTAGCTTACAGTAAGTTGGACTGTGAAATCATGGTACGCAGATCAGTGAATCACAGCAGCTCTTTTACAGGCTGAACTATGTTTGTTACCATCACTGTCAGCAGGGAAAGTGTTGCTATGGTTGTAGTGCAGTCAGAAAATAGAACCAAACACCAGTTTAAAATGACTGTAGTGATCAGATTAGAGGGGGTGGGCAGAGACTCTACACTAGGGCTACATGATTCTTGTTAAATGTGAGTCATGATTTTTATAGTTATAAACAGACAGGACAGCTCTGATGGAAGTCAGGATTTTTACAGTTGTTTTACTCCAAATAGTTTCACTGTATGAACTTTGATGGTGTGTGAGATCTGTGTGTGTGTAGAAGACCACAGGTCGTTAATTAACATCAGATCCTGAACAATCCTGTTGGATTTAAAGAGTTAATGAAGTTAAAGATCTGTGTGGAAATTGGCACAGTGTTTCTCTTATGCGCACACAACTTCATCCTATTTCATCCACTTGCAATCATCCACAATTAATCAGAATGTTAATTTTTATGACCCGTGGATTAGCTACAGCGTCGTAGAAGCAGGGTCTGTGCAAGTTGTGAATTTGCCAATGTAGTCGCATCTTATTTTCTGAATAATGCGCCCTTTAAGTAACAGGAAAATACTGCGTCATAGACTTAAGACCAGGTTTTTTTGGTCAGTGACTGTCTGCTGCCTCAAGATACCAATGCGCCAACAATGCCAACATTTTAAGACCAACGCACCCACGGGTGCACAGAGGGTCGAGAAAATAACAACTTCTTTGGTCAGAAAATAGCAATGACAACTGCGCTGTGCTGTGTGCTGCTTTGCTCCAGGCAGAAGATAGAGCTTTTAATCAAAGAAACTATAGTAACACTTTATATTAAGGTGCTTGTGAAGTGTTAGTTAACAGCTAATAAGCAAGTTAACTGTGTATTTTGGGCGCACCTGATCTAAAGTGGGAGCAATGCTTGTTAAGATTAATTAATCTGTTGTTATGCATGTATCAACAGTTGAGTATGCATTTTGGACTTGTTAACTGTTTTTTAATTATTAATATTTTTCTTTTTCTTAGGTTTTTTTTTTTTTTTTGCCTTAATTGGACAGTGACTGCTACAGTCCTGAACTCAGGACACTGTAGTTTTGACTCTGTACCTGAAGCATGCACTCTACCAGGTGAGCTACTGATGGACTCAAATCAGTTCATCTGAACTTTATCTATCAAGGGTCTTTCACACAAACATGCAGCCACAGTCACCAGGGCTGGCCAGTATTCCCAATAGTAGGCTATTTAAAGGAGATTTAATGTGTAAAACTGGAATAATACATTAAAAATACAAAAAAGCCTCCTCTTGTAACCACTTTCATCAGACATTATATTCAGATTATCATTTTCTGAGTTTTTAAACCTGCACCATACAGTATAATATCCCTATAATGGCAGTAGCACCAGTTTTTACCAACTCCTGTTCCTCTTCTTTGTGTGCACTGTAGCAAACTGTCACTAACAAGCTAAAATGAAAGCTATCTGTAGTTTAGTTAGTTTGCCATATATGATAGAATTCGTCAAAGCTGTAGCATCATCAGTTTTTCTAGCCTTTGGGTGTAACTCATGATCACACTGCTGCCTCAGCTATTTCTTTGTTTCCAAACAAAGCAGGATGGGCTCTAATGCTTTCCAGATGGTTAGCCGGTGCAGGCTGATGACAACTTCAACTTATTTTTGGTCAAGCAAAGTGAGGCCTATACTGGTCAAAATATATATTTTTTTCCCAGGATGGAGAAAGCATGACCTGCCCTTTTCCGCCTCTGATTGGCTTACCCTGATTCTCTTACCCTAACCAGTCTCACACTTTATATACCTAAAGCTACACAACCCAAATGACCCAGACCAATGAAGGCAACAAGTGCTAGCCAAGCAGAGTCAGAGAGGGGCGGGTCATGACTTCACTCTCCTGGGGAAAATATTATTTTGCCTCCCGGTCATAAACAGCAGCAACATGCAGACACAAAGAGAATGTTAAATAAAACATGGTCTCAAAGTCAGAAAACAAGCAGAAAACAGTAATGTACATGTTATGTTAGACAACAGTGGTTACCCGGGGTGGTAGTATTTGATATACTTGCGAAAAAGTTTTGTATTTCCGTATTTCTCCATTTCTCCATTCTCCATTTTTTGGCTTCAGCAGATCTCTTAATTCTTGGCTTTTAATTCTCTTAATAGATAGACTGTCCTTAATGGATCTCCAAGAATAGGACTTCAATCTTTAAACTTGTTAAGTTATTTTCTTCACTCTTTGATGTCAGTTACATGAATGAACACTACCTGACATATGGGGCAGGAAGCGAGGTCTTATATGGTATTACTGGGGCATTAATTATGCTGATTTGCAAGTTTCATGCATGTGCACTCACATACACACAGATGGATCATTTACACAGGTATCTAAAGTTACAAACATTTGCTGAATCTGATGTGACATATTCATACGAACCCTTGGTATTAAAAAAGTAAGAGGTAAGAGTTCCTGCAGAAGTTCATTGTTAGTAGAAAAGGTTGACAGACCAAAAAGATTTGACCTTGCTGGTGCCCAGTGGGATAAGTTTGAGGAAAAATCTGCTATAGCTATAGTTCCATGGCAGATGAACTGTGGTAATAGTGGCAAGAAGGACTATTAAGAAGATAATGTTGAAGAACCTTCTATGGGACTTTGGGCCCAGATACTCTTATAAAGCAGTTATTGTCAAGAATTCATAAAATGTGTGGAATGTATGCTAATACTTCAAGTCCAGTGTTGTGTGATGATGATGTTGAGGCAGTTTTAATGGTGTTAAGAACTAGCAAAGGGAAACCAAATCATGAGGAGGTAAATAACCTTCAAATAAATGTTTTTTTTTTTAATCAATGAAGATAGGAGCGCTGAGTGCATTCACAATATCTTTAATACAAAGAAAACATAGGCACTCTTTGGGAAGGTTTAGATGAAGTAATAAGAGGAAATCTGTTTGTCTCTGTTGTAAAAACATCTGTAGAGTTTTGATGAACAAACATAAAAAGATTTCAAGGTTCTCTGTCCTCTTCCAAAAATTTAAAAAGCCTTTATTGGCCCATGGCTAAGCAAAGTTAAAAAAAAAAAAAAAAATCACAGACTGACTGACGTGTTTCAGCTCACAAGAGCCTTCATCAGGCTGCCAAGGTCATGAAAATACACGTTATGCAGCCACATCAATCTGCAAAACTATTTGAACCAAAGTACACAGGAGATAAAGAACACACTACGTAAAACAAGTAAATGCCAAATGGATACAGAGAAAAGGGGGAGGGGAACTGAAAAGTTAACTGTGAAATAAGACAAAAAATATAAATAAGTAAATGTTCACAGTATACACATTGTATATCACAATTAACTGAAGCACATACAGGATCGGCTCATGCATATAAATACATTATTACACACCAAATATCAATTAAGAGAATGAGCTGTTCCTACAAAAAGCTCACACTCATAGTATGCATAAAACAGTTCTCGGTAGAACCCCCTGCGTGTTTTCAAGATAAAACTCTTGGAATGTAAAAAGGTTCTCTGTGGAACCCCTGCATGTGTTCTAGATAAAACCCTTGGAATATAAAAGAGTTCTCGGTAGAATCCCCCGGCTGGATTCTTGTTAAAACCTTTAGAAAGGGATAAAAGGTTCAGGTTAGATGGAACCATTGCACCATAACAGGGTTCTCTGTAGAACCTCTCACAGGGGGTTCTAGGTGAAACCCTTCTCAGATGGCTCTTGGTATAACCTCTGATGGTAGGTTCTAGGTACAACTCTTTAAAAGGCTTCCAAGTGACCTTTTATAAAAAGTTCTAACAAGAACCAAATATAGTTCCCTTAGGGGGAAAAACCCATACACCCTATATGGTTCTAGTTAGCGGTTTTATTTTTAAGAGTGTATGTAACGCTGTCAGAAACGTGCAAAATGTTGCTGTGGAAATAAAACTTTGATTGAAGGGAAAATGTATTTGATATTGTTTGGTAAATGCAATTTTTTTGAGATTTTGTAAGTATGATTAATCCATTAATTGATCATTTTGGCCAGTCAAATGGTGGCTTTTAGGGGTACCATCCAGAATGTTTTCCTTTGGAAGAGGTGTTGTCTTCAAAGACAGACTTTCTAAAACACAAATATGCAATATGGACAAAGAATCCTCACTGCCCCGTGGAACCACCATTTAAAGTGTCTGGACACACAAATCATCACTCGTTGAAAATTATGTCTATAGATGTCATCACCAAATCTGTCAGAGGAGGTGAGAGACATTCTGGATGTGTGTCAATTTAAATGTGAATGTATTTATATGCGTGAGCCAACTCTGTATGTGCAGTTAATTGTGATATACAGTATGTATACTGTGAACATTTATTTATTTATATGTTTTTTTGTCTCATTTAGTGAACTTTTCTTTTTTTTTCTTTTTAATGAATACCCATTTGTCTTTGCCCCAACTTTTTTCTTGTTACTCTTTATTCATTTGGTATTTACATGTTTCATGTATTGCCTTCTTCATCTTCCGTGTACTTTTGTTCAGTTATTTTTGCTGATAGATGCTGTATAATGACATGTATTTTCATAACTGTTGATGACTCTTGTGAGCTGAAATGCGTCAGTTGGTTGGTATGCGACTTTTTTTTTTTTAAACTTTGTTTAGCCATGGACTAAAGGCTTTTTGGAAAAGTAGAAGGGACCTTGGATTCTTTTTATGTTTTTTCACAACAGAGACAAAGATATTTCTTCTTAAATTTATTTTTTGCCATGAAAGCTAGAGCAAAAAGACTCTTCTTCATTTGCAATCAGAGATATTTAATAAATAACAATGTGCTGAACCATCAGATTAGATCAGGTGATCAATATTTAAATCAAACAAGTTTGTTGCAGATATTTACTGATGGCTCTCAGGATCCATAAGGAACATATGTTGAGAACCTTGGGATTCAACAAGGTTTGCAATAGAATGTCTTGTGCTCATGGCAGAGCTGATGGCAGTCCTATGGTCCATGTGGTGGACAGAGGAGACCAAACATAAATTCTGTCTTCTGCTCAGAATCTGCTACCAATGGGACATCGATGGCTCACCCTGACCTGTTACTGGAAATGTTGTGATGTTTATAGAGAGGCAAAGTCCCTCCCCTTCCACTGTTAGGACCTTATTTTGGGGGAAAAAAATTGAACAGTAGTCAATGGCGACAGACAATTCTTTTTGACAAGACACAAGAAAGTTGCAGTGTCATAGGTTTGTCTTAGTTTAGTTTTGTGTGAAAACACTCTGTGAACTAGTGTTTTATCCAACAACTCCTGGTCCTTTTATTAGCCAGGAAGTTAAAGAACGCACAAGACCTGTTGCTTGTGTGACTACGCCCCACAGTGAAAGCACACAGGCAACATAGCTTGAATGGCTTATATTAGTGAGAGAGAGAGAAAGTCACAATGTCGCCTATGTGACTTTAGAATGTGTAGTCTTTCTAATTACGTATCTTCACAATCTTGTACTTCCACTGCTTTCCTCACTTGTAAATTCATCTCTTACAAGCATCACAATCAATGGCACAAGTCAAACAGGAGCAAAAAATTATTTGGCTCTCACCACTGACTATAAATTTTTTCCTTGGTAAGGAAGAGGCAAGACTTCACAATGGTTCCCAAACTGGGAGGCGGGCCCCCCTGGAGGGGCACAGAGCCACTGCAAGGGGGTCGCGAAAGACCAGGGGAGAAAAAAAAGAGTGAAACAAAGCTGAATGAATATGATCTATGTAGAGGGAATAAACAAATTAGTTTGCTGTTTCTATCCAGCTGACCTTTATTTTGCTAAAATTTAACTTTTTAATTCTTATTTTGTCAGTTCCATCCCCAATTATTGTTAACAATTGATTGAAAATTTTGTGGTGGGGGGCTTGAACTTTTGTTGGCTTCTGAAAGAGGGGCATACTGGAAAAAGTTTGGGAATCACTGCTATACAGAATAGAGGAGATGGGAGGTAGTGTTGAATTTCTGAAGCTTCCAGGGCATTCAGAAATAGAAGCTAAAAACATTTCAGATAACATAGCTAAAGAATCTTTTGCAAAGGAAAATGAAGGCTCTACTGGGAAGACCTGAATGCTTCAGCATTATAAAAGAATTTTTAAGCAATGACTGGCAAAATGAGAGGATGGAAGAAAAGATGGGGAGATTTTATTTTGCTTTGCAAGGCACAGTGAAAAGGGAAAGGTTATATTTCAGCTATAACAGAAGAGATGAAGTCATCATGACCAGGTTGTGACTGGTTCGTTGTGGTTTAGCAAGCTGTTTGAAAATTATAGGCAAGCAGATTCAGATGGCTTACGTTCATGCAGGAGTCCAGAAACTGTGCATAATGTTCTTCTTGCCTGAAGAAAATACATAACTGAAAGGAAACAACTGTTTAAAGAGCTGTCAGATTTGCTTTTCAAGTTGTTGCTGTCTTCAGTCTTAGGAGGGCTTTCTTGGAATTTTTGTATTATACAGGATTTCACTCTAGAATATGAACTGAAGAGTCTCCTTTTGTGTAAATAACAGTTGAGGGCAGCATTCCACCAAGATCGCTACCATTCTACACCATGCTGGTGATTCCACCAGCAGCGACTTGGTGCTCGCTCCGTTCTACTTCAAATATGCACCGAGTACATTTTTGACGGATGTCGCATCAGTTAACGCAGAGCAGATTGAGCGAGCAGGAAGTCAGACACAGAAAAAGCAGAGAGAATCCAGCCTAGTCAGCACGAGAAATACTAGTCAGGTAAAATATTTACCAATATTTTATTCATACACAATTCCAGTTAATTGTTGTCTCTATGCTTTTATGCAGCCATCCACCACTAGTTGGGGCTGCAGCTCCATCAGGCAGCAGCCTCTATCAGACAGTGCGAATGCCTCGATGGCCGGGTGCTTTTATCAGCAAAGTGGGACAGATGACAGCTCGTAAACAGCACACTTTGTCAGTATTTTGATGTAGAAATTAAATTAAGGTTGACTGTAGGCTGTCAGAGGAAAGTGGCATACAGTATAACCACTTCACTGAAGCAATGAGAAACCACATTCAGCACAGACATTAATCTGCAAGTAGAGCAGGATGCTGCTGCTAGCACTCCTAACCAGATTGACAATGTTTACCTGCAGACACTGTGATTCTGTTCAGTCTGAAAAGGTAAAGCATTTAGTGAGTTTTCATGTTTTGTAGGATAATGTGCAATGTTCCTAGCGCATGGTGCAAAATGCCACACATTTCAACACAGTAATTTTTCAGACGAGGTCTAAAATTCCTAATTTTTAGCCGCTCTTCTTCCTCTTGGAATTAGCTTCTAACTGCAGCTAGCTTATTTTTAAATCTCCTTGACTGTGGGTCACACACACGTCAACAAAACATCACACCCTTTTCCTGTCCTGCAGGCTTTCAGCCAGACTGGGGTTCATGTCATATGTAAACCTAAAATAAAATGGTCTTAAAAGGTTTAAGGCACATAACGTTATGTGTGTCATGTAACATGTGATTTTCATTTTGTGAGGTGCTTCAGTGACGTCATGTGACATACGTAACTTAACGCAGTTATTGTAACAGCAAACACGGTCTTATCTTAAACCTAACAGTAGTTTAGTGCCTTAACCTGATCAAAGTGCAAACATTTCACAGTGTTAATCAGGCATTAAAAGGTTTTTTCACAGTGTTAACCATGAATTAAAAAGGCTTTCTGGCTGTGTCAGATACAGCCGGTAAAGAGTACCTTGTCCCTTTGTATTAGATGGTGGGGGCGGTGACAGATTGTCAGTATGTGACGAGTTGAGATGAAACGTCTTTTTATACAGATGTTGATACATCTCTGTTACTACCTCCACTGCTGGCTTAAAAGTGGAACACAAGGCCACCCATGCCGTGTCTTTTACACAGAGTAGCTAGGTGGAATAACAGTGCAACATTCCTGCCTTGAACAGGCTGTGTAAAAGGGGCTTAAATCTCCACTTACAACAAGATACAGAACCTGTTGAGTCACTGGTCCTGTAGGTATGGGGTTGGAGTTGAGCTTCAGTGTTGGCTTATGCTTTAAAAGAACTAGTTCACAGAATTTGTTGCCCCTCCCTGTCAGATGGGGAGTGTGTTTATAAGACTGTCTCTCCTGGAAGGCATTCAAAGTGTATTTGTTCACAAGGAAAAAGAAGAATAAAAAAAGAGAGGTGCTGTATAGATAGAGATTCAAACCCTGCATAATTTTTCACCTTCCACACAGCCGATCATTCAGTGCAAAGTGGATGTGAATGTCAGATTTATCAGGTTTTGAAAGTTGTGAGCCATGAAAATATAGACCCCTGTCAGAAAGTAATCAGGGAAAGGGGGCTTCTGAAGCTGATCAACCATCCAACAAGTGCTTCTGATGGAGTATACTGTGTTCCTTATCTACTCAGTATATTTGGTGTGAAAGATGTTAAGCTGGTATTAACAGACAACAAGCAAACAGGAAAGTAGGGCATCAATCACACATTCATAATCTTATTTGCTCGGTTTCCTAATACTTTTTTTGTCTTCATACATAACCGTTATATTATAAAGCCAGCAATTCAACATGGCAGGAATCTTTAGTTATGAAGTGTGCATTCAATCATATGACCTACTGTTACTGGGGTCATCAACTGTACTGACTGACACAGGTCACTGTGCATAAAAATGTTCAGCAATGAAAAGGCACAAAAGATGTAGGATCTTTGGTATGTCTGCACCAGGAAGATACAACACATCTCTAAGCCGATGGTAAGTTTCTTTGGGCAAGAATCCTGATTTGCACCTGATGGTCAGGCCAGTGCCTTGCTTGGTAGCACCAGAGGCAAAATTGTGCAATAGAAAAGTGCTACATAAATGCAGTCATTAATCGTTGAAAAGATGATGTTTTCGCTCTTCTCCTGATCACTTTCATCAAGAGTTTGATTTACCAACTGGCCACCAGCAGTAATCTGACACTCCAGATGGTTTGTTACACAGAACAGAAGGACTCACGTGTGATCTCACGAGTCCACCTGCCTCGCAGGAGAACCCTCCTACTATGTAATATGGTTTGTTGATCTGATGGGTTGAAGTTAGCCCATTTCAGACATGATAGACAGATGGTTCATCCAATCACCTACATTCCTAAGTTGCATGCAGGTAAACAGTCTGTGTGGAAAACAAAATAGGCTGAATGCATTGATTAAAATGCAATGAAATGTGGAACCCATCGGCTAACGTCTGACAATGATTTAGCTTTTTATTAGCTTTTTAAAACTTTATCTGCATTCATACTTGTCACACAATCCAGTTGTAGACCAACAACTCCACTCTCATATCTCAAGTTGCTAACTGGACTGTAAACAATGACCAGCGCACGGAAGAGGAAATCTTGGCCTAGATATCCATTATCCAGATATCTGCTGGCCCCAAAACATTGGCTATTGCCCCAGAGGCTCAATCATTGTTGATAGCAAATGGGTCCTGAAAATGACTTAAATATAACAGAGACCGAAAGTAGAGGGAAGTCAAGAAAAACATTTTAAATAAGAAGACGAGCCTGAATCCAAACTCACTAGGGGCCAGCATCATAAGGGCTTTTCACACTGCATTTAGCTTTAGCCTCAGGTTAAGAGAGCAGTTAGCCCCAGCCTAAGGGAGCTGTTAGCCTAGGCTAAAAGAGCTTTCACACTGGCACAATCCTGGAGCATTCCAAAGTGGGCTAACCCTGACTTTAACCTAGGGCTAGTTGGCTCTGTTCCGGAGCAGGGTTATCCACTGCAAAACTGACTAAACCCAGGGCTAAAAGCTAGCAGTGTGAAACAGGGCTAAAAGATTATAGAAGAGAAAGATAATTAGGCAAGTTAACGCAAAACACCTGTTAAAACAAAACACAGCCGCAGAGACAGCGAGGATGTCAAGTAAGATACTAAAGTTGCATTAATTGATTTTGGGGCAGAGGAACCACACAACAAGCTGAAACACACATCTGTGACAATAAATATGTACTATTACTGTACTAAATCATAAAATGATCATGATATGTCATCAGCGATTAAAGACACATGCTAATTTGAAATACTGGCTTGTCTGACATTGTCAGCGTGTCAAAGTATAATGTTGTGCTCGTCTTGTGCTTGTGTAGGTTCAGTGTCCCTGCAGCCTGCAGGCAACCTGCCCGAGCTTCAGTCTGGGGAGGAGAAGGTGGGAGGAAACCTCAAGCTTCAGGCATATATTGGACATTAAATAGGGATTTAATCTATCTAATATACCTTTTTATGGCTCAAATTTTAAGCTACTTAAGATCACAGCTGTGCAAGTTACAAACTTTCCTCTCAGAACCTGTGTAAGCAAGGTTTTTAATGCTCAGTGAATGAACTTCAGGACAACATTGGAAATAATCTTAAAACTAAGTTCAAGCACAAATCTAAGAACATTTTTATAAATAAGGTCCCTGGTTTGGTCTACAGACAGAGATTTCTCCTGAAACATATCTGGCTCTTTAGCTGCTAAATGCTCCACTATGTTCACCAGCTTGTCTTTAACTGTGTTGGTCTGCTGTTTGGTGTTGGGCAAGTAGTCTACAGAGGTAGAATGGATGGACCAATCAACCAAACTAAACCAGATGATCTAGAACAGGCTGAACAGTTCTGAAAAGCTGAGAAGGACTGATAAATTGGCTGATAAGTCAGGGATTCCCATGGGATTCCTGCAGGATGGGAGTCAGTTTCACTATTGATCACAGGACTGGGACAGGACAGGAAAAAGAGTCAACAGGAGCAGGCAGGAGCAGGAATCAAGACAACAGCAGGTCTGTTTTTTGCAGGCACTTGACTGTGGATTGACGGGAATGGGATGAGACGGGAGCCATTCTTCCGAGATTGAGACGGGACAGAATCCACTCCTGGGTCATGCTTGACAATAATTGACACCTGTCAGATTAGTCATTTGATCCATTGTTAGCATTGTTGCACATGCAGCTAAGCTCTGTATATTTAGCTTTAAGCATCTATTGTTAGAAAAAAAACTACTCTAACAACAAATAGAAAGTAATGAAATAAAAGATCCAAATAATTTCAAAATTTCCTTTAAAGGGTGTATGTTGGAGGGACTTGGACTCGTGGCCTCAGTATTTAAAATTCTGGCTACAGCCCTGCTTCCAAAATTTCATCTCTGTTGCTCAAAGTTCTCAAGAATTCGACAGTAATATCTCTTTCCAGGAATAATGCACACGTTCCTCTGAGTAACCCACCTGCAACATGGCATTAATAGAATTAATGGGAACAATTTTTTCAGTAGAAAGTATAAAAACTGGGACAGTGAGGTCTATCGATTATCCCAGTCCCTACTTAAGAATGAAAAAAAAAACAACAAAAAACCATCATATCAATCTCCATGAGTTTGTTGAAGTTGCTTCATATGTGCCGCACCCTGCACTTACCAACTGAATGGATGAGTCATCCACAAGTACAACCAATGTGTTTGCAAACATTCATATTTAGAAGTTCAAAGGAAAACAGCTGTTGCGCAACACCACTAACACGTTGCTCAGCGTTAAAGCCATCATGGCAGAAATTCCTTGAAGGGGCAGTTCACTGAAAAATCAAAATACAATCAATACATATTTTTCCCCTTACCAGTAGTGCTACTTATCCATCTAGATAGTTTTGTCGATATCGTTCGCAGAGATGTCTGCCTTCTCTCCAATATGATGGAACTAGATGGCACTTGGCTTGTGCTCAAAGTGCCAAAAAAATTAGGGCTGTAGTCAACCAAAGAAAATCTTGGTCAACTAAAATTCTACCTACTATTCAATCAATTGATAAAAAATAACTGCACTTTATCTCTAGACTAACTGAATCGGCTACAGTGCACTCAGTACGCTGATGGCCTAAATGGGTGCTTGCACATGAATTTCAGAGCAGCAATGGCGATCACAGCAGAACCAGCTGGCTTTCATACAACAACACAGCGAACGCAGGTTGCCCTGCATTATAAACTTCCACAAAAAGCAACATGGAAAAAAAACAGTTACTGTCATTGTTATCTAGCTGGCTTCAAACAAGGCTTAGTGTTCATACAGTTCTATTAACTGTTCCTCAAAATTACAACATTAGTCCAACATCACTACAGCCCAGGAGTAACAACATTAGCCACGCAACATGCTAAAGCTAATTCCAACATCATAGCTGACAAGATAAACAGTAAAACAACATAAAACACTGCAAAAGGTACAGCTTTCCAGTCTGAAATCAGGTCACAAACAACTGGTATCAATCCATAATTTGGCTTGAAATGTTACTGGCAAGTAGTCGAGGAGAGGAAAGTCCACACATGTTGTCACTGAAAATAAACTTTTTACTCACTCAGCACTTCTGTCTGAGGGAGCTGAGTGTTGCAGTTTCTGTGGGTACTTTGACATGCTGTCAATTAGGTTGGAGCCAAGAAAATATTCAGTGAAAAGACAGTCACACATAAATAAAGTACATCTGTTCTGCATATGTCCTGCCCCCCAACAGTAATGGATGAAGAAGTGCTTCTTTCCTTATTAAATTTTAAAAAACAATGTCACCGACACCAACAACTATCCGACCAATGAGAATCAACCAACCAACCAAAGAAATACATTTGAAAAACTCAGCAGCAGTTTTTTTTTTGTTTGTTTGTTTTTTCCAGAAATCATGACCTGGTTGCTCAAGGTAATCCACAGACCTTGTTGTGAGCAGTTTCATGTTGCTCATGTAACTATTTTCTCTCTACCACCCACAACCATCCCCTGCAGAAGGAAGTGTGCATCTCCTCATATATGAGAGGTTACAGCTCAGCCGAGGAGGATGTCAGGAATGTTTATAATCCCTGCTGTCTAGGGTTGGGTACCGAATTTGGTACTTTTAAGGGTACAGATCAGATAATGTTAAATCAATCAATGCGAAATTTCAATACCTGGGAGCACATCTGGGTAAGACAGTAATAGAGAGTACAGAGAAAAAGACAAAGATGGAGAGAGGTGTTAAAGCGAGAAGCAGCTTGTCCAAGTAACAGAGCGAAGTGAGAGAGTCAATACAGTACTAGCAAGCAAAAAGTGGTCGCAAGTGTGGTTAAACTTTTCAAAACCTGACACAAACAACACTAGCTGCTGTATATGTAATGTCAAATGCAAACACAAAATATGAAGAACTAAAAGCTAAAGAGTGCACTGCTGTGCAGCCAGTGTTTAAACACTGTAACTTAACCTTCCATGGATGACAAAACTTTGAGTGAGGGTTCAACAACTACATCAACATCTTCAGGTGATCAATTATCTCATTGGACAAGTTGCTGTTGGAGATCACTGAGCTTTTTTACTGTGATAACTCTCCTGGTTGACTTAGCATTTGTACTAATGTTAGCCTGAGCCAACACTTAGCCATGGGCTGTCTGAAACTCCTCACCAACATGATAATTAGTACTCCACAACAATGTGAGGTTTATTAGTATGTGAGAAACTTTAGTACAAAACCAATATTCATAAATTTCAGACTATTAACAGGGAAATATTAGATTATTAATATTAATTATTAGCAGTGGTAACAATGACAACAACATAAGGAGAAAGATACAGATTTATTTTGTGTGGTGTGCAAAATGCCCTAAATAAATGACAAAATATTCTAAGTACATAATAATGTTGAAATTGAGAAGTTTTGACTAATTTTTACTGTTGAAATTACATTTTTGTTATTCCATGAAGAATAAAATACTGAAAAAAGATACCGATATTGGTACCATATCGGTTCAAATGCGGAATGTATCCAACCCTAATGCTGTCACAAGCACAAGCCTCTCCTCAATGAGTAGATGCAGTTTGTCTTCTGTGGAGTGTTGCAGTTGGCGGATGGTAGAAGGAAAATAGTCCTGGACAAAATCCATATATGCTGATGAATATTATGTGGGATGATTGAAAGATCAGATCAGCTCCAATATTGACTGTGTGGTGAGAAGTCTTTTCCAACTTTAATTTTGTATATTGGCAAACTGTTTGAATAGTACTTTTTAATTCTTTTTTAATTTCTCACAGTCTCTATGCATATATGGTTGACGGACTATACTGGACTGTTAACTCTATAATAATTAGACATATGATGTCTGTCAAGGTAAAAGATAATTTAACAAGCAAGAAAGCCGTTGTTGCCGTGAATTTTTTTAGTATCTGGCTACAAAGATTCTTCATTAGAAAGACTGCACACTCAAAAGTTGCCTAAGTGACATAATGACTTTTTACCCCCAAAAGCTAATGTTAGCCACTAAAGTTATGATGCACTGGGATGTAGTCACACGAGCAACAGGTTCTGTTTGTTCTTTCTCTTCCCGCCTGATAAAAGGACCAAGAGGCGCCAGATACGACACATCAAGATAGCGTTACAAGAGACAGCCAAGATAGTGTTGGTGATGTGTATTGTGTGAGACGAGTGATGTAGTTCACTGAGCGGTTTTACACAAAACTAAACGATGACAAACGAAATTGCGACTTTCTTGTCGTAAAATTATCTTTTTTCTTGTCGTAAAATGATCTTTTAAACAGACAAACATCATATGTGTAATTCATGGCACAATCTGAACAGGGTTAAAAAAGTTCAACTTCGCCTCTCTATGGTAGTGTCTTAGTTCAAAAGGATATAATGGCAGTCTATAGAGTGCCTAAGTCATGCCCCTTCCAGTGTGCCTCATGGGACCTAAATATGGGGAAAAAATGAACAGTAGTCTATGGCGAGATTTAAAACATAATTTTACGAGTCAAGAAAGTCTCGGTTTGTTACTGGTTTGCTGTAGTTTAGTTTAGTTTTATGTGAAACCACTCAGTGAACTCTCGTCTCGCACAATATACGCCATCAAACACGAGTCTCAATGCCCCTTGTTACATTATCTTACCTGAAGTGTTATACTCAGCGACTTCTGGTTCTTTTATCAGTCGTGAAGAAAAAGAATGACTAAGAACTGCTGTTTGTGATATGAAAACGATACTTACTTAAACAGTTTTACAAATAATGTTGACTTTCTTGACTTAAAAAATATCTTTTAAATTGACAAATATCATATGTGTGATGCATGGCACAAATCAAACAGGATAAAAATAACATTTGTTTCTCACCATTGACTACAGTTCATATTTTTTCTGAAGATAGGTCCCATGGTGGTCTACTGGAAGGGGTGTGACTTAGGCTCTCTATAATGGCAGTCTATAATGCTCACAGTTGTCAGAAGCACAGAGAAAGAGGAAGCTGAACAAGACAGACATGTTTAACAGCCACCTTTCAATCTAATTCCTACTGAGGGCTAATACTATACCTGGTGTGAGACACTGGCAATGCACACTGCTACAATGTTAGAATGTTGGGTGATGAGGTAACAATGTATCAGCTCCACATCCTCCATTACTGTAAGTAGGCTATGTGCTTGTGTGTGTGTGTGTAATGTGTGTGTGTGTGTAGGGTACATGAGAGAGAGACAGAGAGACGAATACAGAGGGACAAAGACAGATTAACAACATGTCATTAGAGCTGACCAAGAAATAATTCAGTTTTAAAGGTTTCAACAAAGGCATATCAGCCTTCATATAACGCATTCAAGAGGAAATGGCGTATATCCGCCATTGCTGTTCATTGCTTCTTCTTCCACCTAGCACACACACACACACACAGACACACACTCACACACACACACAACGAATGACGTAAGGCTCATGCTGCGAAAACACGGTCATGGTCTTACGGACATCTCGTAAAATAGAATATATTTCCACTTGGTGAAAGTTGTTTTAACTGTGTTTCCATCGAAAAAGTGCCCTTCATGGCACTAGTTTGGTATTTGACAAGCAATACATATTCATCCGCTTCTACATGAGTGTCAAGAGCACGGCAGTACCCGGATGGACTGTCATGGCCGCCGTCGCTGTGGTTCCATAGAGAGGAGAGGAGGAAGGCAAATGTTTCTGCTGTGTGTGTTTTTCTACCTTCACCTGCTTTTTATAATGTCGGACGCTGCCGGGACGCCGCCTGAACTTCCGTCGACTTCATAGTAAGAAATAACTCATTTTCTGTAACTTTGAATATCTTCGCGTGGGTGGGGCTTTATTTTGGTGTAAAATAACTGGTTATTAAACTCCACAGACACTAACAGTGTCGCGAAGTGGTTCGTATATTTCCCATGCATCGAGATATAAATTGCTACAGTGTAGTAAAATATCCCAGCGGTTAGTGTGGAGTCCTTTGTTGTTGTGTGTGTGTGTGTGCAGCCTTCTCCCACTAATGCAGCGTTCCCTCGCGTTTCCTAAACTTAAGCGACTGTGGAACAAGTCACTCGAAAAAGTGAAAATAGGTGAAATTAAGGTGTCGAATTGTAACGTTCAGGCTGAGGTTGACGTTTTTGCAACGTGTCGTACTTGTCCCCGTGTTGTGGTACTGAGGCTGAGTGTAACTGCAGTTATGAGACGATGCAACTTTTCCTCTCATCTCCAAGCTTCATTTCTGTCTGTCCCATCTGGATGGTGTGGGCCTAGAGTCGCCTACCTGTCTGCACTGCAGGTGTTCAGAACGTCCTGCTCAGCTCTACTACACTACTGGTTGTAATATACACTGTTTTATTAGTAATAACACAAGCTAAAAAGGCTTACATTTCAAAACAAGATGGAAATGATACTATCTAAATTAAATAAAATAATTTAAAAGATGTTAAGGATGTTAATGAAGTCAGCCAAAGTGTTTGTTGAGACAGTGTTAACAGAAATGAAGTTTTGTTAGACTGAAGTAGCTGGTGCACATAAGTCATATAATCATGGCAGCCATGTTTCCCCCCAACATGGCTTCCTTCATTCACAGGGTTGACAGCTGACAGAGACATATGGAGTGGCTCCTGCTGATTTTACATTCGTGCTTCAGAAGTGTCATTTTGAATTGAATAGGTGGTAATGTGTGTAATTATTACTGTGTTTAAAGGGACAGACCGCATTGCATTGTGCTTATGTAACTTGGCCTTTTTGCCGTTGTATCAGGTACACGTGGAACACAGGAAATGTCAGGAAAAGTACTTTACTGTTTTTTAACTATTCCACGATATACAAAATAAATCTGAATATGTACATTTTCTCTAAAATAACAGACTGTAAATTCTCAAATGGTTCAAACTTATGATAATTTACAGTAAGGCTGGGCAGCATGGACAAAGTCAAACATCACAATATTTTTGACCAAATACCTCAATATTGATATTTATCTATACTGTGACAGGTATGAGTCAATGCAACTTTTCCTCTCATCTCCAAGCTTCATTTCTATCTATCCCGTCTAGATGGTGCGGGCCAAGAATCGCCTACCTGTCTCTACTGCAGGTGTTTATAATGTCCCGCTCAGCTTTATCACACTTTTAGGTTCATATGCACAGTTTTATTAGTAGAAATACAAACCAGTCCAGTTTCCTATGAAACCCTTTACGAATTAGTACTAATACAAGCTATCTTTTGAATAGCTGAATTAAATGTGGGTAGTATAATTTCCATCCTGTGTTCAAGTGTGTTATGGATATTACTGAAGTCAGCCAAAGTGTGTGTTGAGATAATTTTAGCAGAAATGAAATTTTGAAATTTTCTGAAGTAGCTTGTACACATCAGTCATAAAATTATGGCAGCAATTTTTTCCCCCAACATTTTTCCTCCCTTCATAAGAGTAATTTCGAATTGAGTAATGCCTGTAATTATTACTGTGTGTTTAAAGGGACAGACCGTGTGGCATTGTGCTTATGTAACTTGGCCTTTTTGCTTGTATATCAGGTACATGTGGAACACAGGAAATGTCAGGAAAAGCACTTCCTTGTGTTGATTATCTCTGTGCCGCCCCATTACTGTCATGGTCTGTTCAATGGAATTTATACTCACTCACTGAGAAAGGTGAAAAAGTTGTTCTGTGGAAGTATCCTGCACCTGGTCGGCTAAAAGCTGTATAACAGGTAAAAAAATACATTTTTATAAACTCTTGGCACATGTAAAAATGAATTAAATGCGATTTTTTTTTTTCCCTCTGGAAAATTCACGAATGAAAATGATTGTGGAGTATTTTTAACATCGAAATCAGCTGCTATATGATTTTTGTAATTGTGAAAGCCTGTGTTACAGCGTAGGCCTGGGTGATATGGCTGAAAAACACTTGATAGTAAAGTTTCATATTGTTCGATATTGATTATTATTGATCATGTACGTCGTGACTGACACTAAATGGAACAGGACTTTAATTATCCAGTTTCAGTGGTAACACCTGTGTTTACAATACTATTTCATATCAATATGGCTGCTGCAGAAAGGTCTGTTGTGTTTAGTCATGGGTCGGGTCGCGGGTCGACTTACTTGGCAAGTCCGGATATGACTCTGAGATAGATGAACACTGCAGGTGAGGGTTTGCAAACCCAGATCCATGCAGGACTCTGCTGTGTTGGGCTCAAAAACATGAAAATAATTTTAATTACTCAAATCTCTGACTGAACTGTTGTTGATCAGTTGCATTGTGGGTAATATAGGTGCCAAGTTTTTAGAAAGGGAAAAAAAAAAACGTGTGGAAAAGAAAGGTCTGGTTAGTCCAGTAGTGTTATAGAGGTGGAGTAGAAATATTATAGAGGTGGAGAACCCTCTTGATTGTACTGTACTTAAGTTTAGAGCTGCACCAATTAAGTTAATTGCAAACTATTTTGATAATTGCTTAATTGGTTTGATTAATTTTTTTAAGGGGAAAAAAGTCATAATTCTTTGATTTCAGCTTCATAAATATGAGTAGTTTCTGGTTTCCTTCTTCCCCTCTGACAGTAAAGTGAATATCTTTGGGTGGTGAGCAAAACAAAACATTTTAGGATGTCATTTTAAGCATATTCTGATGTTTTGTAGACTAAACAACTAATGAGAAAATATTCAACAGATGAATCGACTATGAACATAATCACTAGTTGCAGCCCTGCTTAAGTTATCACATTAGATAAAGAAAAGCAGCCAACTCTCACAATTGAGAAGCTTCAGCTTTGAAATGTTTAGTAGAAAATGATGACTTAAATAAGTTCTCAGATTTGTTGTAGATTAATTATCTTCCTGACTATTCCTTCTAGCTCCACATTTAACACTGCATTAGTTCTGTCATTAAAAAGGAGTAAAAAAAAGTGATCTTGTCTCAGGTGTTTTCCTGTTCATGCTCTGATGCTACTAATTTGCAAAGCAAATAGGGATTATAAGTATAAATGGTTCAAGGGAGATTTAACTGATCGTGGCATCAGTGAATAACTTGACATATTATTCAGTATCATGCATTTTAGAATTAACTTCTGTATGTTTCAAAAATACTTTAAAAGACTCCTTTGAAGTGTCAAGTGCTGCAAGTAAGGATGGTTTACTTCTCAATCTTTCTTCAGTCTGACGTTTTTCAATTACACGAGTCATGTAGCTTGTAAGGGATGAGAAATTTGTACAGTAAAAAAAAAAATCTGGAGAATTTAAATTTGCAGCGATACGGAAGAGAGACGCTGTATCCAGCAGATGTGTTATTTCTTAGAGGAAGTTAAATAAACTGCTAATCTGTCATCCTAAATATTTGTTGTGATCATCCCCCTTAAGATGTTAAAGACTTTATAGTGTCTATCACTTTTCCACTGCAGTTTGTGTTCAGATGATTCCACTCTTAACGTCTTCAGTATATTGCGATCCCTCAAATTTAAAGAGGTTTTCTTGTGAACAAACAGAGGTTGTGTTTGTTTTGTGTCCATGAGCTCAAACAGCGTTGAATGCATTTCCTTCCTCAAAAAACATCTGCAAATCAAATTTCTTTTCTGTAACAATTATTTTCATTATCGATCAATCTGTTGATCAATTTCTCCATTAAGCAATTAGTTGTTTGGTCCATAGTATGGTGGAAAATATTGATCAGGGTTTCCCAAAGTCCAAGATGACGTCCTCAAATGTCTTGTTTTGTCCACAACTCAAAGATATTCAGTTTACTGTCAGAGAGGAGTAAAGAAACCAGAAAATATTCATGTTTAAGAAGCTGGAATCAAAGAATTATGACTTTTTTTTCTCTTAAAAAAATGACTCAAACTGAGTAATTGATAATCAAAATAGTTTGTGATTAATTTCATAAGCGATTCATTGATTATTCGTTGCAGCTCTATATTCATTTCCTAGCAAGCGGTCATCTTCTTCCCTTGTTACGTTTCTTGGTGTGTTACAGCCACCTGTAGAGGATTGTGTATCGTCACCTGTGCACACGTGCGTCCCTGTGCACGTGCATATGACAAATATAACAGGCATCCTCTTCTAAAAGAACGCGCTGTAATGCTACTAGAGGTCAAAACCTCCACAGGCTATTTTAGGTTGTGATTACAGGGCTGTTTTAATAGCTGATATCCCACACTTAAAGCAAAGTTTGTGCCATAAAGGTTTTTGAGTTTAGAATCAAAAGGACATTTTGTATTTTGTGTTTTTTGTAGCAAAATTTGAAACATTTGTATGGAAATGAGGTGAAGTGGATCACCATGATTTTCTCTACTCAAATGAAAATTTAGATGTCAACTGTGTTCATACACACAAAAGAAAATATGATGCTTTTTATGACACATGTTGCAATTCTTACCTGTAGATGATCTCTACTGAAGTGTTAAAATAACATCATATTAATAACTAAAATAAAACAGTACTGACTTGTGTTGTTAAAGACACAGTGTTAATGGTAAATGGTCATAATGTCACCTTTAACAATAAGCTGCTGTTTACATATGCTGGGTTCCATTGTGGTCTTGTGTAATACCTGACTGATTTCCAAATTTGTTGTTCCCATTAGTCACTTGGAGACAAAAATATGGAAATTAGGCTTCGGGTTGAAAAATACTGAAGTTACTATTTGTTTGCCTTGAATCTCTGCAACACAATGTCTTTACTGCAACACCTAGAGCTGGGCAATATATCAATATTATATCGTATCGTGATATGAGAGTAGATATCGTGATAGATTTTGGATATCGTTCTATCGTGATATGGTGTAAGTGCTGTCTTTTCCTGGTTTTAAAGACTGCATTGCAGTAAAATTATATAATTTTCATTACTGATAATTATTTATCAAAAAAGCTCATATTTTGTGAAAGCACCAATAGTCATCTGTACAATATTGTCTCAATAAGGTTCTTGGTCAAAAATATTGTGATTTTCACTCATTTTATCACCTTAGCTGCTTCCACCCCCTCGACTACACAACATGTAGTTAGGCACAACCTGCATTATCTATAATTATCAATATCGAATGATATGAAACTTCACTATTGTAATAGATTTTTCAGCTCTATCGCCCAGGCCTAGCAACACCTAAAGCTGGTGAGGTGATGACATTTTTGCTAATTTTGCTGATAAATGGCAGATAGCAAGGTCTGCTGTTAGCTTTGACTTGTAGCATCTAATTTGTTATAATTATTTAATGTTCAAAATACACAATTAATAAGCTGTTTGAGGATGCACAATGAATACTCCAGAAGAAAAGATGATCTTAACCTCTTTTTTCTTGGTCTGAAGGGTCACCTGGTGCGAGTCGCCCAACATGTCAGCCATGTGCTCACCTGTTAGATTATGTTTCCACAGGAAGTAGATTTGTTTGGATTAAATAAAAGTTTACGAAGGACACAAAAATGGGGGGAAAATTTTAGCCTGGTATAAATTAATATTTATATTAAGCAATTTCACTATATAATAATGTCATAATGTAATTTGATTTAATGTAATTTAATGTAATTTGATAAATTCATTTCACAGATCTGAACATTGAGGCCACAGCTGCGGGACATGAACAAAAGTGGTGTTTGGACCCACAAAATACTTCAAAATGTTATTAAATCACATTATTCAGTAATTATTTTTTTGTTAAGATGTTTAATAATACTGTGTATTTATCAAGCATCATTTGAGAAATTTTAACATAAATCCACAGTTTAACTGCTGGGACTTATAAGTGTGTGTATTTGAGGAAACACCCATCTGTGGACTATATGTCTCTCAGCAGCGTGGCTTGAACTGTAGTTCATGTGGCATGATGCACAACAGGTGTTTTCTGGTTTCTATTGATAAGAGAGAGTTTCATGTTAATAAAATAGAACAACAGCTTTGGCAATTTGGTGTCAAATCATCAAGCAAGTTGTGAAATGAGGGTTTACTCTCACACTTTTTGTCCTGCTACATTTTTTCCAAACACAATCTTCCCACAATGCGCTGTGAATTAATAGAAACAGAAAGTTAAATTGTACAGTTTGAAAATTTTAAGTTGGAGTGTTGTGCTTCTGTGTTTCAGGCACCGTGGCCACACTGCAAGCTCCTCGTCGTCAGACACGACATGCATTACTGTTTGAGTTTTTCCTAAAGGAGAACAGGTAATAACTGCTAACTAACTGCCTATTAATTTAATTTATTCTTAATCATAGCAAAAAGCTAAGTGTTAGGATTTTCAAAATCTGTTTTCTAAACAGATAGACATTTTATAAATTGAACTTGACCAATTTGGTTGTGTTTTAGGACTTCATAATAAGTCTTTTCACAAATTTCCCCTCTTGTTTCTTCAATATTATCATGTGATTATTGTTATTAGTGGTATACTTATAACAAGTGGTATCTAACATTTCTGGTACAATACCAGCAAGTAGAATTCAGTGTCTGGTGCTCTTGGCATTGAAACTTTTTTCTTCTTTTCATTGGGATTTCCTGAATATGAAGTAGTCCAAGTTTAAAACTGCTGACAGTGTGTTCTGTGGATTGTCCGGAGTACACTTGATCTCATGCAAGAACATTTTCGTATTCTTATCTTAGCTTTGTCTTATTTTTTGTGTACAGTAGGCTTATACAAGTGTGCACCATCATTCAGCAAACGTTCCTAACTTCAGATAACTGTATAAATGACCTGTTTAAACATGATCAATGCCACCTGTGCATATTTGAGAGCACCTTCATGATAGGGCTCCTGCTATCAGTTATTTTATTAATCATGTATTTTACCAATTATTCCATTGATTAATCAAACAATCAGATAAGAATAACTTTTGCTTTACGAAAGAACAACTGTAAATAAACAAAAGAGAAAATAAGACAGGTCCTTAAAAAAAGCTGCTCATTTGTTTCATTTTTTTTAAAAAAAGCAACATTTTATAATACTATTATTATTAGTATTGTACAAACCCCAATTCCAAAAAAAATTGGGATATTGTGTAAAACGTAAATAAAACAAAATGCAATGATTTGCAAATACTTTTCTACCTATATTCAATTGAAAGCTGTACAAAGACGAGATATTTAATGTTTAAACTGACAGACTTATTGTTTTTTGTAAAAAATACACTCACTTTGAATTTGATACCTACAACATGTCCTAGAAAAGTTGTGACAGCAGCATGTTTACAGCTGTGACACATCAGCTTTTCTTTTACCACTCAGTCAGAGTTTGTGAACTGAGGACACTAATTGTTGAAGTTTTCAAAGTGAAATTCTTTCTCATTCTTGCTTGATATACGCCTTCAGGTGCTCTGTGTTGTATTTTGTGCCTCATAATGCACCACACATTTTCAATGGGAGACAGGTCTGGACTGCAGGCAGGTCAGTCTGGTACCTGAACTCTTTTACTACGAAGACACGCTGTTGGAACATGTGCACAGTGTGTCTTGGCATTGTCTCACTGAAATAAGCAGGGACGTCCTTGAAAAAGACGTTGTCTGGATGGCAGCATATGTTGCTCCAAAACCTGTATGTACCATCCAGCATTACTGGGGCCTTCGTAGATGCCATGGGCACTACCTTCATTGATCTGAAATATGGACTTGTCAGACCACAGCACACGTTTCCACTTTGCGTCAGTCCGTCTCAGATGAGCTCGGGCTCAGAGAAGTCTGCAATGTTTCTGGATGTTGTTGATAAATGTCTTTCTCTTTGCATGGTGAGTTAACTTGCATTTGTAGATGCAGAGACAAACTGTGTTTACTGACAACGGTTTTCCAAAGTGTTCCTGAGCCCATGTAGCATCCTTTATACAATGATGTGGGTTTTTAATGCAGTTTTTAATGCAGTGCTGCCTGAGGGGTCAAAGGTCACAGACGTTCAATGTTGGTTTTCAGTCTTGCCCCTTATGTGCAGAGATTCCTCTGGATTCTCTGAATCTTTTAATGATATTATGGATTGTTGATGGCGAAATCTCTAAATTCCTGCAGTTCTGTGTTGAGAAATGTTGTTATTAAAGTGTTGGACTATTTGCCAATGCAGTTTTCCACAAACTGGTGAACCCTGCCCCACATATGTTTGTGAACAACTGAGTCTTTCGAGGACACCCTTTTCAAACCAAAGCATGAAACTGTCACCTGTTACTAATTTGATGTTTACCTGTGGAATGTTCCAAACAGACAGATAATTATACACTCTACAGTATAATACTACACTCTGTAGTCTCACTTAGTGTCCCACTCCTAACACTATCACTACACATCATGAGCCATAGCCAAATAACACTGATGTACATAGTGAAAATTAAAATATATGCAATAAGGTCAAAAATCACCATGATGAGATAGTAACAGCAGTGGGTATAGTTACACTCCATGCATGCTGGGCTCTGTTTCTTTAGATCTAGATCAGTCTTTTGATGAGTTTGTGGACACCTGGTGATAAAGATCTCATGTTTTTTTTATGTGGTGGTTGTTCACAGTCAGACTTGTCTTTATTTCTTTTTTTATATCTTACATTTTATTTATCTCAGGCACAAACAAATTTTCAGCAAAGCTAGTGGCTCAAAGAGGAGGGAGAGATCATGGGTGAAGGTCAGAGATGTGGAGTCGTTGGAAGCTTGAGGCACCCTCTGCTAAAGTGATTCACGGAAAAAGGAGAGGCCTTAACCAGCCAAATGCGTCGTGTAGCATAAAATACTTCTAGTTTTATCTTGATTTTGTCTTTGTGTTGCCTTTTTTGTTGTTGTCGAAAGCCTTTGTTGTGTAGTTGGGGAGAGGCCAAGCCAGCCCTGTGAGGAGTCACACCTTAACTATCCCCTGTTTTTCTCAGAATGACAGTGTAACTGTGACAGGATGGGGGAGGGGGACTATATTTGTCTATTGAAAATATTTTCACACAGACACACACCTACACGGCTCTTACTGCGCACACAGACACACGCACAGTGGTTTGCCCCGCCCTATGTCTTTCAGAGTCTCTCTTCATGTACAGTATGTTTTTATAAAGCCACCCAAAAAACACAACAAGCTTTTTTTCCCCCGTTATTCAACAGCAAGTGAGGCAGAGACCAGGAGACCTGTTGTTAATGATAGCCTATCGAAAAAAGGGAACCAACTTGCTTGTGAATGACACCCTGCATCAGTTTTGAGCCCAACTCAAAGCTTTAGTTGAGATCATTTACTCTTCTTCTTCAGATAAACTTGAATCTTTGAGTCTTAGAAACTCAAAAAAAAAATTATTTCAAAACTTTGTCATTATTTTGGTGCCTGAAAATTAAATGGTTTTAAACGAAAAATATTAAGATCTTTTACCATTATTCACTTTCACTTGTATTAATTTACTTAATAATTTTTGACAGTTTCTAAAAATCAAATTTTTAAGTTTATCTATCTAAGAAAAGTAAATCATCTCAACAAAAGATTGGTAGTTGGTAAAATTTTG
This sequence comes from Lutjanus argentimaculatus, assembly GCA_034769285.1. Taxonomy (NCBI): domain Eukaryota; kingdom Metazoa; phylum Chordata; class Actinopteri; order Lutjaniformes; family Lutjanidae; genus Lutjanus; species Lutjanus argentimaculatus. Next base: position 30,054,515 of record JAWZSL010000016.1, on the reverse strand, counting down.
AAAATTAAGAATTTAAGTTGGACTCAAAAGGAAATCTGCTGCATAATGTTGCCTTAAAACTTTGAGTTTTCTCAATTTTTTCATTTTTACACTGTATAAGCAGTAGTACAGTAAACAGGAGAGTGTTCAGAGTATTTCTTCCTGAAGAGCGTGTGCGATTGTCAGTGGACCCTTCTCACGATAGCACAACGGGTACAGGAGCAAGATTGTTCACTAATAAGGCTAATCAATCATAGCAGATATAGCAGCTGTTAATATACCTGGGTGGCCCGCCCACGTTAAGTCTGCAGGGAACCCAACTTATTCCATATAATACATATAATATTCCATATTCTCTAGGGTGGTCACAATTTCACTATTAAATCAAAAATCAATCGAAATGAGCTTTTAATTTCGACTTTATAGAAGCATATGTGTGAGCGTGTGTGGCTGTGACCAGCACTGTCGTGGCTGTGACATTACTTTACATGATGTGAGTATCGTGTGGAATCTGTGTGTGAATTTGACCAGTCTGGTACAGAATCGGATATGTGATGCTGACCGTCTGGTTGTGGTCTCTGGCTGGTCGATCGGTGCATCCCTCAAATGTAAATGGCTGTTTTTATAGCATTAAATCAATGATCTGTCGATCTTCACAAATCACGATTTGATAGTGTAAGCCTGAGTGCAAAAAAAAAAAACAAAAAAAAAACAACAATTGTGACCCTAAAACCAACAGTCAAATCAAGTCATGGATTTGGAGAACACCTCTAATCATCTTGGCCAGTCTCTCATTTGATCTTTTGTCATTATAATAGCAGTCTAAGTAACACTTAAGTGTAACCTGTTTTATCCAGGAAAGCCTTGAACTCAGTTAGCTTTTTTCCTTGTTAAACAGATGTGTATTGAGCCGACGTAAATCCACTCAGACAGATCGTCATAACCATCTGTATTCCTCTGCAGCCTTAGTAAAGATTATTTTCTTTGGTTTGAAACCAGAGTTCAAGTTTTTACTCTACAGTAGGTAGCCTCCAAACTTTTCTTTTCAGTTACATTTGTACACTGAATTGAAAAGCTGCAGAGCAAGTATGTAAGAAGTTGATTTGCATGCAAGCAGGGAGGAGAGACTGAGTATTCTGATTGGTGGGATTTGTTTCTTCTAACCAGTCTGATTGAGCATTCGGCACCCAGCCAGTATACTTCCCAAGAAATGTGTGTCACTGACACGGCTGGTATGCAGATTATAGTGATTCTGTTTTGACTAAATGCTTCCATCTCTTTTTTTTTATTTGGTGAAACACAGATAACAGCATTTCCTCTCAGTTTGAGGGTCACTGATGGCGTCACAGTGGTGTTGGTGGTCCATTTATTTGTCTTCTCATTTAATGTTTTTTTTTTCTTCTATTATTTTTCTACATTTCAGATTAATACTGTGAAATATGGAATTATATAGTAAGTAAAAATGTGAAAACAACGCAATATATTTTAGATTCTTAAAAACCTATAAGACTCCGCACACTCCTCTGCACTTGCAATCAAAGATTTAAGAACATTGTTATTAAGTCCATGATTACAAGTGCAGAAGACAGTGTGTGTTCTTTTTTATTTTATTGTTGACCCATGGTCTTCGTTGCACCTGTTGACCTACAAGTGTGCAAAAGGTTTTTGCTCTTTAATTTTTTAGATTCTTCATGGTAGCCACCTTTTGCTTTGATGACAGCGTTGCACACTGTTGGTATAATCAGAACCATTACTTGTTAAACAAATTAAGAAAAACGTTGAATGAGAGTGTTCAAAACTTATTTATTACTTTTATTTTATTTTCTATGTTGTTTTGTGTAATGTCCATAGAAAAAGGCCTTTAAAATGAGCGCTTCCTTCATGTGCACCAGTCAGTGTTTTGTTTGTTTGTATTTTGTGACAATTGGCCAGTAAGAGATTGAAATGACATATTCAATAGGCTTTGTACTGACAACAAATGCCATGTGAATGTCACAGTACACAGTAAGGATAAAACAAATGAGCCTGTAGTTTCAACAAATTGTTCTTTGGCCCTTTTTTCTCTCATAACTAAATGATTTTATCCACACTTACTAAAATGTTAGCTTGTCAAAAGTATTTAAGTATTTTTTGATACAACCTACAATATCAAAAGTACCAAAGCAAAGAAAAAATGCTCTGGGCTTAAAAAGAACTCAGTTCAGGACATTTTTTATTGTCCTGCCTGAATTGCACCAAAACTATCAACTATTTTGTGTTTGAGGACTTTTTTTGCTGAGTTATCAAAATAAGTATGGAGTATTTTTTTTTTTTTTACACCAGTATTGTATCAAAGTTTACAAAAATTCTGGTATCGTGACAACTCTATTATCATATGTACAAGTGAGTTAGTGTGTAATTGTTGACTGAAGGTCCTTACTCACCAGCGTCATGTCTGAGAAATTTCTCATTGTGGTACGACAGATTTTGCTTTCTTCCAATACAGTGAGTTACTTCTAAGATCTACAAATCCAAGCCTATGAGCTGGTGAAATGTGAAAAGGTGCTGGTTACCTTCTGGCTGTGACTGTTTTTGGATGGTATCAAGAATTCCCCCCTCCAGGAAGATGTTTAGCAGAGGTCTCAGCCACTCAGGTCCTAATGAGCAATTTAGTTAGTGGATTATGGTCTCAACATTAGTCACACTCATTAAATACATAGCACTTGGGGTATGAAATAGCATATCTACTGTTTTTGTGTTAACATTTGAGTGCATTACAGGGTTTCCCCCAGAAAACTTGCTAAGCCTGGTGGTAGAGAAGTCCACCGGCAGCCTACCGTGTTTTTGTAAAAAAAAAAAAAAAAAAAAATGTTAAAAGTTGACAGGAATTTTGAAATTATGACTATTATGTGTTATTATAAGCCATTTATTAACAATACTTAAACGTAGAGTCTTACAAAAAGGCACAATCTTGAAATACGGTTTTAACAAACACAAAAAAATACAATTAAAATAAATAATATCAATTGTTTTCACTTAAGTTAAATCCTAGTGAATCTTAAAACAAGGCATTGCTGGTCACATTTAAAAGTAAAATAAATTAACATAAATAAAAAAGTGCAAACATGGCCAAGGGGTAAAACCAGGGAACTCAGAGGCTGAAGAGGTATGCTGTGTTGTGCAGTGTTGGGCACGTTACTTTAAAAAAGTAATTAGTTATAGTTACTAGTTACTTCTCCCAAAAAGTAACTGAGGTAGTAACTGAATTACCCCACTATAAAGGTAACTAGTTACCAGGGAAAGTAACTATTGCGTTACTCTTTTTTTTTTTAGTTTAAATATGTCTAAGAATTTGGATTTTTTTCGAAGCAGGTTTCACAAGCCAGTTGCATAGAGTAGAATTGCATAGACAGGTACTTACACATAACTTTTAATATTTATTGATTAGAGTTGCTTACAACGGACGTGGACAAACACTTCGCTCCGGGACATAATGTACACTTCACATGTCTGTTCTTGCCTTTTACCTCAAGAAGAATAAAGTAGTGTCTGTACTTCCACTTTGAAAACGCCAACTTTCCCTCCAGACTCCCCATTGCTGCAGTTTACCTCTGCTAGTTTGGGTGTGTGGGGCTGCGGTGTGTGGTGTGTGTGTAAACTGAACACTGCCTCTGATTGGCTTACCATGAAAGCTTACTCTACCTTATCCAATCATCATCACTTATGCGGTTGTCTCGTCCCTCCCTCCTCCCTCACCAAAGGAAAAAAAAAATAAACAGCTGTGCAGCTCCTGTGGCTGAGAGACAAGTCAGATGACAAGAGCTTCAATGAGTAGCTATAGTTTATAACGGGCCCCATTTAATTGTCGGTAACGGTAACGGCGTTGTAACGATGGAAATAGTAATTAGTTAGATTACCCGTTACTGAAAAAAAAACGCTTTAGTAACGCCGTTATTCTCATCACTGGTGCTGTGTGACCTCTTCTACTTTTTGCTGCACATGGTGCAGGTTGGATCAGTGCAAGCAATCCGTCTGGGCTTTTCAAAGAACTCTTCATGCTTACCATACTCGGTCTTGTAGAGCCATCCGCTAAATTTAGGGTCAGCTAACCACTTTGGATTAAATCCGCTAGTTCGATGTTTACCATCGCGGCTCGCAGAAGGCTGCTCCGACGACGGGCTAACATCCATGCTAACTCGCACTGGCTCTGCCTCATCATCGAGCCGTGGCTCGGTCGGCTCGCCGGGGATGCACTCCCCTTGGCCTGGGGGTGAACGAGCGGGCTCATCGTCTCCTCCAGTGCTTCTCCGACATGACACGTAAAAGTTGTTAGCGTGTAGACAGGTAGAGGTTTTGGGCATTCAGATGATGGAAAATACACCTGACCTCTCACCCCCTATGTGTTCACGTATCGACCATAAGCTGTCGCCATTGCGCTTTCAACCGTGTCACCAGATGCGGGTAAAAGCTCTGTATACCGTCTTTGGTATCACTGTTTTGGTGCATAAAAAAACCTATTTAAAATAAATAAACAAGTGACGCTTAGCCTGGCGGGGGGGCAAGAAGAGCCTGGCAGCCCGCCAGGCCTATAAAGCACTGGGGGAAACCCTGCATTACTTTTTTGTGATTTTAGTAGAGATGGTCTTATTTAAAATATTTCACTGAACCCTGTGTGGTTTGAGTGGGCATGAAATCATGATCAGCCTGAACCAGTGGCCCCGTGCAAACATTATACATTGTGTTACTTTTCAGCTCTACAGCTTTGTTAAATGCATTTAGAATAAGTGCAATCCTTCTGCCTGTATTAATGAAAAACATTTGGTTTCTTCTCTTGCAGATATCTGCAGGTCTACAACTATGGAAGAAGACCTCACAATACCTCATGATTCTGCCAAAAACATATCAGTAACAGAGGATGAAAAAGAAAAGGTAAAAGACTTCGTGTATAAGCATTTCAGAGAAGTGACAGATGGGTCACTCTTCAATAATGCAGAAGACTCTTCCATTAAGGAACATGGGAGTTCCACCAAGAAAGATAAACTCTCTCTCAACAAAGCCCACTGTAAAATCCAGCAGGGGGCTGTTTTCTCTGGCAAGATCCTGAGTTTTGGGTGCTCTGTGTGTAAAGATGATTCCACATACAGCCCCAATGATCTCCTCAAACATTTTCGAGCAGCTCATAAAGGAACCCCTCCTACATACCCTTGTGACCTGTGTGGTTTTGTCACACACGAGTTCCCCGCTCTTCAGCGCCATCGGATCGAGCACAGGAATACGCTGGTTACCTGTGAGCTCTGCAATGATGGTGTTCAGTACTCCCTGCTTTTGCTTACCAGACACTACATCATGTGTCACAGTCTAAATGGACAGTTTCAACTGTGACTGGTGCGAGTTTACAACTGTGGATGCCGGTACATTCGTCCAGCACATCCATCATCATAATGAGAGTCCATGGAAGTGTTCGAAATGCACTCATATCAGCTTGAACGAAGAGGGGCACCAGAAGCATATGAAAGCTCACTCGGGTACATTCCCCTTTACTTGTCAGATGTGTGGATATGGTGCAGCAAGAAGCGAGTATCTTAAAAAACACATTGCGGCTGTTCACAAAGAGGAGACTGAGAGAAGGAATGTATGGAAGTCTATAGAAGACACTCCAGCAAATTCATCTGCAAGCTTAAAACTTTTGTTAAAAAAGACACTGAATCATCAGAGGCTCAGAGGATATCAAAACTGAACTGTCTCTCTGGGAATTTACCAAACCAAAATGGCAGGCTAATCAAACCAGAGATATCCTTAGAGGACACCCACCACTTTCTGGATGGGACAGCAAAAAAAGACAAAAGTTGGAGCAAAGGCTCTCATACCACAGAGCAGTCAATGCCAGTAATGTTACAGGAATGCGACAAGTCTGCAAGTTCCGATGCTGAAAGTCACACAAATCCTAATGGACTGACTGTTCTCATGGTTAAGAACAAAATCTCTCTTCCGCCCAACTGTACAACCAAAGTGATGGGATTCAAGATGGTTGATGGCAAAAAACATTTAGTTCTCAAAGTAATACCAACAAAGCAAGACTTCATCCTCTCAAAACCATTCCGCCATCGAAGATGTGGGCTCCCCAGCACCAAATCCTGTGTTGGATAAAAGTAAAGTTACTCTTGAGAATGGAGAACGCTCTGATAGCAAGAGCTCAACATCACATTGCTACGCTGTTTCACCAAGAAGTGGATCTTGCATACAGATGGATCAAGATGATATTATGGCAGTAAAAGTAAAGATTGAAGAGGAAGAAACATCTGTTTGCAACCTTGACTCCAGCCCACATCGACATTTTGTTGAGGAAGAAACTAATTCTTCACTAAATAGGTCTTCGAATTGTGCAGATACATTTGATCCCATGGCAGATGAGTTTGATCACATGACCAACCAAAGTCATCCAAGTCAAACAACCTGTTCAGAGAGAAATAGGTTTGATAGTAACTCAGTCTCTACAACATTTAACTCTGATGCAACAAACCACAGTGGTTCAAAAATCAGTAATACTTCAGCAGTTTGTGCTGGTTTATCTTCACCTTCAAAGTTACTCAGGAAACATTGCTTTCCAAAAAAACTGTTGAAAACTGTGGGTCTGCAGATGAGTTATCAATGACTGATACAGTAGCAGACAAACCCATTGACAAACACAAACAAAACTCTTCCTTAAACACTAAAGAAAATGATGACCAATCTCCTCAGGCTACATCAGAAAATCACAACCCTGACAGGGTGAGAACAGAGATTAAACATAAAAATGGGCAGCAAAATTTCAAAAAGCTTTTAACAAATCCAGTACCTCCAGCAGAGCCATCTTCACCCACTTTTGGTAGCTGCAGAGAAAGTACCATGGGCTCAGAAAACTGCACACAAAATTTACCAAACCAAGAAGTCTTCACTTTCCACAATTATTCCAAGGAAACATTCAGCACTTCACCTAACACTAGCCAAAACTTTGACAGTATGTACGAGCATTCAGCAGACAGAGAAAGTATTTGCGATTCATCACAGTTTAGCTTGACATTGGCAGAGTCTCCAGAACCCTTCATAGAAAGTAGCGATGGAGAAGAGTTAACTCAACAAAGGAATCGGGAGGGCATGAACAAAGTGTCAGATATTGAAGTTGATGAGTGCATAGTTGACAATCCTCCAATTGAGGATGAAAATCCTGAGTCAGTGCTCCAAGACTTTAATATTATCAAAGTCGAGGAGGAGTGCATTCCTATATCCAAAAAACAGCCAGAAACTAAGAGTAGTTCAACTCCCTTGGGTAGTTTTGTCGAGGAACACTCAGACGCAATCATTAACCAACAACTCAACAAGGAAAGAGTTGGGTCTTCAAGTGCAAGCGGTGATTCTTTAAAACAAACAAAAACAACTCTACGAATTCTTCAGTTACCAGAGGGTAAGCAGCCAGTGTTCCTAAGGACTACTGAGAATCGATTTGCCATGCCAGTGCAGGTCAAGGCCTCTCCGGGTTTCAAACTGATAACAAATTCTGCAAATCCTCAGATCAATGTATCTTACATGAAGCCAGGGTCAGAGAGATCAAGTAACCCTCCTGGTGTAACCCTTACTTCCAGCAGCAGGAGGATGGGTTTTTCAGCACCAAAGGCAGGAGCTGCTGAAAAGGGGACAACACTTTTCTCTGCTGTTCAACCAGGTGTTAGCACCACCTCAAATCACTACTTTATTAACAGTCCTGGTTTTAAGGGTCCTGTTCTCCTTTCAAGCACACCACATACTACACCTACAGCCAAAACGGCAAAGGCACAGCCAACTTGCTACTTAGTACAGAGGTCTGTTCCATTTGTTCAGACGCCCAGTACTCCTGGCCTCAGACTGGCAAATACACCACTCCCACTGAACTCACGGCCAGTTCTAGTGCCTGTGAGCTCTGCTGACAAACCCAGCACCCTGCAGACTGGGCGCCAGGCATTCTTGCTTCGATACATTTCTCCACCCAAATCAGGCCTACTGCTGAACAACCAAGACACAAAAACAAAAACTGGGACTCCATGTAGCCAGACCAATGAAGGTACAGGAAACAAGGTCATACTTAAACTCGTCACTCCTACTGGTAGCCTTCTTACAAGTGGCACTCCCACCTCAAGCAGTCAACCTTTGTTCTTGGCCACCAGACCTCAGAGCCAGTGCTTTTTGGTGTCATCAAACAAAACTAACGGAACTGCCTCCAGTGGAGTAAAGAAACTGATCACCATACAAAATACTGCACAGAAAGATGTCAAGGAATCTTGCATTTCACCCTCTCAGATGAATGTAACGGTACCACCGTGTGAAACAGAGAAACCTGTCCTAGCCCCGAGGTCAATTCGGCCTCCAAGCCAAAGGAAAAGGCGCAGGAAAACATTATTTGATGAGCTTCCAGCAGCGGTGCATAAATCTAGAAGACTCTCAAATAAAGTACTGACTGAAAAAGAGAGTACTGTGTTATGGAAGCCTGTAGCCAAAGAAGTTGAAAGGACATTGAGACTTGCCCCATTCAGTTCTCTACAGCAGGTCAAATGCCCTCGTAGATACCAACCTGTTGTGGTGCTCAATCATCCAGACGCTGACATTCCCGAAGTGGCCAATATCATGAAAGTGGTCAACAGGTATAAAGGTGCTGTTACTAAGGTCTCGCTGTCTCAGAAAACAGTCCAAGCACTCAGCGAGCTGGGTGCTCTTGGGGAGAATTCTTTGACCAAAAGTGGGTCATCTCACAGCGATGATCCAAGACCTCGGCCAGTTCTGAGCTCTGTCCGAGAGCGATTCCTCCTGAAGATGAAGTTAAGGAAAAAAAGCAAAAAAAAGTACGAAGTGGTGAAAGCTTCATCAGGTTGTAGACAAGAGCCTGTGGTGTTTGACTGCTGGTTTTGTGGTCGGCTCTTTAACAGCCAGGAGGACTGGATTGGCCACGGCCAGCGGCACCTCATGGAGGCAACTAGAGACTGGAATAAACTGTTCTGAAAGTTTTCCATCACCTTTAACTGGGTTCATATTCTGTCCTTTTTGAGGTGGAACAAATTGTTGAAGTTGTATATTTTTTAATGACCTTCCACTAAATGTTTGTTCGATTTCTGTTCCTGTAAATACATATTCTCAAGTGAATCATAGTTTATCTTTTCATAGGTGCATATTCTGGTAAATTATGTACTGCAAGTATGATTTCTATCATGCACGCACAGGTCAAATTGAACTGTGAAAATGGTACACTGTAATTAGGAGTTGTTTTAAGAGGACTAGCTTAAAGAAAGTGGACAATGTCAGCAGCGGTTGTATGCAGAGTTGGTTTTAAATACTCAGGTGATTTCATATTAATCTGGTTTGTCATTTTTGTTCATAAATTTCAAAAAAGCATAGGCCTAGTTTAAGGGACTTTTGTATCTTTTATTATCCTGCACATGAGGACAGGAAACTGTATTTGTATAGCTTAACTTTAAAGCTTGTAGACACATTGTTTTGCGCTTGTGATGAAACATGTTCTGGTCCAAATTATTCCTTTTTGTAAGATGTTTTAATTGAACGGGATATAATTTTACACTATTCTATGGTCAGGATTAGTTTACAGTTTCTTGCCAGGATTTTGTCAACCTGTAGCATGCATTTGTCATAACTAGCTGAGATTTTTCACAGTAATCTGTTTAGTCTGCCAAGCATTGCAGAAATACAGATGGTTTTATAAAATACTTTTGCAGAAAAGAGAAACCTTGTATCTGTTAAACAGAGGTGTTGTCATGACTCTCTGTCAGTACTTGAGAAATACAGATCAGCCCATTTTACACCCTATGCAGTTTCGATGCAACAATATTATTGTTTGTTGCTTGTGCTCATGTTGTAAATTCTGTCAATCCACATTTGATTTCTGAATTTACTGATAAATCTTAAAGGTCCTATTAATTTGCATTCAGATGGCAATTTTTATGGGTGACTTATGCACTTAAAAAAAGATGTTAGCGCAGGATGTTAACGTCAAGAAAGCCCGAATCTGTCATGATCTTGTCACAGGGCTCGACAGTAAAATTTGGCATCCACTTACAAAACATTTAGGTTTTATACCCTGTATGTCAACAGCACCAGCAACAGTTCAAACAAGGGCCGCATTTTCACCATTGACTTAATACTTTAATACTTAACTATCAAAATATAGTGAAAAATGCAACTGTTTGTTTTGTCTGTCAATCCAACACCCAAAGATATTTAATGTATTTTCACATAGTACAAAGAACAACAGCAAATCATCACAATTTCGACATCGGAATGAGACAAAGTTTGGAATTTTTTCTTGAAAAATTACAATTAAACGATTATCAAGTATTTGCACATTATTTTTCTGTTGATGGGCTAATGGATTAATAGACTAATTGTTTCAGCTTTAGGTTGAACATTACTGTAAAGTCTCAAGTAAAAGCAAGTATGAAAATAAAGGCAATGTAGGGCTGCACAATTAAACGCATTATTATTGAAATCGCAATATGGCCAAGTGTAATATCCAGTATGTTTGGTACAGACCCCAACAAATGTCACAATTTAAATAGTTCTATTTTTTCGGTACAAATGAAAATTGTAATGCAAAAATGATCACTCCCATTTCTGATTTCTGATTCTGATTCTGATTCTGATAATCGCGGAGCATATCACAATCGCAATTTCAGTTAAATAATTGCAATATGACTTTTTTACCATATCGTGCAGCCCCACACAAAGATAATACATTTCCAGTTGCTTCTACTTTGCCTTTCTTAGATTGTTGTGAAGCTACAATACAATGAATTAAAAGCCTGTCAGGAAAGGATGGGAATTTCCCCTTTAAACTGCTGGAAGTCTTTTAAAATGAAACATTTTTGCAGGAAGTATAACTTTTTATAGACAGCTGCTTAACATCAATTAGAAAAACCTCAAAGTGGAAGCAACTGATAAAAATGATTGAATAAAAACAATCTTTCTGTCAGAGAAGACAAACTCACAGCATCAGAGGGGTGATCGTGATTCTGTTGTTCTGAGAACTTGGTGCTTTGAAAATGCTTCGCCCCTTTCGCTGGTAATAATGTCGAGCCCTGCGTTACTGTACTACGCTCTACAAGATAACTAAATTTTAGCCACCAATACAGAACTTTAGGAAATGGAAACATGGTTTCTGCCGCTTGAACCTGTGTTACTGCTGCTAGTGCTGATTTGAATAAGGACGAAGGTAGACGTCATGATGGGAGAGGTTGGCTGGATCACAAATACCAAATCTTTTCAGTGGAAGTACAAAATGTACAAGAGAAACATTTTTTAACTGTACAGGAATAGATTACGGTGTATATAAAAACGTGAAAGAGCATTTGCTATAGAACAAAGTGCACCCAGATAAAAACACGGGAACGGCGTTTTCATACCTTTTTTAAACTGTTCTTGGTTAAATAAAAAGTTTCTTGTTACTAAGAAATACTTTCAGAAGTGATTTATAGTTACTGTGACATTTGTTTTTTTCATGCTCTGTAGTTTTTAAGTGTAGTAGGAGCCCTGAACGTAACCCATGTGTTTGGACCTTGCATTAACATTCACCTTTTATTGCATTAATGTTGTCCTGTAAATCTGCTCACTGTCATCAGAGTCCAGTACGCTGTACATACATTTGTTTTAATGTTGCATTTGACATACTTTTCCTTCATGAGTTTTAATGACCGTATGACATGTTGATCGAACTGAGGAATGAATGTTTTATTCCGTTCAATATGCAAAAGTGACTGAACAATGCAAGCCATGCTAATGTTTTCAATTTTTTATTTTTTATTTTTCATTCAAAATGGTTTTAAACAGCCAGCCTCCAGTTACTGAAGTTCTGACCTCAGAAGGGTCCGTTTTTCACCAGCATTTTAGTCAACCGCTCCAATCAACAACAGGGCATTTTATTCTACATTAGGTTAATTCCCTGGAATCATTTCCTATAAATGTAGCATGAGTAGTAGCTACATTCCACTGATGTATGTGACTTAAACGCTCTCGTGGTTTATGAGGTGTTCTTGAAGGAGTTGTTCAGCATTTTGGGAAATCAGCTTCCACTTGCTCCGAGATATCAATCTCATATCTATGTTAAGTATAGAGCTGGTGGCAGGATGTTTTTAGCCTAGCTTAGTGTAAAGACTGGAAGCAAAGGGAAATGGCTAGCCTGGTTCTGTCCAAAGTTCAAAAATGCACTTATACCAACACCTCTAAAGCTCGCTCATTAACATGCTGTGTCTGGTTCAGTTGTCAGGTTGTGGATTAAAGGGGGAGTTGGAATGGTATCTTGATGAACAGGACTTCTGTGCAATGTCCACAGATACAATGTGAATTGTCAGATATTCTTGGTGAGCACTGTTTTTTGGTGTAGCTCTCTATACAGGCACAATGGTACTGTCACTTCACTGATAGTCCTCTTATACCAACATAGAACCACTTAATGTTCTGGTTTGTGCATCTAATTTTGAACAGTTTGGACCATTTTGACAAAAAGTAAGTTGGTTAACAACTTGAAAAGTTGGTTCCCAGCTGGAGTCAGAAAAACAGCACGTTTTCCTTGACCACAAGACACTGCAAAGTGTGCATGGATGAGAGCAGCCACACGTCACTTCACTTGACCACACCACATTTTGGGTCAAAACAAGCGCTGTTAAAGTGCCAGCACCAAATAGAGAAGATAGTGTCATTTTCATGCACGTTAACGTTGGTAATGTAATTAGTGTACCACAGCGCCAAATTGGACAGCCTACTAAATACAGAAATACATCACCTGGAGATTCAATAAGGCACTTGTAAATGTCAGGATGTACCATCTCAGAACCGCTTGGTGGAGTTGTTCTTACACTGTAAAGAAGGCAGACACTCACCAGCCCCTATTCCTGTAATTTTTTTCTATGTAATGACACCGATTGTTGATCGGCAGGGACAAAACATGATTGTTCACCTGACTGGCCAGAGGATTTGGGCTCCTAATAGGCCAAAGGTGATCCCGTTTCCTTATTTTGTGCACTTAAACTGGCAAAGACTTCAGAATTTGTATTGACCGCCAGTCAATAAGAGTGTTTGTTTTTACCCAAAAAGTGGCAGAAGCATGATGCAGGAGCAAAGGACCTGGGTGGGTCGCTCTCATCTATGTCAAATTCTACAGGTCATTGTGCCCTATGTAATGCCCTGTGTTGATGAAACGTCTTTGATTACAATGGCTCCACTCATAACTGGTGAAAACACAGGCTGGATTGCTGGATAGCACCAAGGTACCCAGGCATCTTAAGCAGAACCTGTTGAAGAACCAGAGCTTATTTTGGGGGGAAAACTCTATTAAGGACAAGACTCCTGGAAGCTGCAGGGCTGTATGTCAAGAAATAATTTCAACACACAATTCCTGTATAATCACAGAATGTATTTTACTACATTTCTTTTTGTTACAGCTTAAAGAATCGGCATACAACATGTTTACTACTGAGCCTGAAGTTTGGACATTTTTAAAAAAATATTTGGACAGAGCCAGGCTAGCTGTTCCCCCCTGTGTTTCCTGTCTTTATGCTAACCCAGGCTAGCCATGACCGAACTCCAGTTCTGTACACAAGGCACATTAGATTGATATTGATATTCTCATCTCATTATCTGAAAGGAAGTTAAGTTGATTTCTTAAATTGTTCACAGATTTCAAGAATTACAGAGCTGGAGCACATGATTAGCCTAGCGTAGCATTAGACTGAAAGCAGGAAAAGGTTCCAGCTCTGTACTTAACAAACATGAGATTGATATCCAACTTGTCGCCCAACTGTGAGACAGAAAACAAATAAGCTTATTCTAAAAAATGTTGAACTATTCCTTGAATCAAACCAGCCTGGCCAGCTGCAGAAATCTCACTTCCTTGGTCACAATTTCCCTTTCCCACAAACCATCTTGTTTAGATATAATAACATCCCAACCCGTTGAATTGATTTAAAATCTACCCGTCTTTACAGTTCAAGGTAAATATGCAAGTCCTCTTGAACTGCTTGCTTGCTTGACTTTCAGCCTGCAAAATGTCTAACATCACAACAGTGTTAAATCTTTGTTAAAAGGATTTAAGTGATGTTTTATCTTAAAATATTCGTGTGGTTAGTATTTCGCTCTTCAAACTCTGGTTTTTGGAACCAGTTTTTTTCAAAACAAGGGCTACGATTTAAAATAGTGCATTCATATACAGTATTTTAAGGTTAAATCAGATAAAATAAAGTAGTTTTACTTTTACCATTGCAGTCTTTATGTTGAGGGATATCAAGTTTTTGACTGATGTTTTTAAAAACTGGAATTTAACTCATGTCTGCATTATGATATGTAACAGTTTAGGCATATGATTAATCACAGAAGTGTGGCATGATTGAAACATATTTAATGCAATAATTAAACAACAACATACTGTATTTACTACTTTTTCAGCCCTCCTTGATTTTGTAACTCACTCCCTCATACAGACAGCTTGGATTGATCACAGCCAAATGGAGGCAAACACCAAATGAAGTCCAGCTCTTATTTCGGTTTGTTTCTGTGCGTTTCTGACCGATCACATGGTTTCATTTACATGATGGAAATGCACAGTGTGAAAAGAGCCCTGTTCTTGTTTTTGCTTCCTCTTCACTGCTCTCAGGCCAAAGAACTGTTTGGTTTTATCATAAAATTTCAAGAAGAAGTGTTGTCGATGGGATTTCTAACTGTACAATGAGTTCTGCACTGTGATCTTTACAAACCACTCATTATACGGGGACTAGATCACTACTGGATCAGCTTCTAATGTCATTTTTATGGGCCTAAATTTAAAAGTGAACAATCGCAGAAATCCAGTCCAGCCTCATGCTTTGCCCCTTCAGCCCTTTAGATTATGATGATGGTGATGATGATGTTCTGCCACAAACTAGATTGTAGTCTCATCCCTCAAATGCTGAACTCATCATGTACAGTAAACTCTTCCTGTCCAGCAGGCTGTTCAAATCTTTACTGAATCTTTCCTCATGCTAAGTGCCTCAAATGTCCTTTGGCAGGTTGACAATGTGTACTGTATTCTTTTGTTCAACGTAGTGGTGCACTCTCCTAATAAATGTACATACTTTATGGAAACAATGTGGTGTGTTTGGTTTTTTAAATCTAAGAAATTATCTTAAATGATGGCCCACCCATTAGTGATAACAAGGTTAATACTTCTATGCTTTATATAGCACAGCACAGGAATAATGACGTGACCCATCCCTCCTTTTTTGTCTTTTGCTGATGATTCTGTAAAGATCCACATGAGGGCAGCACAAGACAAAATGTGAGCCTGTACAGCTGGCTTCCATGGAGTCATGAGGAAGTTGGACTAGAAAAAACATTAAGTTTGTTTTCCTACAAAGTTACTGAGTTACTCATTGCTTTAAAAAATGATACAAATGATAATAAACACTTGGTTTATAAGGTCCACCTACCGAAATTGTTGCTGTCTAATACAACAGTATTAGATGGCAATAAATCCTCCCTTCATGGAGGTTCTAATGTTCAGGTTTTGGTGAACAAGGCTGGGAGGGTCACTTTAAAAATGTATTCTGATGCAGTTACTAATCATCTATTAAAAATGTAGTCAGTAACATAATCCAAGTGTAACTTGATTACTCTCTGTTACTTTTGGATTACGTCAATATGAAAAATGGGGAAATTGTTCAGGCTGATATAATGTTTTTAGGGCTGCACATAAATTATTTTAGTCATCGATTAAATGGTTGAAAAATGTTGATCGAAGCTTAAGATGACGCCATGTCCTTTTGTCCACATCAAAAATATTCCATTTACTCTCAGAGAGGAGTAAAGAAACCAGAAAATATTCACATTTAAGAAGCTGAAATCAGAAATTTTGATTATTTAGAAATTAAAAAATGACTCAAAACAAGTATCAATCATGACAATAGATGCAGATTAATTTAATAGTCAATTAATAATAATTTGCAGACACATTCATGTTAATGTAGAATTTCTGATCATGTTCATGTCTCAAATTTTTCCCCAGAACTTTTTAAAAATGGTCAAAACTAAGTGAAATCAGATTGATACTGTGTCCCAGATCCAACAACAGGAAATGGCACAATATCTGTGATGTCAGACATCCATTAAACTGTGACTTTGGGAAACTGGAGTCAATTAAATTTCATAAAGAGATGTCATATTGTTTTTCTGAAGACTTATCAATTGTTGCTTATAATACAAGTGTTAAGTGTAAGTACCATGTAATTACCATGTAATTTCCAAGAGTGTAACTACCTGTTATTACATTAACTCACACTGTAACTTATAGTGTAAAAGTTCAAGTTTGTTTTTTGTCGTTTCCAGATACAAAGTACAGCCTACAGGAACGACATGTCCTTTCTCTCAGCTGAAGGTACTAACTCAAAAATACACAAAAATACAATGTAGACATGGACATCATACACAAAAAATAAAATTATAATGATATGAATGATGATTATAATGAGAACAGAACTATGAAGATGTTTGCTGGTATTTAAAGTCAACGTGTCAACAATGTTGCAGAATAAATAGATCACAGGAAAAAAACAGTAATCAGTGTGGGGAGGTCTTGGCAGTCAACATGAGCAGTGTAACAGTTATTGTGAAGAACGGATCAAAATATAAATAAAGCAAAAAAAACAAAAACAAACATGAATTATATAAATAAAACTAAGATAAGAGCAGTTTAATAGTTATTTGAATGCTGTAAAAATGTAGATAAAAATATGAATAATGCTGCACAAATAAATTATAAAACCTATAAGATATGAGCAGTTAAACAGTTATTTTGAATGCTACAAAAATTTAGCTAAAAATATAAATAATGCTGTACATTATAATTATAAAAACTATAAGAAGAAGAGTTTAGTAGATATTATGAATGGTGTCACTGCAACAAAATAAAGTACAAATATAACAGTTGAACAGTATAGATAAGTGACCTTAACACAATAAACTACATACACACCATATATGAACAGACGCTGTTACTACATACTAGTCAAGACTATTGGATTTATTTACAAGTGTCTAATACTAGCCTTAGTGTGTTAGTGTATCAAGGTAAAATATCTCATACTCATGATCAATACCCATGAAGGCTCAGGATATCAATAAATATTTACTAAATTATCCATCAGTTGACCAATTGATCAATCAACTAATCACTTCAACACTTAAATGTTTTCATATAATCAATTTCAACTCAATATTTAATCCCAGTAATGGATACAGAGTGTGATGATCTGTCACAGAAGTACACAATGCTGACTGTATTGTGTATCAGTGATGTGACTGTGTAGATGTTCACACTGGGGATTTCACATTTATGTTATCCTGCATCACTGGCTTTGAGGTGTTTCATAATATCATTATGTATATTTTATCATGCATAATGATTCTTACATGAAAAGGAATGAAAATGGACTGAAATAAACTGTCCTTACAAATTATGAAGAGATCAAAAACCAAATCAAATACACATAAAATGATGGAATATGCACACTAAAATATTTAGCTGTATTGACTAAAAAAAATGAGTGTAAATATCTTGTGTATAAACAAGAGAGGGGAAGAAATGCAGAAACATGTCCAGAGGGGAGGCAGCGCAGCAGAAAGATTGGACATTTGTGCAGAAAATTTGTGATTATTAGTTCTGAATTGAACTAAATGACAGGAGCTTGAATCTTTAACTATGTGTACATAGCATGTCATGTAGGCAGATGCTGGCAATAGGCCAGCGCAGCAGGAAGACAGCCAGGTCTGCAGGCTTCTGTAGGGCTTCAAAATAGGTCATGTTCACATCAGGGATGTCTGCATAATTTTTTCTGACTTCTCTGCTGCTGAAGTGGTTCAGGCCAGTGGCCCGTGGCTGTGGAGAAGAGCAGTGTGCTGGGGGAGGCGGGGGATGGGATGGGATTGATGGAGGGGACCTCATCATGAAGCGTCCTCATCATCAGAGATGCGGAGACACAAACACAGGAGCTGACTGAAGACTTTTCATCAGTTACATTGATGGGATTAAAGTGAGAACAGCCTACGGACTGTAAATACAAAACATTAAGTCTCTTTTAAATGTTTAGTCACATTGTGTCACTGGGTGAATCTGACTGTGACTGAGTCAGTATGAACACTGCTCTCGAGAACAACAATGGATTCACAACTCTGAAGACTGTACTTGTATTTGTTATTTAATCACCTCCATGTTGCTGTTAACACTGAACCTCAAAGGCATGCTATAACAGCTACTGACAGGCCACAACCATAGGAGGGTTACTTTAAAAATGTACTCCCATACAGTTACTAATTACTAGTTTAAAAATGTAGTCAGTAACGTAATTCAAGTATCACACTATTAAAGTAATGTAACTTGATCAATGTCTGTTACTTTTGAATTACCCCAATATAAAACATGGTGAAGCTTTTCAGCCCAATATAGTGTTTTTAGAGCTGCAACTAATGATTATTTTCATCATCAACTAATCAGTTGATTATTTTCTCAATCGATTAGTTGTTTGGTTCAGAAAATGTCAGAAAATGTTGATCAAAGTTCAAGATGATGCCCTCAGATGTCTTGTTTTGTCCACAACTCAAAAATATTCAGTTTACTGTCAGAGAGGAGTAAAGAAACCAGAAAATATTCACATTTAAGAAGCTGAAATCAGAGAATTTTTATATTTTTTCTTTAAAAAAAAAGACTCAAAATGATTAATTGATTAATTAATCCTCTCACAATCCTGTCAATTGAAAAATAGGTCCAAACATGTGGAGCACATGGACAAGTCTTTCCTGCAATGATTATTTTCATCATTGATTAATCTGGCGACCATTTTCCCCATTAATCAAATTGTTGTAATGGTGAAAAATGGTGAAAAATGTTCATCAAAGTCCAAGATGACGTCCTCAAATGTCTTGTTTTGTCCACAACTCAAAAATATTCAGTTTACTGTCAAAGAGGAGTAAAGGAACCAGAAAATATTCTGCAGCTGAAATCAGAGAATTTGGGCATTTTTGCTAAAAAAAAAAAAAAAAAATTCAAAACAATTAATTGATTATCAGAATAGATGCAGATTAATTTAATAGTGGATTAATAACAGATTAATTGTTGCAGCTCTTAGTGTTTTATGTTAGTTCTTACATTTATTAGTTATTATTGTCCTGCTGTTCCTTCCTTTGTTGTGCACAATTGATTGATTGATTGACTGATTGATTTGAAGGCAAGTAATGTTGAAATTTCCACCCAGTGAAGCATCTTTTTCACTAGAGGTCATGATAATAAATTGGCAGCTGTGTGTGAACTGTGCATGATAGGATATCGTTCTTTATTTTAAAATATTAATCCTACTAATAATCCACATTTTTACTAAATATATCTGTAATCTGATTACCTCTTTTTATCTGTAACTGTAATGGAATACAGTTACCTTTTTTTGTTCCAGATTATGTAATCCTTTTATACGTAATCTGTTACTCCCCAAGCCTGGCCACAGAAGTGGAACAGTAGTAAATTATGTTCAATTTTTAATATATTTGACAAGATCAAACTATTGACTATTACACTTTTGTAACAGGCCAACTTACTGGTGATTAAATCTTTTATCAAATGTAGACATCATCTCTGTCAGATGGAAAATCTGACAGAATTAACAAAATGTTGCATTTTTTTCATTTCACAGCATAGTCATAGTCAGCAGCCATTTTATTTTTTAAGGTGTCTCAGAGTTCTCTTAATGTTAATCAAAATGCACATTTTTAAAACTATAATTCTTATTTAGCTTTGATTTAGAAGGGCTACAGAGTTGACATGTTATGGTTGAAAAACATCTGATAACAACATTATTTAATGAATTTGTCTAAAAATAGAAAGTTTACCAGTGCTTCAACAGTATTCCCGCCTTTTTTAAACCAGGAAGTGAGACGGGGGTCCTTGGGGTATAGCTAACCCTTTTTATGCCTGATTAAATCATGTTTTTGTTGAAATCTGACAGAATTGACAGAAATCTGGGACACGAATTGAAAGCGCCAACATTTTCATAAAAAAATATATTTTGAAACTAAGATGATTATAAGACCACATTCTTACACCTCTGTTATCAGCAGGTACTGTTAGTTTTAGATTGTGAAGACTTTTAACACATTTTTAAATTGTTTGAAGTTGTGAATTCTTGTCTGGGACAAAGAAAAATTTAATCCGTGAGTTGCTATTAGCATTTTTTTTTTTCACAATTCATGTTTTGTCTCAATTCTCAAGAATGGGTGCTATGACTGGTTTTAAATCCATTTACAGAAACTGGGTCATATCCAGGGTTTGTGAAATACTGAGCCCCCCACCCCCACAATAAGATGACTTTTTGACAATAAAAAAGGTCTTTAAATATTTATGAATGATTTGGACTAATTTGATTAATCTTCATTATTCATAGTTTACTTATTCAGTTAAGTGTGCAATTATTCGGTACGTTTATTTTATTTTATAAATGCAAGATCTTTTTTGGTCCAATTTAAAGACAATGTCGATGTACTGAGGCTATAAATACTGGATCAGCCTACAAATATACACTATGTATTTAAAGTAAAATAACTCCCACCCCCAACTGCCATCTTGCTTGAAAAAGAAGAAGAAAATAAACAGATTGTGGATAGTGGGCGCGGCCCTGTGCACAGAACAATGACTCATGCAGTGAATCACAGTAAATGTTTATTTCTAGTGCAGACAACACACAGTGCTCGTACTGGTTCTCCCTTTGTCTTACAAGGTGTCATTTTGTTTCTTTACACTGTTGAGAAAATCCACAATAGAAGTGAGAAATCAAAAATGTCACATTAAAATGGTTTCATGTTTGGACAGCTTCCTTCAGGTGGCCCCTGCCGGCGGTCTGTGAAGACGCTTAAAGCTGTCGCAACACTGGGACACGACGACACATCACATGTACACAGTCATCAACATCAGGCGTCAGGAGGGTTAGTGTCCTCTGATGGTCACACCTGCGCCTGCACCAAACAGGGATATGCTGACACATACGTGAACATCTGTGTTGAACCTACAATATATAACAGTGATATCCCTCCTTTAAGTAACACGAGCTCCAGTATGAAGGCCTGATTGTGGCCTAAAGTAGAATAAAATGGAAGGATGAGTTTAACTGAGTGAAATTCTGCACTTTCACTTGTTCCAAATGTGCCGCCGAATACCATGAAGCAGAGAGGTGTTTCATAAAGAAAGCAGGGCTCACAAGAAAAGCCTGGTCTGAGAGACCCAAGTAAACTGAACTAGGCTCAAACTCGACAAAATAATCCAAACTCTCACTAGCTCTTTTTACACTGTAAAAAAAAAAGTTGAGACAAATCATAATTTCAAGCCAACTGCCCTCACTGGATTTTTGAAGTTTGGAATCATACTCAAACTCCAAACTCAAAGTTTTGAAATAAACTTAAATTTTTTTTCCAAAATATAATCTTTTGTTGAGATAATTTTATTATCCTCTTTGGATAAACTTGAATCTTTGAGTTTTAGAAACCCCCAGCATTAGTATTTAAAAACTGTTCATAGTGAGCTGTGAACCTGATTTGTCATTAGTTGGGTTGCAGTTGAAAATGTTTAATTATTAGCCAGTATTCACTTTCACTTCAATGAGTTTACTTAACAATTTTTAGGGCTTTTCACACAGCATATTCTTTGCCATTGACCGTGGGCTTTACGCCCCTAACACATGCATATTTTTAGCCAAGGGCTATACTATATACAGGGCACTTCTACGAGCTCTAAAGGGTTAAATATCCATTGGAACACCAAATGATGTGAACATTCTAGAATGTTCCATGACCACCATTTAATCTTTTAGCCTCATTTCACACGATTTTCAGGTGATAACCGCACAAATTTTGGGCTAACCCTGCTCCAGAGGACCAGCAAACCCTGAGCTAAAACTCTAGATTAGCCCACAACAGCTCTCTTAGCCTGGGTATGTGCAGTGTGCAATACAATTTGTTAGGGTTTCTAAAATTCAAAAATTCAAGTTTATATAAAAAAGTAAATTACCTCAATGAGTCATTATTAATTAGTAAAACTCAAAAAAACTCAAAATCTATTGAAGTAAGTTCATTGAAATTTTGAGTTTTCTCAACTTTTTCGTGTTTCCACTGTATGGCGTCATATTTGTGTCTTGTTTCTAAATGCATGATGGGACATTTTGAGTCGTGGCTTGAGAACACACAACACGGTACACACAAGCAGAAAACTTGAGAGGTTATTATTTTGCGCTTTTGTGGATAACAGCACAGAGCATATTTTTGTTCGCTCAAATTAAATAATTCTTTACACAATGATAATTCCTCTACAAAATATAATTCATGTGCTTGTAAAAAATATTTTTTTCAGTGCTAAACATGTGCTCAGAAATGGGAGAAATAATTCCATACATATCACAGTCTTCATCAGCAGCTGAAATTAAGATCCAACTGACAACAAAGTCAACTTGAATCAGTAAATGAAGGCTGTGAAGATGGAGTTAAAAGCTCTGCAAAAAGCTGCAGTGGGATAGTTTGTATTTATTTGAAGTGTGGTTGTATGATGTACTTATTCATATTTAGTGTGTTACCAACCATAGATGGTGGTCGACACCCCTCCACCAGTATCAGTTGAGGAAGCTAAGTGATGTACTGCTGTGGACAGGGTCAGCAGCAAAATGGATTTTAGACACCTAAAAAGTCTCACAATAACACAAACTAACAGATCAAAGCAGTGATAGACCAGCGACTCCCGTGCTCTGTGAGGTAAAATTACTGTTTTTGCAAACTGAGTATTTGTCTTATATATTATAATCAAATTTAAATTTGTTATAATATTTTCCTGTTGGAAAAGGTGGTCTGACAGAGAGGTCAAGTGAAGAAAATATTGCATTTGTAGCATACACTTAACCTCACACGCCTGATGATTTGTTACACAGAATCATCTGGAAAGTTGTCCTTTGAAACTGTTTGGAAAAGGGCAGGCACTTTTAAAAAAAACACTTGCAAGGTGATTGGATAAACCATCTGTCTATCACTTCTAACAGGGGCTAAATTCAACCAATCAGATCAAACTCTTTCCATACACCGGTACTCCTGCTGCTTCTCCAAACTGAGGGCTGCTAACCGCCATCTACTGTAGGTTAATGCGCTTACAACCACACTTCAAAAAACCTGAACTATTTCTCTAAGTTAACATTTTTTTGTTAAACTGCTACTCCAAAAGTAAAGAATGACCTTTCACTGCTGAATATGGAGCTGGAGGTCAATAGAACACTACCAACTCCTCTAAAGCTCACTCATCAACACACTATGGCTCATTTATTTAATGCATACACAAACTAAAATGACAATTTGTGGTTTTAGGGGAAGCAACTGGAACTTCATGCTAAGCTAGGTTAATTGCCTCCTGGATTTCACTCCAAACTTTCTCAGACAGAAAGCAAGTCAGTGTATTTCTGTAAAGACTCTGATTCAGTCTGATGATGGCTTTTAACACTGGTACACAGACTTAATTAAACCTGCCTTATGAAACAGAAAATGAGCCTGATATATGCTGAACTAACCTGGCCTGACTGCTAATGTCGCATTATGAAACAACTCACTGGAGAAAACATATGGAAGTTTCTGGAACGCCTTGAAGGGGTTGCTGATGATCTTCTAAAACCTGAGTTCAAGTTTGTATGATGCTACAAACTCCATGATCTCTCAAAAGTCATTGAGAATGAGTTGTGTGTAGTTTCTCATCACAGTGAAAGCTGGCACATAATTTTGGCACTATACAAAGTTTGTGCTTTGTAGCACATTGCACTTTTTTTTGGAATTATTATCTCACCGAGTGAGGGTTACTGTAGTACATACTAGTGCAATATTTGTCAGACAAGAGTCTCTTTGACTCTATTTGGCAGCATACATAAAGTGTCTCCATAGAAAATCTTCATAGGCTTCATAAATTAATCTTTTATCAAGATGTAAAATTCTGCAAGGGTGGATCCATAATGATAAACACATATAGCACAAACACACCACATCTGTATGTACCTACTCATGCACAGTTGCACACATAAAAAAAACACACACATGCTCACACTGACTCAGAAGTGTTTTCACATGTGTAACCACTCATTTAAAATGATATTGTGTCTAGCAATGCCATTAGAAACGTAATAACATTAACAAATATAGATCTTTTTAAAACCATTAATCCAAGTATTTAAAGGTGCAATCAGTGATTTTTACTGCCTTTTTGCATAATACTCAGTCATTCCTCCTCAGTGGCTTTTCTAAACAGACTACTACCACTCATAATGCTCTCTACACAGTAGTTTCTCCAAAATTCAGTGAACACAGGAGCTTCAAATTCTTCCACTTGCTGGTTAATGAGCTTGTGGGGATTTGAGATCTGTGAAGTACATGAAGTACATTTGTTTTGTTTTTTATGAATGATAAACGGATTATACATAAGATGTTAACATTTTATGTACAATAAACAAATGCTCATTGGATCCAGCTCAATATTTTGTTCCTTCTAACTTTCTGCCATCACTCATTTCAAATGTCAGTATAGCTGATCTTACTCCACGTTTATATTGTCTGCCCATGTTGTAATTATAAAAGAATGATTTCAACTCCAGTGGGGAAAGGAGCCGCAAGTCTTGCTCCAGCAACAGAGTCAGAGGACAAAAAAACACAGGCTAGAATGGCAGCCAGTCGTCTCCAGCAGCTGTGATGGAGCTGGAAGGCGACACAGCCGGATGCTGTGTATTTTGGCCGTGAAGCTTGAAAG
Source organism: Lutjanus argentimaculatus (assembly GCA_034769285.1). Classification (NCBI taxonomy): domain Eukaryota; kingdom Metazoa; phylum Chordata; class Actinopteri; order Lutjaniformes; family Lutjanidae; genus Lutjanus; species Lutjanus argentimaculatus. Next base: position 30,029,722 of record JAWZSL010000016.1, on the reverse strand, counting down.
CCAAATCCCAACAGAGTGTTTTTGGTTCTGAAGCCAGTGTCATGGTCAAAGGCAATGACAAGAGTGGAAGTCTTTATAGGTTGACTTTAGACGCATTTCCATGGCGGGAACTTTCCCCATGGACAAGGGACCTTTGGACAAACTCAGTGTTTCAACCGCAGGGACCGGGGTCAAAATTATGTTGGGGAGGCATTATTTTAGTCCTTGCTCAGGGTTAGTACTTTCCACAAGTACAGGAACAAAGTGCTTAACATGTCTGATTGGGCGAGTATTCACAGCATGTTATTGCAGCCACCATTTTAAAAAATCTGTAGCCGCAAACCAGTTTGTGTTTTGCTCACTATGTTTCAACATATATAGAGTTACAGAAGAAAGCATACAACATATGGACCAATGACGTTGCTGCTGTACAGTCAAGTTTGCCTAATCTTTGTGGGTCTTTATATCGTAGTAGAAACGCAGACAACAACTGGCTAAGGGAAGCTTTTAGTTCCTTGAAAAGTAGTCCCTGTGACTAACAGTTTAAGGTACTTTGGGTGATTTTGGTTAGTCTAGACCTAGCTGGTGACCCGAGTCAAGTGGGGTCCAAACAGAGCTTTTCAGACTGCATTTAGCCATAGGCTAAGGTGAGTATTAGCCCCCAGTATAAGAAAGCTTTCACACTGGCACATTCTAAAGTTGGCTTACCCCAACTTTAGCTCAGAGCTTGCTGGCCCTGCTCCAGAGCAGGGTTAACCCAAGTTTGCAAGGTTATCCCCTGAAAATCAACTAAAAGCGGAGCTAAAAGGTGCCAGTGTGAAATGGGGCTAAAGGCTGTTAAAGACTTGTCACGTATCATTCTAGAATGTAAACATTAGTTGCGTGTTCTAACCGACATTTAACCCAAGGACAGCCCTTGGCTAAGAATATGCATATTCAGTCCAATCTATTGCTGCTTTTTTGTTAATTGCTATTGCACCATGCTGCTACCAGCGATGATGTTTTCTCTCTATTGCTCTCTATCTGTTTTGAATCAACCGCATATTAGATCAAATAGTCCTCTTCTCCAAAACCCAAGTGAGTGTACACACAGCATTTGAAAGATGGACAGGGTTTCAGATTTCTCCCACTTAGTAAATAATGAATATATGGGTGTTTGTGATCTTTAGAGAATATCCGTTTATTCTGGTACAATTTTTTCCGATTGATAAATAAAACGTGAAGTATTTCCTGTGATTGAGAAACACTGAGTCAGCCAACTAGTCTGGGAACCAGATGAATCTGCAAGCTCATGTTTCATTTGCTCTAGCTCATACATTTTGCCACCTTTTTCGGATAGATTTCCGCCAAGCCTGGATCTCTGCTGGCCAATCACATCCATTTATTTAGGATTGGGTGGGTTTGATATGATTGACAGAAAGGCGTCACCAGTCCAGATTTGAAAAGTCAGATGTCACACATTTCAAGTGCAACAAACTCAGTGTCCAACAAGGCAGTGCTGATCAAATATGAATTAAGATTCTGTTACTGCATTGCCTATTTCTCACCTCAAATTGTTGAAAGTTTGAGACCTGGCTGCCATTTTTTCCTGCTTGTAGACCATGAACCACCCAAACTTGCATGTGTCACTGAAAGCTGTCACATGTTTTGTTGCTTTGATTGGTTGTAGGTCACGTTTCATTAGTTGTAGGTCCATCCAAATGGCAGGGACAATTTGATCTGAGCCTGTTGATAACAGCCTTTCTGATTGTGATTCTGAAAGACTAATGAATTAGTGTGGTGATGCCAGACTGTCAGCCTACAGGTGTTAAGCTTGAATTTTCTGAGTCAACTGCCAATAGAAATTTGGTTAAAAAATCCACTTCCTTTCAGGGAAGAGGTCTATGTGGTTCCTAGTAAGTCACCCCAGGACCTGGGACTGTTTCTGTAAATCAATATGTCTGATTCCCAAGGGGATCCAAGTGGGATCCAAGTGGACTTGCTATCATCTCTCTCCTAGATGCAGTCTTTGGGCCTATTCAGATCAGGTCTGAATGTACAGAAGTCCAATTTGGATCAGGCCAGGTTTTTTGATTGATTAATTTATGTACATTGGGTTTGGGTATGTTTCTCACTGGTCTGTTTGAGATCAGGTCCAAAGTTTTGAATCTGTGAAAACCTCTGGGTTGGTGTATTCCTTGTACTCCTTGCATACCTGACATGTATGTTTTGAACAGTAGAAGGAATGTGGAAAAACTGGCACAAACATGTAGAGAACTTTCAAATGCCACACAAAAAAGGCCCCAATTGGAATTGATAGGATATGAACTCAGGACCCTCTTGCCAGGAATGTGCTAACTAATGAGCCGCTGTGCCCCTGAAGAGCCATACAACACTGATTGCAACTTTAAAGTGCATGGAGAAGAATATTCATTCAATCTTAATTGAGCCTTTCTTTCTTTTCAATATTCCTTATAAAAACTGATTAGTAACACACTTAAAGTTGTCATAAAGGGTTTTGAAATATCATCGGGACACGAGGCCTCACTGAAAACTAACTTGTGGTTTAAGGGCAAAGCTGAAGGCATTAAGACCCAAACACTTATGGAATAATTCAATTACAGGACTGCTGGAAGGTCTGGCAAATACAAGCATAAGAAAACTATACAGTGGTTTCATTCTTCCAAGGGCCAGTTCGTATGTTTCCCGTGGCATCTGAACCAAACAGGCCATCCTCCTGCAGGCTCCTGTTTCGGCCGATGGTACCCATCGCCGGTTGACAGTGGCGTGCTGCCGAGGCAGAGTACTTGTATTTCTTGGGTAAGCTTGTTGCTCCGGCTCGACGCAGAGAGTATCCTTTTCTTTGTCTATTGTCTTTGACATGCAGCTGTATGTGTTGGAGTCTTGCTGATATTGCAAGGTGAAGGGATCGGGTTTCTCACAACAGCTCGTAGTGGAAGAGTGATCACCTGAGCTGTACATGTGCCACTGGCAGGTGTGGACCCCGTGAGAAGGCAGGAGGAGGCTGTGACAGGAAGTAATGCTGTCATGCATGTTGTGTGCGTGGCTGTGGCAAGTCATTGAGTCTTGGACACTGTGACAGGAGGTCTGGCGTTGCAAACTGTGGCAGGAAGCCAGCTGCTTATCCAAGTGAGGGCTGGGGCAGGGAAGCTGGAGGTCTGGGAGTGGGCTGTTGGAAACCAAGGATGAGCCTTCAAGGTGGTGTGCAGCATGAGGGCTGTCCAGGTGAGAGCTATGCACACTCCCATCCATGCTGGTGGAAGTCATGTGAGAACGGTATCCTGAAGGCATGGGCGCGGGCGGTTGAAGGAGCGTGATTTTGTTCTGTTATTAAGGCAGCTCTGAAGAGGCAGAGTGGGACGAGGGAGCTCATCAGACAGAGACTGTGGACGTGGCGAGGGCACTGGGTCAGCAAGAGGTGAGATGGGGGCTGGCGTACTGGGACCCATCATGGCCACGCAGCATGGACCTGTGTGATTGGGTGTGGGGCTCTGAGGAGGTGGTGTCATTTTGTGGTAGGAACTCTGCACAAGGTGAGGCGAGAGTAGCGGCTGCTTTCCTGAGCATGGGGAGCTCAAATGGCAGTGTGGCTGGTGGAGCTCCTGCCTCTGGCTCTGTCCGTCCCCATTCCCTTCATCTGTCTTGGACTTGGATGGACAACAAGCCCACCAGCGGTGCCAGACATCGTCACGTTTGGCACAGTGCTGGATGAGAAGGAAGAGTCCTAGAGTGACACAAAAAGCCCCGTACAGGCAGCTGAATATCATATCCAGGAAATGTCCCAGTGACACAGCCAATGCTCCTAAAGCCCAGGTAGCCAGGAACAGAAAGAGGGTGAAGGCTGTGGCCCGGAGCTGAGATTTAAATGAGTGCTCATTAGCCAAAACTGACACGCCAGTTGCAAATGGCGGACAGTCCCCAGCAGGCCCAGAAGCTCCCCCAGTGTCAGTGGGGCAGTGATGGTTTGACTCACTGGATGATAACTGCTGCTGCTCCTCACTCAGAAGTCGCAGCTCGTACTTCCTCTCCGGGTGGCGTTTAAGCTGGATGTAGGCGCATAAGAAGTAAACACACATGATTAAGACCAGAAGACCCACGGGGGCATAGAAACCCCCCAGGCTTGGCTCCCATGCCATCCAGCAACTGAAAAGACACACAGAAACATCAACATTTATTTCATTTATTACCCAAGTGAAAACATGACTGTTTAGAAATAGTGAGGACTTACTACAAAGCGTCATCCCTGCTGCCATAGTTATCCATACCAAATGCTGCTGTAACTCCAACAATTATGAGAGGGATTCCATCACTTACAAGATAAAATCTGCAAAAAAGTGAAAATGATTAAGTATTAATGCTGGCTTGGGGATTTTGCAGGGTAAGGATAGAGGGACAGGAGAAAATCCAGCTGAATCAAAGCACAGTATCTTATCCAGAACTATTCTTAGCCCTTAGAGTTGACCCTTAGCCCCTTTTCACGTACATTGTTAACCCAGGGTTAACCTAGCCCAGTGCTATACGATGCGGATAAATGTCCAATGGAATAAGTGACTAATGTTAACATTCTAGAATGAAGCATGACAACTCTTATTTACCCCTGTTTCACTTTGGCACCTTTTAGCTTGTGTTTAGTTGGTTTTCTGGGGATAACCACATAGACTTGCCCTCTCCAGAGCTCTGCCAGCAAGCTTTTGGTTAAAGGTGGGGCTCAGACCACTTTGGATTGTGCCAGGATTCTGTGTGAAAGCTTTCTTTGCCTGGAGCTAATAGCTCCCTCAGGCTAAGAAGGCTCTAAGAATGTTTTTATCCCTGGGCTAAGTGCAGTGTGAAAAACCCTGATGACTTGGATGATCCTCTGACTTTTTATCTAGTGCTACCATCTGGTCAAAATTCACAACATATTTTACTGTGAGTCATACTTTATGACCAAATACCCACAGAGCTAATGACATTCCCATCAGATTCAGCTGTACTTTGTGTTAGTGCAATTTTGTAAAGTGACGATGTCAACTACCAGAGATGGTGAGCACAACATTATCATTTTAAGCATGTTGTCATGCTGACTTGGGGGTTAGTCTTTATGGTAAGCTAGACTAAACACATCCTCACGGAAGATCTTTATTTAATACAGAGACATAAAAATGATCTTTCTCACCTCACTCTCAGAACGAAGGCTAACCATTCAAAGAACTATTGAAGCTCAGTTTTAAGATCAGAATAGATCAGAACTCTCAACTGTCATCCTCTTGCTTTTTACTCACAGTCAATGAAAACAGTGCGCTTTGCTGAAATGTTATGCAGTAGCCTAATTAAGCTGATTCTATAAGCAGTAGGGGAGTTTGATTCACTGGGACAAGAGGCACCAACTACAACCAATAAGTGATGCAAAATTCTTCATGACTGATTTGTGAAATTAATTCTAAACTTAATTGTAAGATTTGTTCCATTTCAAATTCTTTCAAATTTATTCTTGAGAAAAGAAAATCCCAGACACTGCTCTTTGCTCAGCATTACAATTTACTGATCATATTAATGTTTCAGGAACTCTTCAGGGTTACTTCAGAGAGTTCAACACTTTCCAACACACCTGCAGCTGAGATAGATGTGTGAATATCTCCTTTTAGCAAATTCTTTCAAATTAATTTGTCTTTGTTTCATGGATTTTCATACTGTCAGTGCTTGTCAGTGCTGACAGGGTAAGCAGCTAGCTGAGGACAATGCAACAACCAGTTTGGCTTAACACTCCAAAATTTGCTTTCTTAAAATCAGCTGAGAAGCTTGTAAAGGAGAGAAAGAGGTCCACAGGCATGTGCATCACTGCTATAACCCTTCGATGCAGCACGGCTGAACAGCTTTCAAGCTGTTTTACATCAAGGCTTTCTGACGGCCGCATGTTGACAGAAGTCAGTGAAGCAGTCATGATTAATTCACACATTGTAAATTAGTGATTTAATCAGAACATTGCTCAGCCTTGATGAACACATAAACGCCTGCTTACTGGCTCACAGCTTACCTGAGGATGGTTGGTTTGGTGCGGGTCTGGGCCGGCCCATTCCTGTCCTGGGTCCGAAGTGGGTCTTTGGACACATCTTTGCAGATGTTTCTAGCAGTAAACGTCAGCCACAGCATGGTAGACAAAGAAGCATAGTGGAGCACGATGCCAACCTGGCACAGATAAAGATGTACATAATGTACATAAAGATTATTAAAAGCGGTGTAAGTTTACTTTCCAAATCTGCATCATGTTGCTAACTGAGCAGTCACAATGTTATGTCAAGAATGTGGCTAGAAGCTAAATAAATGAGCATGGCCATCAAATGAACAGATCCAGAGTACAATCCTCTGAATCACAAAGACAGACAGTCACTCTGCTTCTTTGCTTTATTACATTAATTTTGCACTAGTGCACTTAACTGTTCCCATATTATGATTAAATATAATTCATGATTCACTTTGGTTAGAATACAGCAGAACTGTGCAGTTACAAAATCACTGAGGATACTGGAAATCTAAAAATAACTTAGATTTTTTTGTAATTGAGTGGTGCATGGTGGTTTTGCTCAGCCATGCTGTCGTCTTTATTCACTTCCCTTTGGACTTAAAAATACTGATACATTTGTAAATAGTATTTTTATATTGCTTTGCCGACCTGTCACTTTCCATAGAGAAATATATATATTATACATATTAAATATTTTTAATATTAAATATTTTATCTCCAAGTCAAATCTGAACCCGCCTGGACCCATCCCATATTATTACATACCAGTAATATAAAAAATGTTTTTTGAAAGGGGGGGGGGGGGGGTTATTTCAAAACATGCAAACATATATATATATATATGTATATATATATATATGAACACATGTATACATATATATGTTTACGTACACATAGAGAGAGAATTTTAGAACTTTAATTTACTTGGTGGATAGGTTTAGATTTTGTTATTCTTAACATATTTTTTGAGAGCTTTTATTTTACAGTTTGTTTTCTTTTTTATGTTTGAAATAAAAAATATATCAATCAGTCAGTCAGTCAAGTATCTGTCAACTGCTGCAACATGTGCTCCTGCAGCTGTTGATGTGTTTCCTCGGTGACAATGAACCCGTCTTGCAGCCATCAAAAGTTACAAATTTTGGGCACTTTTTACAAGCAGGAAAACTACTGACAACATTATTCTCACAGTCTCTGATCACACCAAATTTATCCCAAATTGTGATGATGTATTGTCCACAATTTTGTATTCATCACTGGCTATTTTTGCCTTTATGTCATACATTTTGATGTACTAGCCAACAGCTAGCCTACATCGCTGTCGGCCCAGTGATGCCCCATTAAGTGGCCTGTTGTGGGGTCAAAGGTTGTCCTGGTGGCTGCTTATACTTGAATTGATTTAAATGTTCAAAATACTGGACAATTATTTTCATTTCTGGTTTCATATCTGTTCTCACCCAATGCCTGCATACAAGTTTACCCATGCCCATACTCATGAATTTATATAAATATATTTTTAACCCATTACACAAGTTGTTAGCAGGTTACTTGCAGGTACCCACAGGTACAAACAGATTCTTATACCTGATAAACATCAGCATGTTAACTTTGACAATGTTAGCATTTAGCTCAAAGCAAAACTGTAGATTACAAGATCAGAGAGCTGCTGGCATAGCTGCAGCCTTGCAGTCAGATTTGACAGTGATTAACAGAAAAAAAATACAGGCCAGTGGGGTCAAATACCTTTAATAGGCCCTGTCTTTGAGCAAAAATAAATTTCACACACAAGCAGCCTGAATGTAAACCAGAAAATAGTAAGCCTTGACAATTGTAGCTAATGTAGTAAACACATGTACATAATTTAAATTCACTGCCAGTAATTTTAAAGCTGTAATTTCTTGACCAACAATTGAAGAGGCGTTCAGTTCTCTCAGGACCATCATACTGTGTAGAACACATTTTTAAAAACGCTGTGAAATAGCACTATGCTGAGAAAGAAGGAAAAGCATGACTTACAATTTGACACACAAAAGGTAAGCTGATCTGATTGATGCCCCCAGCAAAAACTCCAAATGTCAGCCCCGTGTGAAAGAGGAAGTTGAGGAGTGTGTGCCAGCCATTCCTGCTGATGCGGATCACGCTGCAAACAATGAATACAGTTACAAGTTACAAATGTGGACTTCCTTTTGCCTAGTATGAATCCACTGCTGGGCGATCCTAGTGAAAAAGAAGTGGAAGATCAAACCCTGCATATTTAATGCCTGCGCACAGCTGGCCATTCCCTGCATAAAGTGGGAATTATTGTTGAATTTTGTGATTCAGGAGTTACCAAAATTGTCAGATTCCATCATTGGAGAGAGGGTTTCACAAGCTGTTCAACATTTCGGAGCATACTGAGGCCTTTACAGCAACCAATAGCTTTTTAAATGTACATATGGGTACGTGAGTATTATATTAAAATAGGCATTCAAAATGTGAAACTGTCTTTTAATAAATGTTCTTCTCACCTGTGGTGGACAATGTAGGTCATGATGGAGACGAGCAGACAGAGCAGCATGACCGCTGTGCAGGCATACACCACTGGATGCAGGTAATCCCCGGGGTATGGTGGGAAGGACAGCACTCTCTTCAAATCCTGCAGAATGACACAAGTTTACACACAGAGCACAACGTTTAGACCCACAAAAAATGCATAACACAAAGGAAAACACAGAGAGGCTATTGTTCAGTGAAAAACAATGCAGACTGAAGATGATTTGAGCTGCTTTAGTGCTGCAAAAAGTTATTATAAAACCGTCCAGATGGTCCTGTGTTGATCAGGACTTGGTCACGAGTGTGTTGGTGCATTTATCTGCCTACGTTGTTCAGATTAAAGGCATTTTGAGAAATATACACTTTTTTTTTTAAGTGTTAGATGTAAGCTTGCCATGGTAGTAGGTGTTACCAGTGTTATGTGGTGTTTGGGCATACACAGTTACATTTATTGCCCGCTGCCCCCGCCATCTAAGTGTGATATCAAAACTTAGTCACATGCTGGACACTAAAATTATAAACTAAAAGTGTCAGCTCCTTAATGCAGCAGCAGAGTGACAGCACAGAATAGCAGGAGTCAGATTTCAAATATAATGCTGTTGGCAAATAACAGCCTGACAGGAGGCTGATGACTGGATATTGTTTTAAAGACTGAATTTGCTTGAAAGGCAACTATACAGAGCCCCAGCATCGCCAAACAGTTGTGGCATGTGGGCCATAAAATTGATATAAAAGTGAGTTACCATGAAGGCATTAGCTGGTGCTAATTTGTCTAAACCAAGGCTAACTTGGCAATACTGAGTTAGTGGGAAAATGTCCTCACTGTGGCATCCCTAGTTAGATGTTCAGATTGATACCCATCTGATGTTTCTGTGTATTAATTACAGAACTGAAGTCAGGACTTGGTTAGCCTAAAGACTGGACGTGGAAAGAAAAAGAACATGTTTTATACAGTTTGTTTAGTCTGTATACAAACAGAAATGTTTCAGAGGGAGCTATATGTTGGGCTGTGATGATAACTGCTTTACCGCAACACCATGGCCATGAGATGCCTCCTGTGGGTTTGGGCTCATTACTGTCATCACCACAAATTTTGTTTTGAAGGCTTAATCTCATGTTGGGATCAGCTCATTGATCTATTAATACATCTATTGATCAGCACTGTCACACACAAGTCAGGAACACAACCTCTGATTAGTCAACACACTCAACCCAAGGCATCTAGGCATTGCCTATGGCCAACATGCTAACATTAACGTGTATTTTCACCGCAGAAAAAATGGATAAATATCTACAAAAGACACTGGGTGTGGATTTATTTTACCATGTCTCCAAGGAGACACAGTACTTCCAGGCTGAACTACAAAGCTTCTGAAAGGCATACGACTGCACAAGAGCCATAGTTATAAAGGTACAATGCTATTGTTAGCATTAGCTTAACATTATCCTTTCCTGCTTAGCTTATTTTGGGGCTAACCCTGTCACCGTTTAATCAGTTAGGAAACAGCAGACGAGATTTTTCTTGGTCTTGAGAAGCTGCGGTGTTGATTAAATGACACACTGTAACCTGAACTGTACATTTACTGCCACACTGACAACTTCAGGTTAAGTTTAAGTTCCTGCTCCACTGTGAGCAGCATTGTCAGTTACCTGGTGCTCAGTCTCCCTCACTTACACACTGCACACACTTACATACTGCCCTGTTCCTCAAAGGAGCTAAGCTACGCTGATGATGCTTAAATAAAGTCCAATAAAACGCAACTATTTAGGCAGTCGAGTCTCGTCGAGATTTCTTCATGAATAACAGTTTGTTCAATTTAAAGCAATATTCCACCCCAGAACAATAATCCACTCAATATGTACTCACCCCTATGCCGATGTGAGGATGGGTGAAGATCTTCAGTTCACAAAACAATCCTGGAGTTTCAGCAGAAAACAGGGTTGCAGCCAAATTCAGTACAATGGCAGTGAATGGTGACCACGGATAGAATGTAAAAAAAAAAGAACACAAAACAAACAAAAAATGTCTCCATCCTGCTGGTGTGGTGTAATCCAAATGTCTGTGAGCCGCAACATTAAAATTTAACCACAAAAGACGCCATTTACACCATGTTTTTAGCTGAAATGTCAACTGTAGCCTCCCAGGTAGCATGTAAACATGGCGTTGATGTATCACGAGACTTCGTATATGTCACGATATTTTCACATGTGCATCCATTAAGAGGTATATGAAGTCCCGCGATACATCGCCATGTTTACATGCTCACTCATATTGAGTGGATTATCATTCTGGGGTGGAATATCACTTTAAGTCTGTGCAGTGTCCCCTGGTTATAGTTCAGCACATGATTTGGTGTGTATGAGCATAATGTTTTGAATCGTCAATTGGAAGAATAAAATTTGTTAAAGAAATCTGTGGCACACAGGATAGTAACAATTTAAAAGCCTTCATTAACTGACGGCTATTTACTATAGTAGTTAAAAACATGGCTAACCGAAGAGCACTTCTTTCCACACCTGAGCAGCACTCCATGCAGATTGTTTTGTGAGTGCATACCATAACTCCTCGAATAATGACAGCGTCCTTAGTTGCCATAACTACAGAAGGAAACAGGCATTTATTTAAAGCAGGCTTGTATTAGATAGGGCTGTGCTGATAACTGCATTACCGCAATACTGTGGTCATGTGATGCCTGCTGTGGGGTTGAGCTCATTACAGTCATCACTGCAAGTTTTATTTTTGAAGACTTTGTGCAATGCTTTTTAGAGCAGAGCTACACACAAGACAAGTCAGGATTTAGATTAAAAACATGGTTGAAATGACATCTTACAAGTCAAGCTGGCATTTTGGGGCTGTAGGAGACTTGGATTACACCAGACAAGCAGTATGGAGGCATTTTATGTTTTTACTCTGTTGTTTTTTACGTCTGAAAACTGGCCACCATTCACTTCCATTATTTGGGAGATTCTGCAACACTGTTTTCCTGTGAAACTCCAGCAGTGTTTTGTGGACTAAAAAACTACACCTGCCCTTCAATTGGCTGAATTTTCATTGTTGGGTGAACTATCCCTTTAAGGATGCTTGTAAAAGAAAACAACCCTGTTTCCACTTTTGCATGCAGCCAGTGCTGCTACCAACAATGCTGCCACGACCCATCAGCGCTCATAACATCCAGCCTCACTCATGCTAGTCAGAATGACTACATGAAGCCTGCAGACTTGCTGCTGGAGGTTGGAATGTGCTGCATGTTTCCGAAGCCCTGCACAATTACTCAAGCCTCTTTCAATATGAGTGCATTAATGAAATCTCCTGACATGGTCCCAGGATCTAACAACACACTGACTGACTGGACAAATAAACCTCCCTGTGCATTGCAGTGCAATGTAAATATACAGTAATATAATGTAAATATACATTATTAAAATTATATGGATGACATTGCATTGAAGCAGCCCCTCTCAGCTGGCTGGGTTTAGACAGTGAAAGTCTTTGTACTACTGCTAACTGTGTTGCCTTAACTGCACTGACATCACTGTCTTAAAATAACTCGGTGCACATCATTAAACATGTAAAACATGGTAACAGGGATTTGAGTGTCTCCTGAAATATGAAATCAAATTAACAACAGGCACATTATCAGACTGTGTTTGGGACTCCGTAGCCTATATTTGTGTTTTGGAACACTCAGGCAAGAACAATTTTCTCTCATGATGAGAACCCAGCCGCACTTTTCTCCCAGCCAGATACTGTCTGGTGATGTGATAGGATGCGAGGAGCTGCTTTGACTGGCCATTACAAACGCCTGCCTCAGTCCTCCTGCTAATACTGTAGGGCTGGAACTAAGGCTTATTTTCATTACTGATGCAGATCTGCAGATTATTTTCTGTGAATCCATGAATTGTTTGGTCTAAGATGTCAGAAAAAAGTGAAAATGTCCATGACAATTTCCCTGAGGTGACAGCTACATTTTTGCAATCCAAAAACAGAATATATTTAATTTACTAGCAAAGAAAATAGAACACAAAAAATAAAAGGCAATCACACTTGAAAAGCTAGTGAATGATTATTTCATCTCTGGGTGTTTTAATCAAACTGCTGTATGTGGGTGGATGCAACCTAATGTTGTCACAATACCAGAATTTTAAACTTTGATATATGCTAGTATGAAGAAAAATACTCTAGAATTTTAACTATGATTAACTATTCCTGTCACAGTCTTGTCAGTTGAAAAATAGGTCCACGCATTGTCAAGTAATTTATAGAACGATTATTTTCGTTATCGATCAATCTGTCAATCATTTTCTCCATTAATTAATTAGCTGTTTGGGCCATAAAATGGTGAAAAATGTCAATCAGTGTCTTCCAAATGTCTCATTTTGTCCACAACTCAAAGATATTCAGTTTACTGTCAGAGAGGAGTAAAGAAACCAGAAAATATTCACATTTAAGAAGCTGAAATCAGAGAATCTGGTCTTTTTTTTTTTTCTTTTAAAAATGACTCAAAGAGATTAATCAATATTCAGAATAGTTGCTGATAAATTAAATAATCAAGTAGTATTCGATTGAATGATTGATTAATCCTTGCAGCTCTACAATATTCAGCACGTCTTTCAATACCACTGCACACACACAGAAAAAGGAAAAATAAACTCCCAGGCACACACAAAAATTGTTCTCCTTTTTTCTTACTAGCCTGCACACAGAGCTGGTAGAGAAAATGTCACTGAACACTGTCTGGTTTTGCTGCTGCAAACCAAATTTTAAGAAGAACGATAAAAACTGAACTGAGATTGAATGAGTATTTATTTCCAAACTTTAAAGAAGCTGCACACACAATACTGATATACTGTCACCTTATAACATTGATTGATTTGGTGTCCGTGTCAGCAAACACTTCTCCATTTACACATCTAACATTCATCTGAGTCGTGTCCACGTGGAGAATGTTCACTCATTCTTGTTTTCCTTCAGTTCTGCTTTGTTCTCCACCAACTTCAACCTAAATTGACAATTGACACTTCTAATGTCTTTTATGTGTTTATGAACAATGTTCCTTATAGAACCTGACCAATACTGTATTCTTTATTTGTGCAATGTTCCCTCAAATATTCTTGTCAAACACATGCTGTTTTAGCAGAGAAATCTTTGCTAAATTTGAAAAAGTTACTGTAATCACTAATATTACAATATGGATATTTACTTTGGTGAAACAACCAATAATTACTTAATAATTTGTACTTCATTTTATAGTAAAATCATGTTGAAAATGTGTAGATCAAATATGATACAGCAGGTATGTAAGATCATTTGTTTGTGAATCCCTCAGTCATTATTCTAATGAATTTCATGAAGCAATCTGCATTATTCCACCACAATCACTCAAATACACTCTAAAACAAACTAATTTAAGACTGAAATATTATCTTAAGATAAATTTAGAGTGCAAATTTATATGCATTTTTACACATGCAGCCTGCTCTCATTAAAACTTGAGTGCTGCAAACAGTTATGAGCAAGTGAACACTTGCTGATAATTGTATTTTTAATTGATTTTCACTAAAACTATTCCTGGGCTGTCATAATTGTATGTTATATTGACCAATTCAGTTCACACTGACCAAGCTGTTTTTGTCCACCAAAATGTGAAATAAAAGGTTACTGTTTGAAAACAAACAAACAAACAAACAAACAAACAAAAAAAAAAAAAGACTGAAAAAGTGATAGTAATGAACAATAGGTGTTATTGTTTCTAAAATGAAAATTATTATGATCAATGAATTTTCATAAATTTAAATTATATTGATTTTTTCAAAAGGTCCAATAAACGCTTCAATTAAAAAATATATAATTTTCTGGCAATTATTTCATGTGTCAGACTTCAGAGGGCTAAAACAAAAAGTACGTGGAGCTGCCAGCAATGTTTCTTTAAATCAGTGAAAACTGTAATAAATAAATAAACAAAATGGCTTGAAGTTTTAAAAAATAAATAAAGTAAAAATAAATAATACTAGCAAGAGTTTAAATCTGTACTGAAATGACAGAGAGAGGCAGCGGCATCAGAGGCAAAATAATGCATTTTTAAATTTATGGGGAGAAAACGACATGAATGAATGAAAAAAACAACACAGGTTCCGATCACTGTGAAAATGCTGAATAGCGGATCTGATATCTGATAATCAGTCGACCCCCAATCAAAACAAAGCTATTATTATCTCGATGTCGGGTGATGTCTCTCTGAAGGCCACCACACTGTCACGTTGGGTTGTCCCACACGAAAACTGACAAACTAAAGACAAAAGTGCAGAGATCTTTGGTTGTCAATCTAAAACGGTGTAGGGCTGCAATAATGATTATTCTCATTATCGATTAATCTGGTGATTATTTTCTCGATTAATCAATTAGATGTTGGATCCATAAAATGTCAGAAAATGTTGAAAAATGTTGATCAGTGTTTCCCAGAACCCAGGATGATGTCCTTAATGTCTTGTTTCGTCCTCAGCCCAAAGATATTGAGTTTGCTGTCATAGAAAACTTCCGAAAATATTCACATTTGAGAAACTGAAATCAGAGAATTTTGACATTTTTTTCTTTTAAAAAAAGTCATAAAATGAGTAATTGATTATCAAAACAATATAATAAATAATAGTTGATTAATAATCAGTTAATCATTGCAGTTATAAAACGGTGGCACATGAGACTGACATCTAATCTCTCTCACTTAAACTATTCCTTTAATCAGCACTTTTGATTGACATTTCAAATGACTGTTTTCGTCCTTTGGATTGATGGCAAATCCATGAAACTACCAAACAAATCCATGTTCTGAAACGTGAATCACTGCGCTTGCATTAATGTTGTTTAGCCGAGCTCAGATGACTTAGCTGTGGAGGCAGCGATGTGGAGGAGGCTGAGAGAAAGTGACTCATATACAGTAAGTGATGTGCATCTCCTGGACAGGTCGAGCATTCCCTCTGTGTTAAAAGGCAAAACGTGCCTTCAGACAACAGTTAGGCCTTGTCCTTTCTCTCACTGGAGCACACTCCTGCATGTGCATAATTCAAGCTGAAGATTCCTGTGGAGGCAGGAATCAAGAGCTAACTTGGCTCCATCTTTACGACAGCGTCAACTCGCTTTTCCTTTGTGTTCCAAGGCCTTGTATTTTAGAGACACTGTCACGTCTTCCTCCTCTCATCTCTCTCTCACTCCGGGACAGCATGCTCTTTCATCGCGCTCCACTGAACAACCCATCTATTAGACAGAGCATGACTGATTAAATCCTTTGCAGATCCCGTAAAATGAAAAAATACAGGCCTGCACACACAGCAGCAGAGATCTGTGCGCTCTACACTCCACTTATCTCAGATGACCGACTGCGCACTGTGTCACGAGGTAAGACTTTGTAATTAGGCTTCCTTTGTTCTCAATCTGAATTTAGAGCATCAGAGCTTTTCATCGGCTTACAAGTGTTGCGGGGACTCCGGATACGAGTTACAAGATGCAGATTCAGATTTTTTTCTAATTTCATTTGACTGATTGAAGATAGAAGCCTTCATCTCTTGTTTTGTCTTCCAACCCTTCAGTTTTTCTTCCTACTGATTACATTTCTGTGAGATGTACAGAAATGAAACACGATGACAATCAAACACTCCATAAAGCACAACCAAAATTATCTTAGTCATCATTTCAGTATTATATCGAAAACCTCTCAGCAATTTGCAATGGGATCATATCCTTTCCCATTTACGATGCCAATATTTTTATGACGTAAAACTGACGTCAAACTCTGGGAGACCATTGCAAACTTTGGTTGATACTGGACAGAATTTACTATGAATTTTCCAAAGGTTATCATCAAGGTTCGAATTAGACAGTAGCTTTCAGGTATTTTCCGGTGCGTGCCGCCACTAACACATGTCACAGGCACATGCAAACATGGAAGGATGTAGAACTGCAGTCAATTGCAGGGTTACTGCGAAGACACACACTACAGTTATTACTGCAGACAGTTAATACTGTCAATAATATTTAATAGATGTCACATAACAACAGCATAAGGCTACTGCTTCAAAATCAAAGAATAATCAGAGCAAGAAATTAAAAAACATGAAAATCATGAAATCCATTGGGGGACACAGGCAGTTCTTTTCTGCCTCTCATTCACATGCCTTCAAGAACCATATTTGAACTGGTAATACCAACCATCTGGGATTTTAGCGCCGTTTATCGTGAAACTAATTATCCCGACTCAAAAACTAATCTCTATAGACCTTTGAGTACAGATTCAGCATTCCTAACTTGGTTCAATAATGGCTGCTTTCAGCAAAATATCATTTACCCAACTCTCACTTCTTTCATTTTTTTTCCCAATTAGAGATTATATCATTGCTGTTGTGCAGAGACTTTGTATTTCCAAAACTGTTGCTTTTCAGGAAATGAAAAAAAACAACAACAAAAAAACTGTTTTTAAACTAATTGCGTACTGCTTAATCAAATTTAGTAGCTCTTTTTGATCATTTTCGACAGTAAATATTTGTAAAACTGACATAAAGGATGACCAATAGCACTGATTTATGTAAGAAAAATAAAATAAAATAAAAATGTCAAAACAGGGGATACAAGCAATGATATCAGAAAGCAGTTTCCTCATTTCCCCAGTCGCCCTCCTGAAACCCTGATTGATGTCCTTCTGAATGTAGATCTTAATCAGAGGAAAGGCAGCTCAGTTATTTGTGTGTCCATGGACACAGCCAATCCAAGCCTGGGACCCCTTAGGAAAACTTCCTGGGGACAGATCTAACTCACAAACAATGGAATTACATTCTAGATCTGGTCCATTTCTCCTCCATATGTGTCTGTCATGGACTAATCCAATGCATAGTCCTACAGAGAATCCACTACGCTAAGATCAGTGGCATCAGTGATGCATTTAACCTGCACAAACAGTCCCCTGTTAATCACATTCATATGGTCTGGTCTTGTCCCAAATTGACAAATTTTTGGTTAAAAAATATTTGAATTCCTTTGCTCCAGATTTTTTTTATTGTTACTGTTTTGTTTTTGGTTTTTTAGAAATGTATTTTCTCTTTCTTTTTTATCGTTAAGTGTCTCATGACCTGAGCTGGGTGAGGGTATGGGATGGGGGCTGAAGAGTCGAGGGTTTGGAGTTGTTCAGAAAATGCTGTTAAACTTCCTACCATCTGTGCTTTAATAATTGTCAAAAGGCTTTGAAATTCAATGAAAAGACTGGCTGAAATCCAATCTCAGAACCCACTGGCTATGGTCTAACAATGATTTGGCTTTCTTAAAAAAAATCTACATTTACAGACATCTACTGGTTTATAGAGATTAGCCTCCAACTCCATTCTTGGGTCATAAGTTGCTAATCGGACTGTAAACAATGACTGCCACATGGAGAAGGAAGTCTTGGCCTGGATATCTGCTGGCTGCACCAGAAGCCTCAAAACATTGACCGTTGTCCATGTTCTGTCAATTAATGCTGCCTTGTTGAAAGATGCTACTGTAGCACAAGTAACCCTAACCCTAACCTGTACCCAGAGAACTGCTAAGTACCACATCTCGATAGGTAGCACGTATCGACAGAACACCTCCTCAGGCTAAATCATCATCAGACGATAGCTGATAGATTCCCAGATTGATCAGACATTAGTATCAGGAATGTCCTGAGCTGACATGTACTGGGCTGATCAAGACATTATTTAACTGACTAGTATAATCTACCAAAAAAGCCTGATTGTATTATACCACTTGTCAAAAATACCATTACATTTCCAAATGAGGGGTCTTTATGGGTCCAAACCTTTGGACCTGTTCTGAAAAGTCTGAAAAGTGGAAAACCTACCTGAACCAACATGCATAAATTGATTTTCAGAACCAAGAATAATTACACCTAAGTACAGTAAAATGACCCAAACAGACAGCAAACATCAACACTGGTTGCTAGGAAGATAAAGTTAAAGACTAGCGAGGCCGAGTAAGCAACTGACCCTTATTAGCCTCTTCACGTCCACAAGCACACAAGGGTCCATCATCAGCCCATCCATCAGCGATTAGCGATATCCCTCCCATCCTCCCAAGTCTTAGCAAGGAAATGTGCACAAAAATTGGCCAAGAAAACCAACCAGCGATGGATTCAGCCCATCAGTGATGGGCGATATATTCCCTATCCACACATACCCTTAATTGGTTGGGATCGCAGGGACTTGTCCACGCAACCACTATGCCAGTCCTGTGGCTGACAATCTATTGTGCATAGGAATGTGTCTTCAAAGTGGACTCCAGAAAGTAGTATAAACCAGAACCACTATGTGTCCATGGTGTCTGCAGCTGCCTGTGTATGCGTCCATGTACAAGTCCATATGGGAGCATAATGCAGCCCTTACGTAGCCTGTGTGGTCCAGGTGGTGATTTGGTTAAAGAGGTACTATAGAGGTTTAGTAGTGTACTTTTGTACAGTTGGGAAGACAGATTAAAACCCCTTTTACACTGACCAAAGAACCCAGTAACATCTGGCTTTTGTCTTCAGTGGGAACGGGTACAATCTGCAATAAAAAATATGAAAAAGTAAACACCACTGTCACTGACCTCCATGCTGCTGTCTACTGTTTACGAACCCTGTTTTGTGGTGCGTTTGATTTCGAACATGACACATAAGAGAAAAAAACTGGTGTACTAGCAGGCTGTACTTATCCACAGTGGTTCTTTGAGCTAAATTAGCACCACTTTGCTAATATACTCACAGTTACAATGCTAACAAGCTAATATTTAGAAGGGATGATATTTACTGTATTCAAGTACTTGTATTAGCATGTTCGCATGCAGTCACAAGCAAGTCTCAAGTCTTAACCTTCAAGTCTCAAGCAAGTCCCAAGTTACTGTGGTAACTACTCCAGTTTCAACATTCAACATTTAAATCAGCTAAAAGATAGTAGTCATGAAAATGAAAACTGTGGATACCTTATAAATCATACTGATATTTGAAAATTTGTGGCAATCAATACCAAGCCTCCAAAATGAATAACAATGGCGAGAAAGGCTCTGAAATTATTATGTAGCGCTGTAGCTCTAAAGGGTTCTAAGGTCAAAACAGAAGTATAGCTCATCTGTGTAAGGTGCCTCTCATATGACCCTACACAACTGTCCCCTTCTTACAAGCGTCATCAACAACATAATCAATGAATCCAAATTTTCTTATTTTTGGACTGAAGTTAGCCCCCTCCATGATACATGCCTCGTGTGTTAGCCTCTGGTTGTCTGCTGAGAAAAATGCAAATATTTCATTTTTAAAAAATAGTCAAGTCCTTTGAGTCATCTGTCTCAAGTCAAAGTCAATTCAAGTCTCCCACCTCTGATGCTAACATTTACCTCAAATCACTCAAGGCATTTCATTAAAAACATCACATGCAACCCCACGGTGGTGTTTAAGGAAAAATCACAAAAGTCATAAGGATACATCCTTTGGCCACTATAGATTTACAAATATTAATAACGATCCATTCAGTAACTTAAACTGACAAACAGACTGAAACTGACATTCATAGAACCATGCCAGAAACAAGACGAGGTCAAAACCTAGCACAAGGCTACAGCGTCTACAGTATGACAGGCTTTTAACTTCAAACAAGGGCTTTTAATTTGAAACAGAAAGAAAGAAATGGAAACAAAGACCTGCACAAGAGGTGGACTGTCTGCGCTCGCTGTAGAGCTTTGTTTATGTCTATACTTGACAAAGTGTACCCAGCGCAAGGGCGCACACACACTAATGGTGCCTCTTGCGTTGAGCGTTACTCCCCCAGAACTTACAGTTTGCACCTGTTCATTTTGAAAGAGAACCAGTCAATGGAGAACCAACCAATGGTGTGACTTCATCAATCACTCTGTAAGTCAGTCATAGTCTGTCTTGTTTACAGTGTTAAACGGTCAAAATCAAAGTATCAGAGGCTGAAACATCCTGACTTATACTTCCTAGTGTGGGTCAAACTCCAAAACCACACTTCCCATAATGCATATTCAGACGTCCTGTTACATATGTGTAGTCTCCCAGTCCTGGTCAACATCAGAAAGTAATTTTGTTGAATTTGAAAAACCTCATTTAAAGCCACAGAGGACACTGTGCGATTGTTTCCACAGGTTGAGTGGTACTCTGTGTGACGAGTAAATTGACTTTGCATGTAAAATCAGAGCGCTGCTTTAATTAAGGCAACACCTGTGTCACAAATCATGACTCACTGTTTTGTTGTGAGGTCTGAGTAAAGTGCTTCTTTTAATGCTTTTATTATTCATGTTTAGATTGTGTTTACACGGTGCCTTGAGTCAAATTACCATAAACTACTGTGACCTACTTACTAACTAATAATAACTACTGGAAAAAAGGTTGCAGAGACAGAGAGGTTGGTAAATTGCCACTGAGCTCACACCAGCCAACAGTTTCAATTAAGATTAGTCACTCTGAGCGTGAGTGTCAGTGAGCAGAGGCTGAACAGCAGTGCCTCTACAGTCTGCATACAAATAACACAACTTTATTCTTTCAAATGATGGAAAACACATGTGGGAAAGTTACATTTTTGCAGTATTAAGAGTGACAAATTCTGCATTTGATGGACGTGGATGGATGGATGGATGGATGGATGGATGGGTCAAACAAACACAGGACTTTCACTCAGGAGGCCAAGGTTTGTGTCCCATGTGAAACCACAAGTCAATGTCACTTAAAACTTAAAGTTAAAAGTTTTAATTTTTATAATGTTATAAGAGTCCCATGATACAAGTAATGTAAGATACTTACTTTAACTCAAACCTAACAACAGCCATGTTTCCACCCAAAGTATCTGAAACTTTCAGTTTGGTTTGGTCTGCCTTGTTAGTCTAGAAATTGTAGTAACTGTGCCACATTTGACATTGTTTTGTTTTTGTTTTAGATTTTGAAGGATTTTAACACATTTTTAAATTCTTTTAAGTTGTCTTGTCTAGGATAAGGCTGTTTTCTGGCACAGAGCAAGTTTAGAGATAAGGAAAAAAATAAAGCAAACCAAAACATTTCATAAATCACATATATACATATATAAATCCTTAAAGAATAATTTTTCACGCAAAAAATTTGAATTAGAAAGTTGGTTTTAATATTTTTTTAAGGTTTTTTTGGTAGGACATGATTTGTCCTGATTCTCAAGAATGGGTGAGATATTATAGGCAGTATTTATTGGCTGATATATACCGATACGATTATAGACTGATATAGCTGTAATAGGCCAATATTGGCTGATAATTTAATCGGCCCCAGTATTAACTGTACATCCTTTTATCACTGTCTTTGGTTGAGAACTAAACTTTCCAGTTACTGGATGTCATGTCTGGACAAAGGATAGAAGCCTTATACTGTTTTAACAAATGCTATAAAAACTTCATAAATCTGAAACTGAATTTAAAACCATCCTTAACACTAACAGTGGCAGAATTCCAGAACTACTAGAATGGCAATAATTTTTGGTGTTTGACTTCCAAACTCTATTATTTCTCACTATAAATAACAGACTCAGAGATTAATGTATTTATTCTGTTAGTTTATCTTTTTAAAAATTAAATAACACCAAAATGTAAATTTTGTCAATATGCAAGCCACCATGTGTTGTAAAGTGTAATGACTGCACATATTCACAGCAGTATTTTTCAGTAGGATAATAACCATCAGTGATCTGATTCAAATTTTAGATTCATTCAGAGTTATTCAGAGTGAGAAACAGTTAAATATATTTTATAAGATAATAAACATGTTATTTTAACATTTATAAAAACAAATTTCATCTAGAACCTTCACAAAAAATAATCATGAGAAAAGGCTGGAAATGAGTTAAAAAATAAAAGCAAAAAAAGTTGGAAACATTGCTGTTTGTAATAAGTAAGGGTACGTTGTTTCAACATTTGAGAGCTTTAACACAAGAATTCAGTGAGTTACAGGTGCTGAGACAAAAAGTGTTACAACCGTCCCTGGTCCCCCCTACTTTATTTTCAATCGAGTCTAATTAATTAATTATATGTATTTTAATGTCGGGAAAGAGACCAGTTGTGAAGTTTTATTGACAGAGACAATGGTAGTTGCTGTGCAAGAAGTGACAATAGAAGAGCAGTCATTTCCATGTGGCTGAAATAGGTCAAAATGATCACATTTTCTTTCCTTTCGTGTAATTTACATAAAAAAGTATTTTAAATGAAAATACAGACACTTTTAGGGAAAGCCAGATATCAGCAACATTGTATTTTTTAATTCAACAAATTATTGCTCATATTAATTTAAAAACGGTCAAAATGAGCGCCTTTGCTGTTCTGTGTTCCACGCAGCCATGGAAGCAGTAATCAGGTGTGACACCATCATTAAGAGCAGTGCAGTAGTAAAAGCATCTCACCATTAGCTTTAGTGTTGTTCCACTTCAGGTGTGAAGCTCTGGTGTGTCCCGGAGGCCCCTGCTGCCCCCCTCCTACCCTGCGCCCTCCGGCTCCATGTAGACGAGCAGAATATTTAATCGAGCTGGCGTTCTTCCTCCAACACTCAGAGGATGATCCGATCACAGGAGTTCACCCAGCAGGCCGGCGCTCTGCCTCCGGCTCGGCGGCTCCAGGAGCGGCGCTGACGGCCAGGAACGGCCTCCCGGTCCGGACTCCATCCTGCACGGCACGGCAGCAGCACTGAGCGGGGATCAGAGGAGAACACTCATCTGACACCGAGCCTACACTTCACATCTTTATCCAGCTCTGAATGATGCACGAGTGTGGGCGGCGGGAGAGAGGAGGACAGATCACGTTCAAGAGGAGACAACGAGACTGTTTCAAAATAAAATCATCCTTTATTATAGAGCACAGACAGGCAGGAGATCAAACTGTAAAGAGAAGCGTGCCATGCTCACGTACGCTTCTCATTTGTTTAGTAAACGTGCTATTAATAGGACCTGACTGCATGTGCGTGCGTGTGCGCTCTGGCTGTGATTTGGATCACAGGATGGACAATCATCCAGTTATTTTTCCATCATAACAAAGCAGTTAATGGATCAAATGACAGATAAAAAAGATGATAAAGAATCTATCAATGATTTTTAATGATCAGAAGATGAATGAATTACCTGCGGTGGTGTCTTCTTCTCCTCTCAGCTGAGTAAAATCCAGACCCTCCTCAATCCAGGTCAGTGGAGATAGTGGCTGCGCTCCATTTGCCAGTAACGATGTGCCGCATGTTACGTAGTAAGGAAGGGCGGGGAGAGCCGGTTAAAGAAAAGTGCAGGCGGCACATGAGCAGAGGAGAGGAGAGGAGAGGAGAGGAGAAGAGAAGAGGTGAGAGGAGAGGAGAGGAGAGGAGGGGAGAGGAGGCGAGGCTGTGACGTTTCAGATGACAATCAGAAGTAGGCTGTGACAACTAAGGTGACCATTCATTTTGAGGATGACTTATAAGCTCCAAAGAAACAAATACATTCAGAGCTGAATCCACTGGTGAGGAGCAAGGGCAACAATTGCACCCTGTGGTGCCCCCATGATAGCTAAAACATAGTTAGTTGTGTCCACTTGAGTGTCCTCAAGTGGACACAACATGATCAAGTACACTTCCAGTGGAGAAAGGGTGATTAAATACCCTCCCAGTGGACAAAACATGATAAAGCTCCCTCTGGATGTCCTTCCAGTAGAGAAAATGTGATGCAGTGCCATATAATCAGCCCTACATGAAAATGAGTTGGACTCTATGTGCCTTTAATTGAGTAAATGATTGATAGTTCCCTATGTGCTTTTATTACAGAGGTGTAGTAGTTGTTGTACTTTAAATAACACAATTAAACAATTTTAATCTAAACCAGACTGTCCAACCATAAATACATCACGACTTTCAGAGCCCGGCTGCCCCACCACATACAGCTGATCTCCACCAGGGGGTGAATCTACTCCACCACTGTACTTGAGTACAGTTTTGAGATACTTCCCGTGAGTATTTCCTTGAAATGTGATTTTTGTAGACATTTAATCGACAGCATAGCCGTAGATTTAAAGACAGATCCTGTCTTAACCCCCACAATCAGCATAGGTGGCAAAAGTACACACATGTACCCAAGTACAGCTAGTTGTGTGAAAAAAAGAGACTTTGGTAAAATTAGAAGTACTAATTCAACTTCTTTGCTTTAGTAAAAGGGAAAAAGTACAAGCTCTGAAATGTACTCAAAGTATAAGTCATCCTCTGAAGGACATTTCTACTAACTGTGTGTGCAAAGCTAACTGAACCTCACCTTTTCTCCATGAGAGTCTCCCTCTTTGTCTTTTTCCTCTTGTTATGTCTTTAGGCAGGGCACAAAATAAAAATAATCCCCTCATATGCATTGAAACTAAAGTAACCAGCCTGTTTTGAAAATGTAAAGAGTAGAAAGTTCAGACTTTGTGTTAAAGTGTAGGGAGTAAAAGTAAAAAGTTATCAGAAAAATAAATACCTGAGAACTCTACTGAAGTACAAATCATTCATCTGCCTGAGGTTCATGTCAGTTAGAATCTGTGGTTCTGACCATGACTCTGAAGTATCAGCAGTGTGAGTACTGATAAATCCACGGTGCTGTCCATGGTGCTGAAGTAACAGACACATTTGTAATTGCACAGTTTTCTCTCAGTCCTGCGCTTCTGTCATTTTTATCTTGGATCTATAATATTCTGTAAATGCTATACTGTAAATATTCAATTCTACACTATAATTTCCCAAAATACTGTATACTACAGAGTATATAGGCTTGCCTGAGAACCTTACTGCATTAGCTTTCTTTTAAACTGTCACCTGCCGCCTGAATTTTGTGTTTTCCTTTGCATTAATTAAGACATTCCTGCTATAAACTGATGCAGAAAAGACACAAACTGATGCATAGAAATCACCAGACTGCAGGAAATTAAGTGTTTGATGCTCAAAACTTCCTGTGGGAGAACCTCCCCTTATTGTTTCCACCAATGTTCAAACAAAAGCTACACTCTTTTTGACATCTGTACCTAGTTACTTTGTATATTGAGAGGTGGAAAGTAACAAAGTAGGCCTACATACATATACAATTTTGAGGTACTTGAGTGTTTTTATTTCATGCCACCATCCTAGTACTTCACTCCATTCAATTCCAGTGACTTCAGTATTGTACTTTTAGCTCCACTGCATTTATATCACAGCTTTAGTTACTTATTACTTTTTAGATTTGCATGCAAAATGTTGGCATCACTGGATTCACTTCCAGAGCAATTATACATTTCAGGGTTACATTTAAGTTGCGTAGTATTGAAATTAAAAAAGTGAACTGCGAACTAAACATATTATAACATTGTCTTTGATTGGAAATGTGTTTCACAGACACAGGATTCAGCTACAATCTGATAAAACATTTAAAAGTCTGTGATGAATTGCTTAAAAATGTTGTTTGGCTTTGAATTTGAGCAGATCATCTACTAAATGTTCATGTTTTATGGTTCTTGTTTGAATTAAATGTTTTTTTTATAATTATACCATTTTAACATTGTGCCAACAAACCCTGTGATGGGGCTGGTTGCCACAAATGCAAAACACGACTTTAATCATGAATCACATGAATTAAAAAGCATCTGTATACATTAAAACATCATTATTTATAGCTGAGACCTTAACCTTTCACTTGCTGCTGGTTAGAATATTCTGACATAAATTATGCCAGAGAAACATGGCAGTGAAGGAAACAAGCCAACCAAGATCTGTATATAAAAAAGAAAGTAAAATAAAATAAACAAATTTAGACAGTAAAACTCATTTGAGACCACAAGATAACATCAAAAGCAAAATTTAATCATAAACTTCAATCATAAACTACAGTCCCATTTGATTCCATTATTCTCCGCTTCCATGTCACTGGTCAGGACATGATGATGTTCCCTTGTTCCCTGCTTTCACAGTTTGTAGGTCCTTCAGTCAAACCTAAAAGGGTTGTACTTTGCAAATCCTCTTCTGAGAGTGAAACATGAGAACTCAAATGCAGAGATTAATTTATTATCTTAGTCTCTGGTGTCTTAACAGGAAATATTTCTTCATCAGGACAAACACATGAGGTCAGTGTTTTCTGGTTGGGATCTCTAACCAGTCACTCTGCACAAGTTAGCATTTTGCCATTACTACATCATAAGATTGTTATTCTGATATAGCAACACATTCTCACACTCATCTTCCACTCAAATATGAGTGGTCCTATGTTTCAAACTATGATGCTCTACATAACTCTATACTGTCAGTTTTATATGTGCAGGGCTCTGCAGTCTATTTAACGAAAAGTGTCGACCTGCAGTCTCGCAGAATACATGACACACCCCCTGAGAACCCAAACCATGATCTTCTCCTAAGCTTTATGAAGTAGCTGTTGTGCCTCAAACTAACCAAGTACTTTTGTTGCCTAAATCAAACCAATTAATTTTAGTGCCTAAACCTAATCATGTATTTTGGTGCCTAAACCCAATCAAGCATTTTGGTACTTAAACCTAACCAAGTAGTTTCAGTGCCTAAAAATAATCACGTATTTGGTGTCTGCGTCTAACCAAGTAGTTTTGGTGCATAACCCTAACTAAGTAGTTTTAGTGTCTTAACCTAGCCAAATAGTTTTAGACTTAAACCTAAGTATTTTGGTGCTTTCACCTAACCAAGAATTTTTGCTTCACAAATCTAATCCATCTGTGACTGTTTGGACGGGCCCTTTACAAATGTTATGTAAATTACTAACCAGGGACAAGGACTGCAAATTAGCTATAGTTAGAAGTCCTATGAACATCGCATCAGTTGCATTTTTCACTTAAATGTAACAATGCTTGCATGTATCATCTTGTCAAATAAATAAATATAATAAGAATAAAAAATAAAAGTCACCACTGACTATTGGTTTCACATGGGACACCAACTACAGTTTCCTTTGTGAAAATCCTGTATTTGTTTGACTTGTCCATCCATCCCAACTCCATAAATGGACTTTCTCACTCTTTATACTACATCACCTGACTTCATGGCCACGAGAAATGACACTAGAGGGATACATACAGCATCATACTTTGAAACATGGGGGAACTGACCAAGCTGCTGTATTTGACATGCAACATCATTACTGTAACTTTCTGCACTGGGATTGCATCCAAAATCAGGAGGTCTTGTCACAGATGAGGACAGAGAGCCGGTAGATGTTGAGAATGACCACCAGGAAGTTTTTAATGGCAAAGAAAATCAGCATCTGGTGCACCACGTTGAAGTAGATCATGACAGTGAGGCGGACCACCAGGAAAGGCCCGTCCTGGATAAACAAAGCCTCCACGGTGCTCCAGATATCAGTCCTGAGGTTGGAGAGGAGAGAGGTGGCGGGTTCGGAGAGGTCGTCTGAGGATGCACCCATTACTGTTGAGACAAAGGAGGACAAGTCTCTAAGCTGACTGCATTGACTTGGTTGTAATCCATCTTACTTCACTGGAAAGATGTCTGTTATATTACCTCTTAATCACTGTTTGATACATTGCAGTAGGGATCCACTACTTTTGTTGCTCTATTTTGTCTCTCTTTGCGTCAGCTGGAGTGACCCAAGCCTTTCCTCAGGCCCAAAGCAGGATGTAAGCTCCCCTTATGGTCCTATGTTAGTCTAGATCAGCTTTCTCAAAACTTGATTGAGACTTGCAATTTTAACTGATACTGCACTAAAAAGTACTGTAACTCCTGATGAATTCAAGTCCAGTATTCACTCTCCTTTTAGCTCTGTTTTTGGTCTCCTCTACTAGTATCTAACTGTATCTGTCTCCAGGTTGGTGCTGGGCAGGTAGTAGACAGTGAGTTTATCAGAGCTTTCAGTAAATAAGACCAAATGTCACTGACAGCTAACAAATTTCCACAGACACAATTCACAGTGTATATGTGTGTAATTTATTTATTTATAATTGTAAATTGTTTGCCTTTTGGGTTCTGTACATTATCAAACAACTCCTTCACCAGGCAGGATGGCCAACATTTTCTAAATCATTTCTCTCTACAGCATCTGTTGCTGGTGGTTACAGTAATAAACTATTGTTAAGGAATGATTGAAGCAAGAGTATGTTAAAAGCATTTTTTGTTATATTTATTGAAATTGTCCCTTGACAGCAACCAGTAAATCAAATGCCCTGACCGAAAAAAAAAAAAAAAGAGAAATAATCTGGTTGCTGCAGGCCTGTTATAAACCAATCATTTCATTTGGCCTGAGAAACATGATTAGATGGCCTCCCTGCAGTGTTGTGCATGTTTCACAGTTAAAAAGAGCTAGCTCAGAGTTCAGTTCACAGAGATTTTCAACTTTTTGTTGTCTTTTTTTTTTGGACATATTTTTCACAGAATGTTCAAAAAAAGGCTATCTGAATTAAACATTTCCCCAAATTTAAAAACAAACATCCCAGACTTGACAAATTTACAGATATAAAGAAACTAGAAATACTACTGGGAGAACATAAAGAGAGCTGCAAGTTAGAAGTTGAATATGTCTTCACCTGCCACACTTTGAGGAACAGTGGGTTAATTTAACTTATTTTTCATGAAAATATATCAATTATATTATTAATTAGTGCACATATTCACTGCCTGGGCAAAAAAGTCACCACCTGTATTTAATTAATCAAATAGGTAAGATCCTTCCATTGGATAATTACTGTAGTGATTAATATGTCTCAGCTGGTAACAAGTTATTTAAGCCTAACTGATGCAGTTTCCTAAACAAGGAAGGACCTGGAAGGACAGCGGTGAACCATCATCTTCCAGGAAGAAATGTGGTCGGAAAGAAAATCTTGACTGATTGTAATCGGAGATCACTTAAACGTTTGGTGAGATCAAATAGTAAAAAATCAACAGTAGAACTCACATCTATGTTTAATAGTGAAAGTAAGAACATTTCCACACACACAATGTGAAGAGAACTCAAGGGATTGGGACGAAACAGCTGTGTAGCTTATCAGTGAGGCTCATCAGAAAAAAAGGCTTCAGTTTGCTAGTGAGCATAAAGATTGACACTCTGGAGCAATGGAAAAGGGTCATGTGGTCTGATGAGTCCAGATTTACCCTGTTCCAGAGTGATGGGGGCATCAGGGTAAGAAGAGAGGCAGATGAAGTGATGCACCCATCATGCCTAGTGCCTACTGTACAAGCCTGTGGGGGCAGTGTTTTGATCTGGAGTTGCTTCAGTTGCTCAGGTTGAGGTTCAGCAACATTATGTGTCCAAAAAATGAGGTCAGCTGACTACCTGAATATACTGAATGAGCAGGTTTTTACATCAATGAATTTTTTTCTTCCCTGGTGACACGGACATATTCCAAGATGACAATGTCAGGATTCATGGGGCTCAAATTGTGAAAGAGAGGTTCAGGGAGCATGAGACATCATTTTCACACATGGATTGTCCACCACAGAGTCCAGACCTGAACCCCACTGAGAATCTTTGGGATGTGCTGGAGAAGACCTTACCCAGCAGCCCAACTCTCCCATCATCAATACAAGATCTTGGTGAAAAATTAATGCAACTCTGGACAGAAATAAAAGTTGTGACACTGCATAAGCTAATCGAAACAATGCCATGGCGAATGCGTGCTGTAATCAAAGCTAAAGGTGGTCCAATTAAATATTAGTGTGTGACTTTTTTTTTTTTTTTTTTGGCCAAGCAGTGTATATGTTTCTCATATCAAAACATAACTAGTGTATTTCAAGTACTCTGTGAGTTATGGAGAACAACTAAAAAAGATGTTACAGTTGCCCCTAGTCTCCCCTATCTCAAAATCCAGCTAATTCTTGTGGTTTCTCCAATGTTACCAACTTTAGCTTTAAAGTTAGACAACCAAAACAACTCCGTTCTCCAGCAAGAAAGTCAGATTTGCAGCCCTGACTGCAGTACTTCCTGCATCAACACTGAACGGTGGATAGAAATCATGAGCTGTAGAATCATCAAATATGGATGTAATTCCTCGGGATCCTGGGCTGGTAAATGCAGAGGGGTTTGGGATCTGTGCAATACAGTATCCATCTCCACACAAAAATGAATGCAGCTGTTATTATCATCAACAACAGGTGGAGTTGCTCAGTGGGGCTGTGTAGCTCTCAGTGGGCATGTGTGTAGATGTATTTGTGTTGCTGATAAAGAGCGCAGTGTGTTTAGTCAAACCTGTGTGAAACAAAAAGCTGTACTGTACCTGAGAAGTGCAGTGGAAACTGCAGCATGCTCCACGTCCACACAGCCAGGATGATGTAGACCATGGCTGGACTGCTGTCACTGCTACACACACACACACACACACACACACACACACACCACACACACACACACACAAACATAACAAACAATAAACAATGTTTATTTATAGAATTTTTGAGGACATTACATCATTGGTTCCCAACATGGGGTCCAGGACCCCCTTAGGTGGGGCGCCAGGAATCACAAGACCTTGTCTGCTCTGAGGTTGTCAAAATTAGATTTGCAGATGTTAACTAAAATCACAATTTATACAAAAGTCTGTTTACAAAACTATTTGAAAATATGTATTCGTTTGTCCTCAATTGAAAATAGTAGATTACTTCATAGGCCACAACTCTGTGAGCTGTCAGCTCTGTGACAATGAATCATTACTGCTAAAAGAAAAAAAATACTAGAATACTAGAAAAGAATGGAAACAATTTAACTGATGTTTGTTTTTTACACTAAAGCTTTGAAATAAACTTATTCTTACTTATTCATCATTGATTAATCAGTCTATTATTTTCTCAATTAATCGATTAGTCTGGTCCATGAAATGTCAGAAAATGGTGAAAAATGTTGATCAAAGCTCAAGATTATCCTTAACCATAATCTTAAAGTCATAATATGCAACTTTTTCCTGAAAGAAAACAATGCATAGACTCTTTCAATCATCACTTATCACCCATGAGAAATGTGTGCTGGTGTCTGTATCTGCAGAGACTCTGCAGCTCTCTGACTGTATCTTCTTATTTTCTCATTACTTTGCTGTGCTCGGGACACTTTACGTTGGTATTTGACATCCAGGGAAAGAGACTCAACAATCAGCTTCCTTTTTGCTGTGTTTACGAACAACAACAATGAACAAATCCTACTGACTCTACCTTTAATGTACCCCTAAGTTTAAAGGGATAGTTTACTGCACAATCAAAAATTTGGGAGGCTTTTATTTGATAGGACAGCTGAAGTTAGGACAGGAAAAGAGAGTTGGGGGATGACATGCAGCAAAGGGCTGCAGACAGGACTTGAACCCACAGCTGCTGTGGAGGACTCACAGCCTCAGTACATGGGGCACATGCTGTTTATCCATCCAGATTTCTGTGTGACTTGTGAGATGCCTGCCTTCTCTCCAATATAATGGATGGCACACTTTTCAAATGTATTTTTTGGCACTTTGAGCACCACAAGCCGAGTGCCATCCAGTCCCATTATACTGAAGAGAAGGCAGACATCTCTTTGGCTGATATCTCCACAATTCTGCAACTTACACCAAAACAGTATAGATGGATTAATAGCACTACAAGCAAAAGGGAAAATATGTATTTTTGATTTTGGGTGAGCTGTCCCTTTAACCACTGACCCAGCCATCCCCGATCAACTGGTCCTGAGTCTGAAATATGTCCCTTAAAATATCTGAAGTCATACAAGACATTTAAATTCCTGCTCTCTTCCTCCTGTCCTCCTCTCACTCACTTGATGTCAGACAGCGTCTCAGAGGTGAACTCCAGGATGTCCGCAGCTGTCCCCACAAAGATGAGCAGTAACTGGGAGAGCTGGTCCCTGGTCAGCTCTCCAGCGGCCGGCAGCAGCCACTTCCCCAGAATCAGCAAAATGAGCAGGATTTGGTGCAGAGCCAGGATCCAGTCGTTGGCACACACTGAGGACAGAGAGACCCCCTGCGTGTGTGAGACATGAGACAAGTCAGAGACAGGATCAGATGATTTACAGGCTCAGAAAAGTTCTGTTTACACCAATCACAGATTATGCCTTTCAAATATCAACAGTAACATAGTTTTAGGCTCTAACAAGGCTTCTACTGTATTATGAGGCCAATTAGTTCACCCAGGAGCAGGCTTGGGGAGTAATGGATTACATGTAACATACATAAAATGCCTCCATACTGCTCGTCTGGCATAATCCAAGTCTCTTAAAGTCCTGACAGGCTGTTTGCACACCGTCACAACACACACACCCAGTTCAGACAGTGTGCATGTGCATGTGAATGTGGATCCACAGTGAAGATTCAGGCTAAAAATGTTGTGTAAATAACATTTTTTAGTCAACTTGACATGTTGGGGCTTTAGGAGACTTGGATTATCAGCAATCAGCATGAGGGTGAGTAGATAATGACTGACTTTTTGGTTTTTGGGCGAACTATCCCTACTTTAAAGGTTATATAAGTAAAAGTACTGAAATATATACAGTCTTTGTCCTCTATTGTGAAAAGTGGGGGAAGAAAATCTGGTCAGACATAGAACACAGTGTGTTTGACAGTGCAGACCAGACTTTTCAGCTTGTAATTGTTTTTATTGAGGGTGGGCCGCTTCATTAAAGGCAGTCAGCTCTATGAATGCGCTCGGGTTATAAGGGGAAAAAACACCCGCAGCCTTACAACAGCCTCTTTGAGGTGAACCAGTATTACCAAACACTGAGCCCCACTGTCTAGACATGTGAGGACATGGAAAAGCAAGAAGTGCAGAAAATCATACGAGGAGGATCTCAGCAGAAATAAAGATGTTTATCATTCAGTTCCTTGGAACATTAATATCATACCGTAACTGAAAAACAAACGCCCCCATATTTCTCAGCCTTGAAAGTAATTCATCTTATCTTTGTTTATTTTAAATTAATTAAACTAAAGATACATTCTAAGAAAATGCTTTTAAATAATGATAATAATCTAAGATATTTCATTAAGTTTAACCTTAAACCTACCTCAGGTGGCTCGCTGCCATTGGTCGAGTTACTCCAGAGTCTGAAAAGTCTCTTAATATTTTCAGTGGAGTCAAGTTTTTCACACTACAGTGAGAGAGACAGAAACACTGAACATTCTCACAGATTTATGGCATTAAAGTGTCAGAATAGTAGAGAATATGACAGAGGAGAAAACGTGCATGATACCATTGAGTCAGTGGATCTGTTGTCCTGATGATGAAGCTCTAAAATCCATAATGACGGGATAATACTGATGAGGAAGAGGAAGATAGCTGGAGAAAACCTGCAGAGAAAGATAACATCATGACAGCAATATTCTGACTTCACTGAATCACACAGGAATTTGGTGGAAGTAACTATTCTTTTCTCTTCAAGTTTTACTTGTTCAAGTTAATTCAACTTAGATTTTTGAATGTATTTATTTTCAGAACACTTCAGAGGTTATAAACAGGAGTCCTTTTAACATGAGGTCCTTTGGCTTCAAGAGATGAGTTGAATGAATGTACTGTACAGAGTTCAGTCAACTCATTAAACTGAATTTCTAAAGACACATGATCAGCATACTTCCCAGCATGCATTGTTTGGGGGGCAAAATGTAATAAATTCTTTGTGTGAAATGAAGAACTGACTCTCCAAACTAAGAAAATGTAAAAATGTGTACATTGTTTCCTTCTATTTACTGGTTCAACTTAATATCTTAAGCTTACCGAACATGTTTTCTCAAGTACAACTGAATTAATATCAAGTTTATTTGATCCAAAAGTT
The DNA here is from genome assembly GCA_034769285.1 of Lutjanus argentimaculatus. Lineage (NCBI taxonomy): Eukaryota > Metazoa > Chordata > Actinopteri > Lutjaniformes > Lutjanidae > Lutjanus > Lutjanus argentimaculatus. The sequence goes on along the minus strand of JAWZSL010000016.1, from coordinate 29,995,485 downwards.
TATTTGTTTTGAAACATTACAATTTACCCCAACTTGTCTTTTCAAATTCAGTCAACTTAAAATTTTATGGCAGCCTGAACACTAACTTTTAAAAGTTAAAACAGCTATTTTTTATTTATTTATTTATTTATTTCATTTTATTTTATTTTATTTTTTTGAGGCTTTTTCACTGTTCCCTTCTCTTTACTGGCCTTTACAAATATAATTAACTAATATTTTCTTATTAAGTTAACATTTCTAGTGTATTTATTTTCAGAACACTTCAGAACTTACAAACAGGAGTTTTTTTTTTACTTTGGCTTGAAATGATGAGTTGAATGAATGATCTGTACAGAGTACAGTACATTTCAACTCAATATATTAAGCATGAACATGTTTTCTTGTTTACAACTGAATCAATATTAAGTTTATTTGTCTAGAAGAGCTTCTTTGTTTTGAGTCATTACAAATTATCCCAACTTGACTTTTCAAATTCTGTCAACTTACAATCTTAAGGCAGCCTGGACACTAACTTTTTAAAGTTAAAACATTTGTTTAAACTGTTTCAGGTACATTGTTTCTTTTCTCTTTCTTCTGGTCTTTATAACCAGTCAGCTAAATATTTATCCCGTGATAATGAATTGTAATACAGCAGCTCATACCATTTGTAATCGTTCCCCCTCCTCCTCCTCAGGGTCAGGATCATCTCAGCCACCAGAGGCAGGTAGAGGATGGTGAGAAACCAGTAGAGTCCATTGTCCTTCACCCACACCACCCTCCACACCCCTATGAGAGAGATGAGGATGAAAAGAGACCTGGTCACCACGGCACAGATGAACTTGAAGAACATGTCTTTGAGTCTTTGAGTGGATCACAGTGGAGGAGCTGTGGCAGTCCCGGCTGCTGCTGCTGCTGCTGCTGTGGGGACAGACAGAGCGGTTGTACTGTATGTGAAAGGTCTGAAGGAGTTCAGTGTTACAGAGGAGGGAGAAAAAGGAGCCGGGGCACGCCTCCAGCAACCTGCAGGACTACCGTGTTTTGTCTGTGAACCACTTCAATCTTGATGATATGTCATTAGCCTGCAGGGACATGCAGTTGTTGACTGTGCGATCACTGCGACCTGTACAGTAACAAGCCTGAGATCTTGGCTCTGGTTCTACATGCTTGCAAAAAGCATCAATCAGTGAAATACATTCTTTAAAAACCAGTCTGGTGACAGTCTACATTTTTCAATAAATATTACATGCTGACCCAAACCACAATGAATAAATCTACTGATACATGTAAGCAGAGGTGGCAAAACTCCACACATTCTGTCCTCAAGTACAATTGTGTAAAAAAAACAAACAAACAAAAAAAAAAAAACAGAGATACTGATTCAACTTGTTCTCTGCAGTGAAGGACAAGTGTACCAGTTTCTGTGCAAAGCTAACTGAACCTCACCTTCTCCTTTCTCAGTTTTCTGTCCTATTGCATCTTTTATCTTGTTTTTGTCTTGTTACATCTTTTATGTTGTTTTCATCTTGTTACGTTATATTCGTCTTGTTACATATTTTTTGTAATTTTTGTCTTGTTATGTCTTCTATATCACTTTCGTCTTGTTACACTGGTCGCTGGTTTAACTATGCAGGTAAGACAACTTTTAATATCACACCTCATATACAGTATCCATTCATCTGCTTAGACATTTTTAAATACAAAATTCATGTTAATAGTTTAATTTAAATATGAACATTTAACTAGTGGAAATAAAACATAATTTTAATGGAAATAGACAGAAAACTCCATGTTAATATTTGATGGTAGGAATGTGCAGATATTATCAGGAAAGGTATAGACTGTGTAAACAATAGTGCAGCAATTTGAAAACACTTTTATTTTGGTTTGAGGTCAATAATTTTTACTAATTTGTCATTGACTATTTGAGAAAAAAGATGGAGACTGGGCCATTTTTCGAATGATTCCAAAAAATCAGTTTTCATGTGCATCAAGGAGACGATGGAACTTTGAGGAGTCAATGTCAGGACGTCAGAACGCGCAGGTGTGATTTCACCTGAGGGCCAGTTGTTCTTCTGTGTGGACAGTTGCTTGTTGTGACTGTTTAACCTAAACCTTCAGATGTATCCGGAACTCTTATAGGTCCCACTGATATGAGTCCAAACGAAGCATAACTGTTGTTATGAGTGAAGGAGATGAAGTAAAGTGTTGACTGACTGTACGTGGAGCTACAGCCTGAGCTGCTGTCTTCAATCATCACTCATTAGTTGCTATTTTCATCCCTTCACTCATGTTCTGAACTGTGACAGGCTATTTGGTAGCTGAGTTGTGAGGCAGGAGAAAGGAGAGTGTTTTTTTCTTCAGCGTCTGTGTGCGTCCTGCATCCTGGATGCAACGGTCTCCTTTAAATTCTGTCATTTACAACTCAAACTCTGAAAGAACTCACTGTTAAAGGATTGGTTTGGTGCCTACAGAGGCACAGACGTTTGTGTGGTTATTTTGGAGAAGCTCTGTGGTTAGTTGCACGTGATTTAATCATGGCAGCCACGGTTATGCATGCATAATGTCGCACACACTTGGGTGCTTGGCTCTCTCTGAGTGGCTTATTTCAAGAGTGAACTTGTATTAAACTTGTAACTTCATGAATAAAGCAAATAAAGAATGGTTGAATTTAACCAAGTCCATTTACTCAAGTATTGTACTATTAAAGTACAGTTTAGAGATACTTTTAGTATCTCCATGTTATGCCTGTTTACATTTAGTATCCACTAGTAGTTTAGGGTAGTTTGGATTATTTGAAGTGAGATTATCTGAGGTACTTACCCATAGTCAGTATATTTCCTACAGTAGGTGTTTAGACGGGTAGCAGGAGCACCAGTGTTGGAAGCTAAGCAATGTATTGTTGTGGACAACATTGTTGTGCTGCTTTACCTTGCTGTCAGACTGTCTTTTCTGACAGGAAACCGCTGTTATATAAGCTAAATTTTACAGTTTCTGGATCACTGCTGCCTCGATCTACTCGTCTGATTGTGTTATTGTGTGACTTTGGTGTCTTAAAAGGTTAGTTCTGATTCATCAAAGTCATATAATCATATCATCATATAATCATATAAAACAGATCAAAGCAACTTAAATCATTGTTTTTCTTGAAGGAGTCTGGTTGCTTTGCAGAGAGTGATATTTGACTAACATAATGACCGTTTTCCTTTAGAAAAGAATGTAGACGAAATATTTGAAATATAGCATGCACTTAAATTGATTCTGATTTTGGTGGCTAAAACACATTTTGTTGCTGACCCTGTCCACAGCGGTACATTGCTTAGTTTCTGTGCTGGTACTCCTCTCCACTCCTCCAAACTGGGAGCGTGCAGACTGTCATCTACTGTAGGTAACACACTGACTATGGATAAATACCTCACACAACACCACTTCAAATAATACAAACTGTCTATTAAAGATTTTACACAAGATAAGTGATCACATTACAATATGATGTCTTGTTACAGATTTAACTACTTCAGGTTTATATGTAACACTTTATAATAAGGGTACAAATCATATACTAAGTAATGTTTAACTAATGCATGATGATTTAATGCAGGATGTATCATGAAATCCTGTTTCTCACCACTAACTAGTGATCAAGTCACTATGACTTTATGTGCTTAGTTCACACTTAATAGTTTGTCAGTTAATGATTGTTAATTCACAGTTATGTCATACATGAATTAACATGCATCATGTTAGTTAGATTCAGTTACGTGAAAGTTTATTTGTGTTACTATATTTATGTTTATTATGTAAATGTTTCCATCTGATGACCAGTTTTATTAAAAAATAGCTTCATATTTCTATGTCTGCTGTGCTGTTCTGCTAGCAGAAAGGCTGAGAAATACATGGGTCTAAAATACCCTTTTATTGAATTGGAATCCAGCTAATTTAATTGTATGAAATGTGTGAAGTTACTGTGAATTCATTAAGTGATGATTTATTTAAGTGTGAACTAATCACATCAAGTTACAGTGAACAGCAGCGGCTCAGGCGGTGGAGGGAGATAAGAGGAGAGAAATATGAAGAGTGGTTAGTAAGATATGTGATGTGACTGTTTTTAAGTTAGAGTCTGTTCTAAGTCACTTTCTTTACAAGTCAGAAGCTCGTAAGTGTAAGAGTCTGAGAGAAATTCATGCAGTGTAAATTAGCTACATACTGTGTGCAACACCTGTCTACACATATAATATCAATCCTTTAGTAATCCAGAGATTATTCTGGCTGTCTTACTAATCATTATGTGTTGTTTTATCCTCTTGTCTTCCTCCAGCACCTGAGCTGCTGCTGTTCACTGTGGACAAAGGTGAGTGTGAGATTCTGACCTACACAGAAAGTTACCACCAACAGGTTTAACAAAGAATGTAATGGATGTGATTGTGTTAACCAGCTAAATGTTGTATGCTGTGTTTTTTTATGCCTATATCATCACTTATTAAACAATTTAAAGATTTCTATTGCCTCACTAACCATTATGTTTCTTTGTCTATTCTACCAATTGAGCTGCTGCTGTTTGCACTGACAGGTGAGTTTGAGCTTCTGACTTTTAAAATAAGTGAGTTAGAATAAGCTCTGATATAAAGACGGAGAACACAATGTATGTTATTGTACATGTAGTGTGTATGCTATGCCATATATACATACAATATAATATCTCTATGTAGTAATTCAAAGATGACTTTGGCTGTCTTATTAACCATTTTCTTTGTCTTTCTCTGCTCTTATCTCACTGCACCACATGAGCTGCTGCTGTTCACGTAATGTGGAAAAGAAAGGTGAGTTCCAGATAGATGCACTACTTGTCTTTCTCTGGTTAAAATTATTTAATCTTTCAAGGATAATTTATTCATGCATTTCATCTTTTTATAGACTCAAAGTTTCTGCAGTATATCCCAAGTTTCCTTGAGGCCAAAGAAAGAAAGTTTCTTCCTGACAAGACGAGAAGGATGACTGACCGCGAGATGAAGAGAGGCTGTTACCTGTGGACTCAGTTGCTGACCAAGTTGATTCCATATTACAGGAATAATTTGACTTAATGGGAAATATGCTGATTTACTTATGAGCTTACTCAAATGAGCTGACTCGTGTAAATGTAGTTTGACATGGATTAACCTGCAGGCCAACACTTTATTGTCCACTATTATAACTAATGTTGAGAGACAATGACAGCAGACTGAGACCAGGATTCATATTCATGACTTGTTTTGATATCACAGGTCAGAATTCTTCTGGGAGCCCCTGAGAGCGGACGTCAACCAAAGCACACAAAACCAGAATCACCTGCTTTGATGCTGAATTAAATCAAATAAAAGCAAAACTCAGACATGTGAAATGATCCTGTGTTCTGTGAGGTCCCTTACCTTCAGTGATGCTGGGTTAATGTGAAGCTTTTTTTTTTTTAACAATAAAATTCTTGAAGGTTACATTAAATGTGGGGCAGCAACAACTTGGTCACAAGGAATCTGTTTCAACAAGCAGCCATCTCACTTATCTGGAGAACTGTGTAAAAGCCACAGCAGCCGTTTTTACACTAGACCACCTTCTAGATTTTTTAATGAATTTTTATCAATATTGATCTATAATCAATCAGGAGTTACAGGAATTTTAGAAATGTAATTAACATATGAACTTTCAGAATATAATAATAATATTTATACTATTAGTACTACCAATAATGATAATAAAATGAATAACCCTTAAAAACAGAGTTTACAAAGCGTACAAACCAGTGTCAGTGATACTAATCAATGCATAAATTGCAGTTTGCTTTGCTTTTATCAGACAAATTGTATTAACAATAGAATGAAAGAGGGCAGAGAATATTAGTCATTAGTGATTTCTAATTTTAATTTTGTAATTTTGTAAGTAATGTTGACTGGAAGAGGGTTTGGTCGTTACCACAAAAGTACCCTCAAACACATAAGGTAAAAAAGTTTCATTTAAGTTGATCCATAGATTCTATTCAGTGAAGCATTTCTTGCAAAAGTTAAAGAGAGACAGATGTAAATTGCTCTTATATGAATTGTGGGAAAACGTCAGTAACTTCAGTTGATAACATTTTCACAGGTTTTGCTCTCTACTATAAAGATATTATATCTTGTTATCACAAAACACATGCTAATGTTTTTTCTTATTAATCTAAAAGTGTAAAACCACATTTTTTGTTTTAATGAAGAAATTAAATAATGCGTATCTCTAATTCAGTCCTATAAAAAAAAAAAAACCTATCAAAACTAGTTATGTTTGTAACAGATTTGATGTTTTTACGTGAATTTTCTCTCACACTCGTGTATTTTTTATTTTATTCCATTTTATTTCTTCTCTCTTTAATTGTACGAGTGTCTTTTGACATTGACTACGCTGGCTTCTTACTGTTGTTATCAATAAAGTTGGGAAAAAAGCACGTTGATGTTGTGTTGCCATAGCAACGACTGTAGCGTCAACATGTCCGCACGCCGGGAAAAGAAGGAACAACTTAAAGTAAAGAATAATAAGCTACAGGTTATAACTGCACGTTTCTGCTCAGTTTGTTGTGTTGTTGTTTGTTTTATTTGACAGGACTAACTGTCTGTGTGTCTGTCCTCCCTCTTCAGACAGAGGACACAGTCTTCCTCCAGTGGGACGCGCTAACACACCAACGAATCCAAGAGCTGCTGCAGAAAACTGAGGATCAACTTCAGTCGTAAGTAGCGTTGTTAGCCACGTGTCCATGCTGCGTCACAACCAGCTAAAGATGCGTTAACGGCTAAAAGTAGCACAGAAAATATCTGTCTCGTCCAAAAATTTACCTAGGAATGACTAATGGTGTCAGAACAGCAGGGTCAGAGTCATGAATACATTAAAATGTTTTCTGTTACAATTACTGATTACTTGTTAAGACATGTAATCAGTAACCTAATGATAGTATCACCATATAAAAGTAATATAGGCTAACTTGACCTGTTCTGTTACTTCTGGATTACCTCAGTACTAAATGGTGAAATTGTTGAGCTTAATGTAGTTTTATGTTTATTCCTCAGGTGAAGGGCTCATTACATGGGTCAAACAGTCTCAGTAAAAAATCAAAAATGCAAGGCTCCTTCAAAAACACACCAAGGCACACTGTAAAGTTTGTGTAAAATTAAAATGCCTTTATTTTACATGACAAAATGAGTCAAAAAGAGTTTAAAAATGACCAACGCGTGTCGACCAACATAGGTCCTCATCAGGGTCAGACAGGAGTAACTGACGACTGAAGTTTGGTGTGTTTTTGAAGGAGCCTTGCATTTTTGATTTTTTACTGAGACTGTTTGACCCATGCAATGAGCCCTTCACCTGAGGAATAAGTGCAAAATACCTGAAGTATCCAAAGAGCAGCTGTATTGTGACCAACAGAAAGACCCAGCAGCGCTTCCACTCTGTTGTCTTGTAGTTTTATGTTTGTTTGTCCAGATATTCCTTCATTTGTTACGCACAAATGCATGTTTATATGAATAATTATGGACATTTACATGTATGTGAACTACCATAAGTAGTAGTGGTATTAATATGGAGTATACTGGGGCCAAAAGTTTTGTACTTGAAAAAATAAAATTTGAAACAAAATTCAAGTTTTGAGCTTGAATTTTGAAAAACACATCAATGTATTCAAAATAAAAATAAGTGTACAAAAAGTTTTTTCAGGTTAAATATAATTATGATTCACTCTGGTAATTCTTTTGAATAAATTATTCATTTTCATTTTTCACTTTCATATATTTAAATATTTGAGATCCTATTTCTTTCAGTTACACGTTTTATCTTTTCAGATTCAGATCTTATTTTTTACAGTTTCAAATCTTTTTTTCACTTTCAGATCTTTTCTTTTCAGTTTTAGACTTTTGGCCCTGATTTCACGTGGAGGGCGTAGCATCAACTGAGAGGGGTGTGGAATCATGACAGACAGCTTATCAAAAAGGCTAGGGACCTTCCCCTATCACGCTGCCTTCAGGGAACGTAGGAACTAAAACAATTCAACTCAACACTTTATGTAGGCTACACCATGTGATTGGCAGTGAAAAAACTGTCAGTGACAAACGTCCATTTGCACGGCATGCACAAATATCCTGCACAGCTAAATCTGTTATAATTTCCACTGTAAGGCTAAGGCTGTTAATATGCCACTTTATTAAGTTTTAATATTCTTCAATACGTGGGAAGTTTATCCAAATATCGCCTTTTTTTAAATTTACTCCGATGTTTTGGGAGATGTGAGATGTGAAAGCTGTTTTAGACAGTACTCAGGACCAATTGCAGAAGCGAGCGATAAAGGCCCACCTGCTGGAGCCAGTACACAGATGAGAAATGTTCAAAATGAGAGGTCGTTTTGTGACAACATACAATGTTGTGGTGAGCTGGCAAAGCTGGAAGTTAAGCATAGGACTAACGCACTCGCACTCACACCATGCATCTATTTGTGATATGAACTCACTAGGACTCGCGAAAGTGGTCAACAACTAGCCAGAGCCATACCAGCTTTAACATGATAAAGATGAATTTAATTTTGACTGATCAATTATTTAAGTATCTGGTAAACCCATTTGAGGTCCTGACCCAAGGTTGGGAACCACTGCTGTAAGAAGTACAACTCATAAACACTATCTGACAGCATCAGGCCACATTCATACTGTAGCATGGATCAACCTTTTCCACCGCAGGCTGCTGCAGGTTTTTTCAGCACCCCGCGCATTCCCGCAGCCAAACAGCACTACCCTTATTCAATGTATTTATTATCAGTGTTTTTCACCGACTACTACTGTCTGAATGCTAAATAACGTTAAGCTACTCAATGCTAACATTAGCCCTATGTTTAACTCCCAGCTTTGCCAATTCACCACTTAAAGACTTCAGAAACATTGTATGTTGTCACAAAACAACCCTCTCATTTGAACATTTCTCACCTGTGTGCTGGCTCCAAGCAGGTGGGCCTGCTGAAGTGGACGCCATCTTTGCGAGCGGACACTGCGCTGTGTTCAGAGTGCTACGAAATCGGAAATTTCAGCACTTAAAGTGTGGCTGTTGAAGTGCACAATCTGGCATAATTTATCGCTCCGCTTCTGCAATTGGTCCTGAGTACTGTCTAAAACAGCTTTCACATCTCACATCTCCCAAAACGTTGGAGTAAATTTCAAAAAAGGCGATATTTAGATAAACTTCCCACATATTAAAGAATATTAAAACTTAATAAAGTGACATATTAACGCCTTAGCCTTACAGTGGAAATGAAAACAGATTTAGCTGTGCAGGATATTTGTGCATGCCGTGCAAATGGAAGTTTGTCACTGACATCAGTTTTATCACTGCCGATCACATGGTGTAGCCTACATAAAGTGTTGAGTTGAATTGTTTTAGTTCCTATGTTCCCTGAAGGCAGCGTGATAGGGGAAGGTCCCTAGCCTTTTTGATAAGCTGTCTGTCATGATTCCACACCCCTCTCAGCTGATGCTACGCCCTCCACGTGAAATCAGGGCCAAAAGTCTAAAACTGAAAAGAAAAGATCTGAAAGTGAAAAAAAGATCTGAAACTATAAAAAATAAGATCTGAATCTGAAAAGATAAAACGTGTAACTGAAAGAAATAGGATCTCAAATATTTAAATATATGAAAGTGAAAAATGAAAATGAATAATTTAGAATTACAAGAATTACAAGAGTGAATCATAATTATATTTAACCTGAAAAAACTTTTTGTACACTTATTTTTATTTTGAATACATTGATGTATTTTTCAAAATTCAAGATCAAAACTTGAATTTTGTTTCAAATTTTATTTTTTCAAGTACAAAACTATTGTCCCCAGTATAGCTCCATAATATGACAGGTTAGCTAGCTATAACTGAATTTCTGTGTAGCTAATATTAGCCATCGGGCTGTGTAGCTAACGTTAGCGGTTGGTCTGTGTGGCTAATGTTAGCAGTTGGTGTGTGTAGCTAATTTTAGCAATGGTCTGTGTAGCTTATTTTAGCAGTTGGTCTGCGTAGCTAATGTTAGCAGTTGGTCTGTGTAGCTAACTTTAACAGTTGGTCTGCGTAGCTAATGTTAGCAGTTGGTCTGTGTAGCTAACTTTAACTGTTGGTCTGTGTAGCTACTGTTTGCAGTTGGTCTGTGCAGCTAACTTTAGCATTTGGTCTATGTAGCTAACATTAACAGTTGGTCTGTGTAGCTAAAGTTAGCAATTATTGTGTGTGGCTAATGTTAGCAGTTGGTGTGTGCAACTAACTTTAGCAGTTAGTCTGTTTAGGTAACATTAGCAGTTTGGCTGTGTAGCTAATGTTAGCTGTTGGTCTTTCCTGTAAACGTTTCTATAAATTAGATGTTGAGTTCTTAGATGATGACAGTATTTTTGCAGCTGAAGGCAGAACTATCACAGTACTGTTCTGTTGTTCTTCTTTTCTGATTTAAAGACAAAATAATGTTGAATTTTCCCTCCAGAGAAGCAGTTTGTTTCACTATGGGTTGTGATAATGAACTGACTGTAGGATGAGTTGCTTTCATTCAGACCAGAGTGGTGTTTTGAGACTTGATAAAGTATATCATTCTGCAATGTATTTTAAAATTGTAGTGCTACTAAAAAATCCCCATTTTTACTAAATGCAACTGTAATCTGATTACATCGTATTCTTCTGTAACAGTGATGGAACACAGTTACCTTTTTTGTATCCAGCAGCCATATTGAATTAAAACAATAGTGTAAACACAGGTGGTACCAATGATACTAATTAAGTGTAGCAGAGCCTTTTCAGTGTTTCATAATAAAACAGCAGCAGCCTGAGTCTGTTTGACCTGAATGGGACTGAACCTTAATTAGAATCATTGCTAACACCTGCGTTTACACCCCTACAGTTGTACTTCATGTCAATCCTGCTGCTGTGACAGAGCTCTATGTAGTTTAATCGTCATTTCACAGAGGTTTCATCAGAAAGCTGAATGCATCATGGTTTCACAGATGTACGGCCCTGTTTTCTTTTTATTTTCACTCTATTTTTTATGTTCTTCTTTGTTCCTACTGTGTGTCCTCATCAAGTGTGTTGCATTGTCAGTTGTTGAGTGTTGTTTACATGGGGTGAAGTCAAAGACCATTTTCCACAATGCTGATATTGTTTGACAGCTAGTCATGTCCCCAGGGGCCGTGTCAGCATGATTTTGATGATTTGCAGGTCAAATTGACAAGCTAAACTGGGCAGAGTTGTTTGAAAGTGTAGTTTACCAACTTACTAGCTGCTTCACAATGAAAATTAAACTGCATCTTAACTGCTCTCCAAAAAAGTAACTTGTCCAACTAAAATGACTTTCAAAAAGTAGTTTCAACTACATCCAAATTATATCACAGGAAATTGTAAATATTTCTGGTTTCTTTCACTCCTCTCTGACAGTAAACTGAATATCTTTGAGTTGTGGACACAGTGAGACATTTGCGGACATCATCTTGGACTCTTGGGAAACACTGATCAAGATTTTCTGACATTTTATGGACCAAATAACTAATCGATTAGTGGAGAAAATGATTGACAGATTGAAAGGAAAGACTTAAAATAGGTCTAAACATCAGGAGCACACAGACTACATGGCCCAAAGTAGTTAACTACTGAAAAAGCTACAGAGATTTGAATGTAGTTAAACTACCACCCAACCACAGGCACCTGAGTGATGGAACAAGTGGAGGAGCTACACCTCCACTGTCAGATGTGGGGGAGCAAACCTGTGCTTTTGCATCCCCACTTACTGATCATATAACTTTACTATTTTTAAACATTTGAGCTATCTTGGATCAAAAATACTTTGTAACCATAATAAAAATCAAACATACACACACATCAAACAATATTATCTGATGGTACTGTAAGCAGAGCAATAGAGAAATCTTCATTTTTGAAACAGTTTGTCTCTCATTTCCACTGTCCTCTCCCACTATAATAGTGCAGCTAACCAACAGAGGCTTGTAACAAGTTTAGGTGCTAAAATCCAACATGTAAAGTTTGTTTGCAAATACTTATTGACAAGAATACTGTCAACATATGACACCATTTTTCTTGTGTTTCTAGAGTTATGTGTTTTTTCAAAAACATAAGGATTTGTTAATGTCATATTTCTTAAAGATGTTTTAAGAAATATGACACAGGGAGGCACAAGGAGCTTTAATTACCTCAAAATGGCAATATACATATTTATATATGTGTGTGCGTGTGTTTTTTTTACATTTTGCGATTGTGATAAAATCTTGATTAATTGTGCAGCTCTATTTATTATACAAATGTCCTTACCGCAACATTGAATTAATTTTCATTTTATACCTTTTTCATTTCTAATTTCTATGAAATTGTAATACATTTAATGTATTTTTAGCATTCTTGGTGCAAGTTTTGTAAATACTGATATAAAAGAAGAAATACAAGAAATAGGTGATTTTCTTTACAACCTGGAAAATTTAGATAGCAACCTTACTTATGTAAAAATTTCAGGACAGATTAAATTGAAAACAACTGGGACTTGTTTTAAATGTCTTTTGAAGACATTTCGCTAGTCTGACAGGCATGAACTGATGAAGCTTCTTGGATGAGAGGTGAAATGTCTTCAAAAGACATTTAAAACAAGTCCAGTTGCAAAACCCAACTTGCTGTAATCAGGTGTCAAAAGAAACACAAATACAGAAAAAAAAAACGTTTCTGCAATATTTGATATAACAAAATTTGACCAAATTAACACATGTGCATACTATATTTAAGATGTAAGTTTTAAACATTTATTTTCAAGAGTTTAAGGCATTTAAACTGTAATTAAAATTGATGGTTTGTGGCTGCTCAGCCATTCAGGGGAAGGTAATAGTAGATGGTAGTCCGTAGTCCATCTGACAAGACACCTTAACCAGCCGTCATTGTCAGTGTTGGTCTCAGGCTGGACACCCTGTTGTCCTCCGATCCAGGCAGGTGAACTGTCTTTGTCGGCACTGGGGATCTCGACTGTACAGTCAGCGTTCTCTGGTACTAACATTTGGTTGGACCAGAGACTGTTGACTGAGTTTCGATGCTTCCTCAGAATCCTGTATCTCAATGCAGATGTCAATTCAGATGTTTCTTCTTGTGGGTCTGGTGTCTTTGAACAGTGAACATTGTCTGGTCCTTCTGTCTGATTAGAGGAAGACTGTTAACTGTGTTTCGATGTTTCCTCTTCACTGTCTTGTATCATCCTGCAGTTTTCTGGTCCTGTGTTCAGATACCCAGAGCACTGCTGACTAGGGATGTGCACGATTAGTCAACTATACGACTTAACGTCCCCACCCTTGCTGGTTAGCACCAGAATTACTAGTCATTTAAACTATTTTTCAATATTTAATTCATGCACAATGCCAGTTATCTGTTGCCTCTAAGATTTTATGCAGCTGCCCGCCACTAGCTGGGGCTGCGGCCCTATCAGATGGCAGCCCCTCTCGCTCAGCGCATGTGCCCCAATTGCCTAGGCAACCCCGGATGTTTGTATCAGCAAAGTCAGACAGATAACAGCTCTTAAAACTAGCGCGGTTTGGCAGTGTTTTAATCTAGAAAATGGAAATATTGTTGAACGTAGACTGTGACAGAATAAGCTGATTCACTCAACAGGAGAAACATGTGCCCACATTAAGCACAGACACGGACTAAACCCATAAGTGGAGCTGCTGTTGCTGCTAGCACTGTTAACGTTAACCATACTGTGTGGCAGGCTGGCAGCTAACATCAGCTCTAGGTCATTTACCCGCCGACACTGTGATCCTTTTTGGTCTGAAATGTGAAGCATTTAGTGAGTTGTTGTCACGTTTTGTACATTAATGTGTAAGATTTGTATTGCGCAGTGCAAAGCAGCATGCATTTCAGTGGCATTTAAAGTATGATTTTTGACTGTGATTAACGGCTTCAAATGGCTCTTAATACACACAGCATTTTTTGGACAGTGTTTAACATTATAAATTAATAAATTCTGCTCAATTTGAACTGCCTTCTGAGTGTTTTCTTAGTGTTAGATTAGTCGACTAGTCTAAATTAAATTTTGTGTTTAATTGACAGGGAAATTAGTTGCCAGGAACATCCCTACTGCTGACTGGGTTCAGGTGTTTGTTTTCAACATCTTCAACTTCTTCAGCTTCTTCCGTTTTGTCCAAGTTGTCAATACGGGAGCTCTGCGGGGCGCTTTGAGCAAAGAGAGGATGCTGCAGAACCTCCAGGGGTGTGATTCGATCAGTAGGGTTTAGGGTCAGCATCCTTTTAATCAGGTCCACCAACAGATGCTGATCACTCTGGCTCTCTGTGTCCGTTACCATCAGCTGCTCAATTTCATCAAGACAACCAAGTACAAAGTACCTTGATTCCGTACCATAGCAGTCTGTCTCCTCTGCAAACTCCTCTTGTGTTTTGAATCTCCAGCACTGCTGGCTGTTGTTTTCTGGTTTGAAATACAACTGAGTACGGCTTCCAAGGTTCAGCATCTCATCCTCTGGCTGGCCTTGAGTCTGTATTATAAAGTTGAGGACATCATAGTCTGTGTTCCCGGGGTAGAGGGGCCTTCCTATTGCCAGTTCTGCAACTGTGAGGCCCAGAGACCACATGTCTATGGCCTCCAAAAGGAGCATGTAGTATTAATTCTGGTGCCTTGTAAGAGATGGTCCCCATATTGAGACCAGGCTGGAACTGTGATTCTGGAAGTGCCAGGCCAAAGTCAATCAGCTTGATCCTCATTGGCTGCTGTTGACGGTCCACAATCATAACATTGTCTGGTTTGAGGTCGGCATGAGCTATTCCAAGTGAGTGCAGGTGGTAAAGGGCTGTTGTCAGCTGATAAATGATTGGTCTCAGCTCTGTCATAGGAAGTCCCCAATAATCACGCTGGTGTAAGTAATCACGCAGACTTTGATCAAGGAGTTCGAAGTTGAGACAAATTTGCTCCTTGTCAAAGAAAAATCCATTCCACTTGATGATGTTACAAGTGTCTGGATCCAAACAGCGTAGTCGCCTCAGCATGCCAATTTCTGTTCTTGCGATACGAACATCGGGCTGACTTTTGTTAACCTTGATGGCCACCCTCTCACCTGTTTGAGTGTTGCGGCATTGGTATACAAAACCAAAGCTTGGTTTAATTCCACGTAAATGCACTTATTTTCTCGTTTATGAAGTAGGCTTAAATGTCCTATACTGAAAAAAAACCCAAAGAAGTTGAGAAACTAATAATGTTTTGTTGAGATAATTTACTTTTCTTGTTGATGAATTTGAATCTTTGAGTTGTATAAACCCCTCCAATAAATGTATTTCAAAAAATATTGAGTAACCTCAAAATGAAGGTGAATAATAGTCAATATTTTAATATTTTCAATGAAAACTATTTAATTTCAAAGCAACCAAATAATGACAAATCAGACGCACAGCTCATTGTCAAGAAATTTTGAACCTCAAAGATTCAAGTTTATCTAAAGAAGAAAAGTAAATGATCCCTATGAAACACTTTGATTTGAAATAATGTAATAATGCAACTTTATGAACTCATTTCACATATCTGAACATTGGGACTTCCGGAGGGATCCCGAGGCGTTCCCAGGCCAGCCGAGCGACATAGTCCCTCCAGCGTGTCCTGGGTCTTCCCCGGGGTGGGGCATGCCCGGAACACCCTCCCAGAAAGGCGTCCAGGAGGCATCCGATATAGACAGCCCTACAACATCCAGGGACTTGAGGTACTCAGGGCGGATCTCATCCACCCCCGGTGTCTTGCCACCGAGGAGCTTCCGAACTACCTCAGTGACTTCAGCCTGAGTGATGGATGAATCAGCCTCTGGGTCCCCAGCCTCTGCTTCCTCAACGGAAGGCGCATCAGTGGAATTGAGGAGATCCTCGAAGTATTCCTTACGCCGCCCAACAATATCCCCAGTCGAAGTCAGCAGCTCCCCACCTCCACTGTAAACAGTGGTGGCAGGGCACTGCTTCCCCTTTCTGAGGTGCCGGACTCTCTTCAGGGCTGACCGATAATCCTCCTCCATGGCCTCCCCGAACTTTTCCCATACCCTAGTTTTTGCTTCCGCAACCGCCCGGGCCGCAGCACGCTTGGCCTGCCGGTACCCGTCAGCTGCCTCAGGAGTCCCATGAGCCAACCAAGCTTGATAGGACTCCTTCTTCAGCTTGACGGCATCCCTTACTTCCGGTGTCCCACCACCAGGTTTGGGGGTTGCCGCCGCGACAGGCGCCGTAGACCTTACGGCCACAGCTCCAAACGGCTGCGTCAAGAATGGAGGTGAAGAACATGGTCCATTCAGACTCAATATCCCCAGCCTCCCTCGGGATCTGGTCAAAGCTCTCCCGGAGGTGAGAGTTGAAGACCCCTCTGACAGGAGGTTCCGCCAGACGTTCTCAACAAACCTTCACAACACGTTTGGGTCTGCCAAGTCTGTCCAGCTTCCTCCTCCGCCAGCGGATCCAACTCAATACCAGGTGGTGATCAGTTGACAGCCCAGCCCCTCTCTTCACCCGAGTGTCCAAGACATATGGCCGAAGGTCAGATGACACGACCACAAAGTCGATCATTGACCTCCGGCCTCTGGTGTCCTCATGCCACGTGCACTGATGGGCACCCTTCTGCTTGAACATGGTGTTCGTTATGGACAAACCGTGACTAGCACAGAAGTCCAATAACAGAACACCACTCGGGTTCAGATCGGGGAGGCCGTTCCTCCCAATCACGCCCCTCCAGGTAACACTGTCGCTGCCCACGTTGGCGTTGAAGTCCCCCAGCAGAACGATGGAGTCCCCAGTCGGAGCACTTTCCAGTACCTCTCCCACGGACTCCAGGAAGGCCGGGTACTCTGCACTGCCATTTGGCCCATAAGCTGAAACGACAGTGAGGCACCTGTCCCTGACCCGAAGGCGCAGAGCAGCGACCCTCTCGTTCACCGGGGAGAACTCCAACACATGGCGGCTAAGCTGGGGTGCTATAAGCAAACCCCCACCAGCCCGCCGTCTCTCACCGAGGGCAACTCCAGAGTGGAAGAGAGTCCAGCCTCTCTCGAGGATTTGGGTTCCAGAGACGAGACTGTGCGTGGAGGTGAGTCTGACTATCTCTAGCCGGTACCGCTCAACCTCCCGCACTAGCTCAGGCTCCTTCCCCCCCAGTGAGGTGACATTCCATGTCCCCATAGCCAGATTCCATATCCAGGGATTGGGTCGTCGGGGCCCCCGCCCACGACTGCCACCCAAACCACAATGCATCGGCCCCTTCTGCACCCTCCCACGGGTGATATTAAAGTTCCTCAGAAGGTTGATTTTAACATTTCATCAACGTTGAGTAGGGCTGAACAGTTCATTAAAATTGTGTCGATATTGCAATATGGCCTATTGCAGTGTTCAAATCGCAGCAGATGCAATACTTGTTAAAGGAAAAAAGATTTTTTTGAATGAAATATTGTTGTGTTGCAGAGATGTCCCGACCTACACATCATGTTCTGCAGAACACAGAAAATATCTCTGCAAAAATCACGCCATAATCATTTGAATGTTCTAGTCAAGTCATTTCGCACCATGAGCTTTGAAAGCCACATGTTATGGTTTGGACATTTTGTTGGTCACTTCCTGTTTTATTTTGTAGTCTTGGTTTTCCTTTGTGTGTCATTGTTGTTTTTACTTCCTGTCTTTGTCTGTTTTCCCGCTCTTTTTTGATCATTGATTTTGTTCACTTGTTGTTGTTTGCCCACCTGTGTCTGATTAGTTTTCTGTCTGCTTAGTGTCTGTGTTTCTCTCTGTCTGTGTCAGTTCGTGTGTTGATTTTGGTGTCTAGTTCCTGAGCCCTGTGTGTGTTTCTTCCAGTGTTTAATACCTTTTGGATTTTGCCTGCTTTAGTTTGTTGCCTTCTGGACATCTTCATTCATGTAAGCCTGTGTTTCTTTTGTGTTTTGTTTTTAGATTAAATCACCCTTTGAACTTGGCCTGCGTCTCCAGTCTGCATTTTGGGTCCACCTTTTGTTTTGTCTTAGTCACCCTCGTAACAGTACGAACTGACCATAATGGACCCAGCAGACTTTTCTGTGTTGGAGGAGCTTAAGCAGGTATGTTTTGAATTTGATCAGTTGCACTCGGCCATCAAGAGTTGCACTGATTTTATGCGTAGGATTTTTGTTTACTCCTTAATGGAAAAGGCTCTAAAATTTAGATTTTTCCGCTAATAACTCGGAACCTGGCAGTAATTATTGACCTGAAGGAAGACTTGCAGACTGATTTGGATTCTATGAGCAATTCTGATTCTGAGCTCTGCATGGACTCGCTAAGCTACCAGCCACCTGCGAAGCCTGTTCCTCTGCCAGCCAGTTCTGTGCCTGATCCTGCTCCTATGCCAGTGGCTAAAAGACATCCCAGACATAACCGTGGCTCTCGCCGACGTCATGCCTCTCAGCTGCCCAGCGTCCCTGAACCTCAGCTGCCCAGCGCCACGGAGGTTCTGCTGCTCAGCAACTCAGCCTTCGTTTCTCCTGTTCTGGTGGGACCGTCGCCACCATCTCCCATTCCGGTGGGGCCGTCGCCACCATCTCCCATTCCGGTGGGGCCGTCGCCACTATCGCCCACCCCAGTGGGGTCACCGCAGCCATCTCCTGTTCCGGCTGGGCCGCAGCCATCTCCTGTTCCGGTGGGGCCGTCGCCACCATTTCCTGTTCCGGTGGGGCCATCGCCACCATCTCCTGTTCCGGTGGGGCCGTCGCCACCATCTCCCGCCCCGGTGGGGTCACCGCAGTCATCTCCTGTTCCGGCTGGGTCACCGCCACCATCTCCTGTCCTGGTTGGGCCGCAGCTATCTCCTGTTGCGGCTGGGCCGCAGCCATTTCCTGTCCTGATGGGGCCGCCGCAGCTATCTCCTGTTCCGACTGGGCTGTCGCCATCATCTTCTGTCCTGGCTGGGCCACAGCCATCTCCTGTTCCGGCTGGGCTGTTGCCATCATCTTTTGTCGTGGTTGGGCCGCAGCCATCTCCTGTTCCGGTTGGGCCACAGCCATCTCCTGTCTCGGTGGGGCCACCACTGTCACTGCCATTTCCTGTTCTGGTGGGGTTGCCACCGCCACCATGTCCTGTCCTGATGGGGCCGCCACAGCTATCTCCTGTTCCAGTTGGGCCGTTGCCACCATTTCCTGTCCTGGTTGGGCCGCAGCTATCTCCTGTTCCGGCTGGGCCGCAGCCATCTCCTGTTCCGGTGGGGCCGTCGCCACCATCTCCTGTTCCGGTGGGGCCATCGCCACCATCTCCTGATCCGGTGGGGCCGTCGCCACCATCTCCCGCCCCGGTGGGGTCACCGCAGTCATCTCCTGTTCCGGCTGGGTCACCGCCACCATCTCCTGTCCTGGTTGGGCCGCAGCTATCTCCTGTTGCGGCTGGGCCGCAGCCATTTCCTGTCCTGATGGGGCCACCGCAGCTATCTCCTGTTCCGACTGGGCTGTCGCCATCATCTTCTGTCCTGGCTGGGCTGCAGCCATCTCCTGTTCCGGCTGGGCTGTCGCCATCATCTTCTGTCCTGGTTGGGCCGCAGCCATCTCCTGTTCCGGTTGGGCCGCAGCCATCTCCTGTCTCGGTGGGGCCACCGCTGCCACTGCCATTTCCTGTTCTGGTGGGATTGCCACCGCCACCATGTCCTGTCCCGATGGGGCCGCCACAGCTATCTCCTGTTCCAGTTGGGCCATTGCCACCATTTTCTGTCCTGGTTTGGCCGCAGCTATCTCCTGTTCCGGCTGGGCCGCAGCCATTTCCTGTCCTGGTGGGGCCGCCGCAGCTATCTCCTGTTCTGGCTGGGCTGTTGCCATCATCTCCTGTTCAGGCTGGGCCGCAGCCATTTTCTGTTCTCATGGGGCCGCCGCAGCTATCTTCTGTTCCAGCTGGGCTGTCGCCATCATCTCCTGTTCTGGTGGGACCGTTGCCATCATCTCCTGTTCCGGTGGGATTGTTGCCACCATCCCCCGCCCCGGTGGGGTCACCTTAGCCATCTCCTGTTCCGGCTGGGTCACCGCCACCATCTCCTGTTCCGGCTGGGCCGCAGCTATTTCCTGTCCTGGTGGGGTCACCGCCACCACCATTACCTGTCCTGATGGGGCCACCGCAGCTATCTCCTGTTCCGGCTGGGTCGTCACCATCATCTTATGTTCTGGCTGGGCCGCAGCCACTTCCTGTTCTGGTTGGGGTCGCCACCGCCACCATCTCCTGTCCCAGTGGGGCCACTGCTGCCACCGCCATTTCCTGTTCCGGCTGGGCCATCTACATCGCCGCCGCAGCCACCTCCAGTTCCTGCTCTGGCTGGACCGTCATTGCTGCAGCCACCTCCAGTTCCTGCTCCGGCTGGGCCGCCGTCAGAGTTGTCGCCAGTTCCTGCTCTGGCTGGACCGCCGTCGGAGTTGTCGCCAGTTCCTGCTCCAGCTGGGCCGCTGTCGGAGTTGTCGCCAGTTCCTGCTTCGGCTGGGCCACCTTCACCACTGCAGCCACTCCCTGTTCCACCTGGGCTGTCGTCGCTGCTGCAGCCTCTTCCTGTTCCAGCTGGGCCGTCTACGTCGCCGCCGCAGCCTCTTCCTGTTCCAGCTGGGCCGTCTACGTCGCCGCTGCAGTCTCTTCCTGTTCTGGTTGCACCGTCTATGTTGCCGCTGCAGCCTCTTCCTGTTCCGGCTGGGCCGTCTACATCACCGCCGCAGCCTCTTCCTGTTCCGGCTGGGCCGTCTACATCACCGCCGCAGCCTCTTCCTGTTCCTGCTCCGGCTGGGCTGTCTTCGCCGCTGCAGCCTCCTCCTCCAGTCCCAGCTGGGCCACAGTTACCTCCTGCTGTCCATCCTAAGCTGCAGCTGCCTCCAGTCTCCCAGGCATCACAGCGTCTTCTGTTGGATGCTCCTTCATTTCACTGCCAGCCTCCCGAGGGCTTCCGCTGATGTCGGCCGCCAGAGGGGATCTTCCGTCTTCGCCAGCGACAACATTATGGTTGTCACCCAGATCTGCTCTTCTTCCCCTGGGTTGACTCCAGGCTTCCTGCCTGAAGTCTCTGGCTCCACCTCTGCCCTGCCTTCAGGCCGTCTGCCTGAAGTCCCTGGCTCTGCCTCTGCCCTGGCTTCAGGCCATCCGCCTGAAGTCCCTGGCTCCGCCTCTGCCCTGCCTTCAGGCCGTCCGCCTGAAGTCCCTGGCTCCGCCTCTGCCCTGCCTTCAGGCCGTCCGCCTGAAGTCCCTGGCTCTGCCTCTGGTCCACCCTCAGGCCGTCCGCCTGAGATCTCCTGCTCCGCCTCTGGTCTGCCCTCAGGCCGTCCGCCTGAGGTCTCCTGCTCCGCCTCTGGTCTGCCCTCAGGCCATCCGCCTGAGGTCTCCTGCTCCGCCTCTGGTCCGCCCTCAGGCCGTCTGCCCGAGGTCTCTGCCTCTGCCCTGCCATCAGGCCCTCTGCCTGAGGCTTCCACCTGGCCTTGGCCCGTCCCCGGGTCAACAGACTTATGGTCCCTCCTTTACCTGGTTGCCAGGCTGTGTGCCTGAGTATTGTGACTCTTTTTGTTTTTGGGTCCACCTTTTGTTTTGTCCTAGTCACCCTCGTAACACCACAATCTGTTGGACAGCAGCTGAAAACTATATCACACGTAAAACAACAACTATATCACATGTAAATTTTCACCACGACTGACACGTGCCAAATTTGGTGAGTTTTTGAATATGTTAAAGCCCCCAAATAAGCGATTTACTTTTGCCAGAAGAATAATAATAATCAGAGAGATTTCAATAGGGTCCTCACACCGAGGTTGGTGCTCGGGCCCTAATTATGTAAATAACTTATTATTGTGTTAACAATCGGCAAACCGAAGCACTCGGAGGAAACCGATTAAAGCGATATTCCACCCAAAAATGAAAATTCACTCAATATCTACTCACCCCTATGCCGCCGTGAGGATGGGTGGTTCACAAAACAATCCTGGAGTTTCAGCAGAAAACAGGGTTGCAGCCAAATCTGGTATAATGGCAGTGAATGGTGACCACGGATAAAATGTTAAAAAAAGAACACATAACAAACACAAAATGTCTCCATCCTGCTCGTGTGGTGTAATCCAAGTGTCCATGAGCCGCGACATTCAAATTTGAATATGTTAAAGCCCCCAAATAAGCGATTTACTTTTGCCAGAAGAATAATAATAATCAGAGCGATTTCAATAGGGTCCTCGCACCAAGGTCGGTGCTCGGGTTAGTGTTTCAATCTCCTTTTTGGTACCGAGTCAGTATTAGAGCCCTAATTATGTAAATAATATATATATAATAATATACGTATAAAATGTAGAAAAAAGAACACATAACAAAAACAAAATGTCTCCATCCTGCTCGTGTAGTGTAATCCAAGTGTCCATGAGCCGCGACATTCAAATTTGACCCCAAAAGACACCATTTACCCCATGTTTTTAGCCGAAATGTCAACTGTAGTCTCTCAGACTTGAGTGAGATGCACAAGAGATCTCGCAATATTCACACATGCAACCATTAAGAGTTAGATAGAAGTCTCGCAATATATGAACGCCATGTTTACATGCTACCTGGGAGGCATCATTCGTCTCCTCCATGAAACGTTTGTCACTGCGCTGCATTATTATAAATCATTATGAACTGTCCAGACGCAGTGTCTCCCTCTTCATCTCCTCGGTGTGTGTTGGTGTGCAGTTTGCTATCTGCTGTGGTCTAAAACATCCTCACTGATGTAAACTGTCAGAGTGACACATATAAATTATCCTGCTGCATTAATACAAAAATAAGAATATCGCGCACCGTTTAGTCATTATATAGACAGACCCGGAAAAAGGTGAGGATTTTTTCCCCTCAGAGGACAATATTTTATTAAAGAAATAAACTATTATTAATAGTAATACTAAATAAATAAACAGATGCATATAAATAGCAACCTTTTCCTAAAATACTGCTGGTTTTGTGGTGATGGAATGTTAAATCTGAAGCCTGCAGTGCGCTTTAGAAGCTTCATTTGACGCGCGTCAAATGAAGCCTGCAGTGTGTTTTGGCCTTAAGGAGACAGTGCTAGTCAGGTCACTTCGCACCATGAGCAAGCACTGGCTCTGAAAGTCACAATCTGTTAGATTAAGGGGCGTGACCAATTTGGCCAGGTTGTTGCTCGGGCCCTAATTATGTAATTAACTTTTGAATGTGATAACAATCGGCAAACCGAAGCACTCGGAGGAAAGCGATTAAAGAGACTTTGCACCATGAGCGAGCACTAGCCCTGAAAGTCACAATCTGTTGGATTAAGCGGGTGGGCATGGGGGGTGGGGATTGATGGTTTGTGGCTGCTCAGCCATTCACGCGGAGGTAATAGTAGATGGTGTCCGTAATCGATTTGACAAGACGCCTTAACCAGCCATCGTTGTCAGTGTTGGTCTCAGGCTGGACACCCTGTTGTCCTCCGATCCAGGCAGGTGAACTGTCTTCGTCAGCACTGGGGATCTCGACTGTACAGTCAACGATCTCTGGTACTAATGTTTGATATGGTTGAACCAGAGTCTGTTGATTGAGTTTCAATGCTTCCTCAGAATCCGGTATCTCAATGCAGATGTCGGGACGCAGACTCTCGACCCTGCAGTGTCTGTTGACCGGTCCTGCTGTCTTATAGCCAGAACATTGTTGACTGGGTTCTGGTGTTCGCTCATTGTCCGATATCTCAATGTAGATGTTGGGACAGGGGCCCTTGACCCTGCAGTGTCTGTTGACCGGTCTTGCTGTCTTACAGCCAGAACATTGTTGACTGGGTTCTGGTGTTTGCTCAGTGTCTGATATGTCAATGTAGATGTTGGGACAGGGGCTCTCGACCCTGCAGTGTCTGTTGACCGGTCCTGCTGTCTTATAGCCAGAACATTGTTGACTGGGTTCTGGTGTTTGATCATTGTCCAACATCTCAGTGTAGATGTTGGGACGGGGGCCCTTGACCCTGCAGTGTCTGTTGACCAGTCCTGCTGTCTTATAGCCAGAACATTGTTGACTGGGTTCTGGTGTTTGCTCAGTGTCCAATATGTCAGTGTAGATGTTGGGACGGGGGCCCTCAACCCTGCAGTGTCTGTTGACCAGTCCTGTTGTATTATAGCCAGAACATTGTTGACTGGGTTCTGGTGTTTGATCATTGTCCGATATCTCAATGTAGATGTTGGGACGGGGGCCCTCGACCCTGCAGTGTCTGGTGTCTGGTCCTGCCATCTGGTGGTCAGAACACTGTTGACTTGGTTCTGTTAGGGTGTCAGCGGGGGAGCTCTCAATCCCGCAGTGAAGGTTCTCTGGCGCTGATGTCTCATATAATGAAGATTGTCCACTGAATTCAAATATTTGTTCTTGGGGGTCCTGGTGTCTCTGAACAGTGGACATTGTCTGGTCCTTCTGTCTGATTAGAGGAAGACTGTTTCGACGTTTCCTCTTCACTGTCTTGTATCACCCTGCAGTCTTCTGTTACTATGCTCAGATACTCAGAGTCCTGCTGACTGGGTTCAGGTGTTTTGTTTTCAATGTCTTCAACCCTGCAGTGTCTGTTGACCGGTCCTGCTGTCTTATTGCCAGACAATTGTTGACTGGATTCTGGTGTTTGCTCAGTGTCTGGTATCTCAATGCACATGACCGGACGTGTGCCCTCGACCCTGCAGTGAAAGTTCTGTGGCTCTGATGACTCATAGAATGAAGACTGTCCACTAAATTCAGGTATTTGTTCTTGGGGCTCTGGTGTCTCTGAAAATTGAACATTGTCAGGTCCTTCTGTCTGATTAGAGGAAGACCGTTTCGACGTTTCCTCTTCACTGTCTTGTATCACCCTGCAGTCTTCTGTTACTATGCTCAGATACTCAGAGTCCTGCTGACTGGGTTCGGGTGTTTTGTTTTCAGTGTCTTCGACCCTGCAGTGTCTGTTGACTGGTCCTGCTGTCTTATTGCCAGACCAATGTTGACTGGGTTCTGGTGTTTGCTCAGTCTCTGGTATCTCAATGCACATGTCTGGACGTGTGCCCTCAACCCTGCAGTGAAAGTTCTGTGGCTCTGATGACTCATGGGATGAAGATTGTCCACTAAATTCAGATATTTGTTCTTGGGGCTCTGGTGTCTCTGAAGATTGAACATTGTCTGGTCCTTCTGTCTGATTAGAGGAAGACTGTTTCGACGTGTCTTCAACTTCTTCAATTTTGTCCAAGTTGTCAGTACGGGAGCTCTGCGGGACGCTTTGAGCAAAGAAAGGATGCTGCAGAACCTCCAGGGGTGTGATTCGATCATCAGGGTTCAGGGTCAGCATCCTTTTAATCAGGTCCACCAACAGACGCCGATCACTCTGGCTCCCCGTGACTATCAGCTGTTCAATTTCATCAAGACAGCCAAGTTCGAAGTACCTCATTTCCTTACCATAGCAGCCTGTCTCCTCTGCAAACTCCTGTTTTGTTTTGAATCTCCAGCGCTGCTGGCTGTTTTCTCGTTTGAAATACAAACGAGTACGGCCTCCAAAGTCCAGCATCTCATCCTCTGGCTGGCCTTGAGCCTGTATTATAAAGTTGAGGACATCATAGTCCGTGTTCCCGGGGTAGAGGGGCCTTCCTATTGCCAGTTCTGCAATTGTGATGCCCAGAGACCACATGTCTATGGCCTCCCAAAAAGGAGCATGTAGCATTAATTCTGGCGCTTTGTAAGAGATGGTCCCCATATTGCGACCAGGCCGGAACTGTGATGCTGGAAGTGCCAGGCCAAAGTCAATCAGCTTGATCCTCATTGGCTGCTGTTGACGGTCCACAATCATAATGTTGTCTGGTTTGAGGTCGGCATGAGCTATTCCAAGTGAGTGCAGGTGGTAAAGGGCTGTTGTCAGCTGATAAATGATTGGTCTCAGCTCTGTCATAGGAAGTCCCCAATAATCACGCTGGTGTAAATAATCACCCAGACTTTGATCAAGGAGTTCGAAGTTGAGACAAATTTGCTCCTTGTCAAAGAAAAATCCATTCCACTTGATGATGTTACAAGTGTCTGGATCCAAACAGCGTAGTCGCCTCAGCATGCCAATTTCTGTTCTTGCGATACGAACAACATCGGGCTGACTTTTGTTAACCTTGATGGCCACCCTCTCACCTGTTTGAGTGTTGCGGCACTGGGATACAAAACCAAAGCCGCCCTGTCCGAGGTAGGCCTCCACTTCAAAGCAACGTCCAAGTGTGATGCCTATAGGCATCATAGATCTATTCTGCATTGCCATTTAGAAGGATGTTTTGTTGTGTTTTGTTCTGTCTTTCAAGTTCTTATCCAAATGTGGAAGAAGATAGTTTGTGTCCACTTGTTGTAGTTACGATCAGGTTGAAGGTCTGATGTGCACTCACAGATTCAGTGAATTCTCTCAAAAATTCCTGTGTCAAAATATGTTGATAATAAAATGGTGATATGGTTATAAACTAAAACAGTGATGACATCAAAGAATCCGTACAAGGTCAAAGGGCAGGTTGTGTGATGTCATCACATTCCATTTGATAACATCACAGCTACTTAACATTCTAGTGTATGTGTGCGTGCACGTGGGTGTGCATGCACGCACGTGATGTCATCACATTCCGTTTTATGACGTCACAGCATGCGTGCGTGTGTGCATGCCTGCGCACGTGTGTGTGCGCGCGCATGTGTGTGTATGTATGTGTGTAAGTAATAGGGATGTGAAGGCCAAAACGCACTGCAGGCTTCAGGCTTCAGATTTAACATTCCATCACCACAAAACCAGCAGTATTTTAGGAAAAGGTCGCTATTTATATGCCTCTGTTTATTTATTTAGTATTACTATTAATAATAGTTTATTTCTTTAATAAAATATTGTCCTCTGAGGGGAAAAAAATCCTCACCTTTTTCCGGGTCTGTCTATATAATGACTAAACGGTGCGCGATATTCATGTTTTTGTATTAATGCAGAAGGATAATTTACATGTGTCACTCTGACAGTTTACATCAGTGAGGATGTTTTAGACCACAGCAGACAGCAAACTGCACACAGACACACCGAGGAGATGAAGAGGGAGAACCTGGACAGTTCATAATGATTTATAATAATGCAGCGCAGTGACAAACGTTTCATGGAGGAGACGAACGTCTGTCTGTCTGTTACTGAGACAGATATTTGAGTCAGGGAACTGTTCAGTAATCATCAAGATTTATCATCAAAAAAGTTTATATCAGTCAGCACTTCACAACGGTCACCAAAGCTCCCTCCTCTCTGCTGTCTCTCTCTAGTCCTTCGTAGTTATGAATAATCGGCGGGGAGTAATTTGGTATTTAAAAGTAAACAAATCGGAATTGGAGCAAAAAATAACACATCACAGAAGTGTAAAGTAATATTATGTTTCATGATCAAAAAGGTTTTTATATCAAATCGGCGCATCTGTCCATATTCACACGCTCCTCTCTGCTGCGGCTAGTTTTTTTTTCTCTTTTTTTCTTTTTACCTGCTTTCAGGTGGAGCTAAAGCTCCGTCAGCACTCGCTTCTCACGTCCATGCCTTTTTTATTCCATTAACTCGCCCCAAACACCAGCTGCAGCTGCAGATAAAAAATCCCTGGTCCTCATTTAACGCTCCGAAATCGAACAAGTTCGGATTGCGAGCGTCAAGCAGTTTGACGCGCTTTCAGTGCGTGTTCTACCATTTAGAACAATGGGTGTACTTCAAAACGCGAGCGTCAGACGCCTTTAGTGCATTTTGGCCTTAAGGTGCATCTGTCAGTTAAAACTCAATACAAATGTGCGACGACTGAAATGGGTTGAGATGAAAAATTAATCCATTTTTAAAGATCTACTTTTAAAAATCTACTTTCATATCTGACTGCGTGAGACCGGTCCGACAGAGCTGGTTGGGTATACCGTGCGTAATTTTGCGCACTTCAAACTTCAGAAACGCTTTCAAATTCTGTTTCCTACACCCACAGTAGTGTTAGCGGGATGGAGGAGTGAGGATGAGAGCAGGAGATGATATATTGCGCGGTCTCGCGCTTTCACTCCTCAAACCAGGAGATCTGTCTCTTCGCTTTGACATCTTTTCCCTTTGTTTCCTCCTGGTAAATCCGCCGTCATGCTGCCATCGCTTGCGCTCCTGGTGTACTTGCTTCTTAAAGGTGATGAGAGCCGACTTTCTGATTGGTTTATTGCGTGTTCGGCCTAAACTCGCCGGTGAATTTATGAGGCCACTTGTGCAAACCTGATAGGTGCATCCGCTGTGCGCTGGTGGCACAAGGGGCAGGTCAGGTCAGGGTACCCCTGCACTCCTGGCACAAGACGGCAAAAGTGGATTTGGACACAATCCTTTGCGCCACGCGCTTTCCACTTGCGCTTTAGATCAGCTAAGATAGGGCCCCCTGTGTTTAAAAATGAAGAGGGCTAGAAGATCACAGACGAGATTGATGGCCCTATTTATGCTGATCTAAAGCCCAAGTGGAAAGAGCGAGGCGCAATGGATTTCATTTATTCAAAGGTGTGTCCAAATCCTCCTTTGCCGTCTTCCCCCAGGTGTGCGAGTGACATTTTGCCCTGCCCCGCCCCTGGCGTCACCGGCGCAAAGCGCAGGAAAGGAAGGAAGGAGGAAACAAAGAGAAAAGATTTTCAAAGGGAGCAGACCTGGTTCGAGAAGAGAAAGCATGAGAGCGCGCAATGAGCAGCAGGATGTCTCCAAAGCAGCTTCATGTGTAAATAGTTTATTTGACAGGAACACCTGCAAAAACCATTACAATAAATGAACCGCAAATGTCATGCAGATATGTAACTGGTAATGTTTTGCACGGAGGCACCTTGAAATTGTGTTATATTTTATAATAAATTGTTATCTCCCACCTAATCCTCATCTCTTCCTTCCATCCTCGCTCATCTGTCCCGCTACGAAACAATCAGAAAGAGTTTCTGAAGTTTGAAGTGCGCAAAATTACGCACGGATAATCCAACCAGCTCTGTCAAAAGAGCACATACCCTTTCCTCTCTGGCCGAATTCGTGCGGTCAAATATAGTGTCTTGTACATTCTGTATGTTATAGATCATAATTGTTTAATGCTTGCTTGCAGGTCTGTTTAGATTTATTAGGCTTTATAATCATATATAATTTCTTTTTCTTTATTAGTGAGTTCATTTTAAAGACCGCGCGCACGGCTGTTGAATATTAATGAAAGGTTTTCTGTGATTGTGGAGACGTGTGTGCCCCAGCCAACTTCAATATTTACACTTTATTGCTTATAGAAAATATGTTCAAATTACATAAACACCTTCATTTATGAACATAAATGAAGGTGTTTTGTGATTATGTGTGTGTTTCGACCAAACACGCCGGGTGCTATCTTATGCTGAAACACCACAGGACTTTGCGCGTTGAGCACAAGATAGCAAACGCGCCGGGCCACGCCCTCGTTTTGCCTTCACGTTTAGACCTCCCGCCCGCAGCCACAGAGACCAGGTGCAAGTGCATTTGCTATTTTACAGACATGGCAAAAATGGCACTTGTGCTGGTATAAGATAGCAAAATCACTTGCGCCGGGTGTAAGATTGGGCCCTAAGAGTGCGTGCAAATATTGCAAGAGGGCGATGACCTACATGATGCAGCATGTCACCAGGCAACATAGTGAGAAGCTCAAGTCAACACCGCCTGAACAAAGAAACTGTTAAAGGACAATCCACACTGACAAGCAGATTTACAAACTAGGAACACATGCAAGACATAGTTTATTTGAAGAGATTTCATTTATTTCTATTATTCATTTAGTTATATTGATGTGGGATTTGTTTTAAAAATCCTATTTTTATTTATTTTTTGTTATTTAAGATAAAATATAATTTCAGTTGCACTTTTAAGAAGAGGACATATGGGTTGTTTTGCACATTTTACTTTACCTCAGAGATAAAAATAAAATAAATAAAAGGGATTCTCTTTAATTTGTTAAAGATAAGAGAAATTATATGTTGTAGTTTTTATATATTTATGTATACTGTATATATATATAATTTTTTTTAAATATACATTCATTGCATAGTTTGTGTTTTGCAGCTACACTCTACCTCACACATGTTGTTTTTTGTCTCAGAAATAATTACAGGATTTTTTTCAGTCATAATTTATCTGCAAGCTTATTCTGTAAAAAAAAAAAAATCATGACAAAATCGTATCGTGAAGCCTTATCGGAAATCATATCAAATTGTGAGTTGAATGAATCATTACATCCCTAGTAAGTAACAATAAACCAAACTACACAACTAACACAAAAGTAATAAATACCTCCATAAGGACAAAATCTGATGAATGAAGCAGCTGTTATCTAAACTCTGTTCCCCTCAGCTCTGATTGTCACTCTGTCTTTCAACATTTTTCATCAGGAGTTTGTAACTTGTAACTTTGCTGTTTTGATTCAGTCTCACTCTTCTGTCAGTAAAAGCGTGCAATAAATAATCGTACTGTATGCTAACTGCAGACAAAGTGAGCGAACTAGGTGGTGAACATACACTGTAAAAAAAAAAAAAATTCAAGGCAAAGTCTTAAGTTTTGAAATTAACTTTAAATGTTTTTTCTGACCTATAATCTTTAGTTGAGATAATTTATGAAATTTCTGGGTTACACATAAGCTAACACATAAATCATGACACTAACCAGGATTTTAAATATGCTCATGTTAAGAGTTCTTGTCATGTCATGACACCTTTCTGATAAATCAAAAAGAATATTTCTATTTTTCATTGATTTGATTTTTTCCACTTTAAACTTTATTTTTCAACATGAAATAATAAATGGTGTTTCAGGTTCCTCCCCACACTGGACTTAAATTCCAGTAATACTAAAGTCTTTCGTATTTTCATTATGTTGGTCTAAAGGTATCAAATCTAAAGATATATAAGCTTTTAAAATACCTACTGTGTGTAGGCTAAATTTTTATTGTCAGAATGTAGAGTCCCTGATAAAAGTCACTAATTAACCAAAAGGAACAAAAAATGTTTCACCAGCATTTCAGTGATTCTATGTCAGTGAATTATTGCTGCTGGCAGTTCTGATCCAGATGTGCTCTCTGTCACCTGCAGGGAATTTAAGGAGGTTCTGGGTTTTAGGAACCATCAGACTTGTATGAAGGAAGCTGCCCTGCTGGATTTCTATGTCTGTGGTTTCTGGTGGGCAAAAGAGGCCAACTTCAGCCCCGCACAGACCTCCTTCACCATGGCTGTTCTGCACATGCTGCTGGAGAATATCAGAGGTGAGGAGGCGGGCATGCAGCAGGCACACTGGAATTCACTCCTCTTATTTTAAATATTTATTTGAATACTTATTATTTAATCATATCAGATTAAATGAGATTATACTTTGAAGGACCACACCAGGGGGCTGCTGGTTTTGCACACATTAACCCATTCACTAAAACCATCTTTAACATTTCAATATCTTTTGCCAACCATTCCAGGCAGCTATTAGTTTCCATTCATTTTCGCTACAGCATGAAAATCATGTAGCATACTGCATCCATTTTTGTCTAAATGACATTATTGATGCATGGTAAGGGAGCTGGATTACAGAGTGATTTGAAAAGCCTTGGGGAAAATACTTGGGGATTGATTTAATAATAGATTAATAATCGGTTATTTGATTAATCTTTTGCAGCGCTACAATCCAGTACTGCGGCTCTGCATTAAATCCTGTCTGTTTAAATTAGAATATTAGAAATACGCCGCAATATAAGGCTGTCCACCACAATGGTAACTACAGCCTCAGAAATGACCATAGTGTTAAAATGACATTTCAGGTTTCACACATATATGAGCTCTTTCAGGCATTGCAGAAATTTGTAACAGATGTTCCTTTTTTCAGTCTGTGTCATACTTGGCAACCATGCAGATTTTCCAAGGAGACTCGTGTTCTTCATTGCCCTCTCTGTATTTCCTCATAATTCTCCATAATTTTTAATATCTGCTGCATCATTTTTCTTTTAGGAGCAGGGGCAAAAAGATTGAAGCAAGTTTACACCAGAGGGTGGAATTAATCTATATTCTTTCCTAAGAATTTAAAGTAAAGTTATGTATACAACATAAAAGTGTTGCTGCAGTGTACTCAATATTTTCTTACTTTCATTCTGTTAAAGTCTCCAGAATGCATGAAACAAAGGCTCTAAAACTCAGATTTTGGTGTTGAAATCCTCTCTGTTTTTGAGGTCTCAAGGTCAGTAAGGCAAGTATGGTCTATGTAAGATGACAAAGTACAAATAATGTGAATTAACTACATTAATAAATGAGGGCTTGATCTGTAGAATGTCTTGCCACAATGCAGAAAACTAGTAGCGTAAAAAGTAAATGCATTGCATAACTGCATGCTACTGTATGTCAGATATGGCCTGTGCCTCTTTGCCATATTCCAGGGAAACATCTGTCTTTAGTGGAGAACTTGGTGGAGTTTGCGAAGGCTTTAGAAGCTGCCTGCCACTGCTCCACTTCAGAGACCGACACCACTGCACTTCTGAACAGAGAAGAGGCCACGGCTCTCATAAGTTTCATCAGAAACAGGTCAGAAAGAGCTAAGTAAACTCTAGATACAGATTTTTTTTCAAACTGTGCATGGAGTGTGACTCACTCAGAGACGCCTGGAAGGTTACAAATGCAAATACCTCTGTAAACCCCAGCCAACATGTCCATGTGGGCTCAGCGTGCGTCACTGATATGCTGGCATCAGAACACATCCATCCATTTGCTCTGTGCAGCCCCCATGTGGGTTATGATGGTGTTCACTAACCTGAACGGTAACAACACATAGCAAACACACAGTTTTAAAATAAGGACCCTGTTTGTTCCCCTTAATGGCCCTGTCATTAACCCACATAATGAAGTCCTGATGATCGCCGCTCCATCTGTAACACGCACCGGCTTTACCTGCAACACACAGGTGGAATACATACAGCACATGGAGCTGACAGACAGATCTGTATGCCAGGCTGACAGGGACAGTGTGGGCGGGGGACATGTTGACTGGGTTCATTCTGGAGACACTGAGATCACAGCATGTTTAGTAAAACACAGCAGGTGGACAAACAGGACATGTTGGCCTCAGTCACTTCAAATGAGAGAAATGAAAAGGTAATACCACATTAAAATGTTATCAGTATGTTAAAGTTTCAAAAGTAAAACTGCAGACCTGTTCAGAGTATTAAAATGTCATATTTTGTCATATTGGACAGGTTTTTATTGATTCATTAACATTTAGGCACCATTTAATGTTGTAATGAATTTGTAACTACAGTCACTCAGTAAATGATGTGGAGTAAAAAGTATAGGGCTGCAACTAACCATTATTTTATTATTGATTAATATGTTGATTAGTTTCTTAGATGTCTGATCCATAAAATGTCAGAAAATGATATTAATACAGATGCTGCTTATCAGTACTCTTACTTGTATTACTCACCACAATTTGATGCAAAAAATAAAGACATGAAAATATGTGAAAACATTCAACAGCTTTTCTTTTTTCAGAAATAACAAATTGTTTTCTGAGCTATTGCATTAAATTGAATAAAGTGAGCCCACATTTTTGAATGTCTTGCCCTGTCCACCAGACCAGTCAGACACTGGTACAGATTTAGTATTGGTTTGAGTCATATTTAAAAAAAAAAAAAAAGTCCCAATTCTCTGATTTCAGCTTCTTTACTGTGAATATCTTCTGGTTTCTTTACTCCTCTTGACAGTAAACTGAATATCTTTGAAATGTGGACAAAACAAGACATTTGAGGACGTCATCTTGGAATTTGAACATTGATCACTTTTACACCATTTATGACCAAACAACTAATCAGTGAATGAAGAAAAGTGATCAACAGATTGATCAATGATGAAAATAACATTATGACTTGAAAATAGTGTAGGTGACGACATCCATACATCCACATGTTTGACCTATTTTATAACTGATGAAATTTGACAGGATTAATTAATCAATTAATCGAGGAAATATAATATAATTTTGGTTGTTCATAGCACAGTAACATCTGACTGACACATTTTGAGGATGTATATGTGTATAAATATGTCATTTACCACAGCTGTAAGGTGCTGGACAAGCTTTGAAAAGTGTTTGAATTTGAGTCAAAGGTGGAGGAACGCTGGACATGTGAAATAGTTCTGTGCTCTTTTAGCCTCTATTGTGTTTGAATAATTGAAGTGATGCAGCTGACCCTGTGTATTCTTTTGGCTGCAGTGTGTTTCAGAAATACACACTCTATGAGCTCCTCTTCAGCACATCCAGAGAGGAGCTGCTGACAGGCATGGAGGTGAGGCAGCCTCTGATTCCTGTGTGTGGTGTGTGTGTGTGTGTGTCTGTGTGTCCATGTCTTTATGCATTTAAATCTCATTTTAAAAATACCTGTTTTCCAGAGGAGCATCGAGGTGTTCAGCTGTCAGGATGTCACTCCACTGGAAGAAGGCATCTCCACTGATCTCTATTTCCAGTGAACAGCTCTGTCTGCTCTTCAGAAACAGGTGATGATTATGATGGACAGATGGATGGGTGGACAGACAGCATCACTGTGAGCTATGACTGACAGCAGGGCATCGTCCATCTGTGGACTGAGACTGCAGAAGCAGTCCACATCATCTTTGTCCTTTGTTTCTGTACCATTCAAACAACTCATGTGATGAGACTGCCTCACATGGATCATAACACATAAATTAAATGATCATTTATTATCAACTAGGCTCATTTTATACTGTATTGGTCAAATGGTATGTAACAATGACACAGATGTTATACCTGGTAGTTTTTTAATCAAATAAGTTCAAGTACTGGACCTAAAAGAGGGACATACCATTTTTTCTGCAAATTTTTTGGCTGCTCTGTTTTCCATAACAAAACTTTTCAAAGTTTGCTGGCTAGCTAAAAGGTTAACGGAACTTACTTACACAATGTTACAAACTGTTTGCTTATGAGTTAAAAAGTTAACAAAGTGTTAGAATTGTTTGCTAACTAGTTAAAAAGGTAACAAAAGTTACATATTGTTTACTGACTAGTTAAAAAGTTAATAAAATGTTACAAATTGTTTACTAACTAAAATGTTAATAAAACATTACATTGTTTGCTAGTGAGCTGAAGTTAACAGGATGTTAGAAATCGTTTTATAACCAGCTAAAAAGTTTATTAGCCTGGTTAGCCTACTCATGATGGCTCAGCTGATAAGTTCTGATTTCACCTCCTTTGAGAAAAACTTGTTGGATGAATTAATGGAAAAATATGAACAATTAATAGAAGATTAAACAACACGAAACGGCGCAGAAAGGAAAAAAAGAGACTGGCTGGCAGCAACTGGCAGACTGTTACAACAGATCAACAGTCAAGGAAGCTGATCATGTTGCTCACTCCATCTCAAAAAGGTTAGAAAAGTTAAACCTCCTCAAGTGTAACTTTAGTGTAAGTTAATACTGAATGATCAATTTAAATCAGAGTTTAACAACAGAATTAAATTGAATGTACGTTTAAACTAAACTGAGGTTTAAAGAGAGTTTTCAATTAAATCTTTCTTAATGTTGAGCTAGTTTTAAGTCAAGCCATGATTAAATATTAATATCCTAATAATAATATATTTTATTTAATGACACCTCGGATTGCACTCAGGGTCACATTACACCATAAAAACATAAAATCATCATTAAAATATGCAATAAACAACAAAGTAACAGTAGTAAAAGGATTAAAGATCAGGTTTCCTTGTAGGTCAACCCAGCCTCGACTATGAAACTGCTGCATCTGCAGCGCCGTACTTCATAAGCACACTATGATTCAATTTTAATTGTTAAAACCTTCATAACTGAAGAAGTTGGTCTTTGACCAGTGTACATACATGTACTGTAAAGCTCAGCAGAGTCAGAGCAGATTAATAATGCAGGCAGGAATGCATGAATTTCAGATGGGATGTTAACATCTGTCAATAATGTATGAGCTTATATTGCAAGCTTATATGTTTTATTCCATATAGTGCTCTCACAGCGTGCAGGCTTTTCAGTAGTTTGGTGAAAAAATAAATAGGCAACTTGTCATCATAAATCAATCTCAGTTTCTGATTTTGAACACAAATGTAAGAGCAGACGGACTAACAACACTGTCATTTGTCTTCCTGGTGTTTTTTACTGTGAACTGGATGGTAAATAAAGAAGTCCACTCCGTGCCCTGGGTGCTCTCAGCCCTCCATTCAGCAGCGTGTTTCACTTGCAGACCTGTTTTTAGCCTGTCACAGATTGCCTGTGCTGTTCCAGGCTGCTTCCTTGTAAATGGTATTTTATCCCCTCCATCCTTTCTCCCTCTGCTCTGCATCTGTGGTAATAATAATCACCACATGTTTTATTTAGAAAGCTTTTATCAGGGCAAAATCTCAAACTGCTACAAGGGAAGAGGGTTCACAGGAAAAGCTCTCTGTCCGTCTATCTGTCTGTCTGTCTGTCCTTGAGTCTGTCTGTCTGTGAGTCTGTCTGTCTGTGAGTCTGTCTGTCTGTGAGTCTGTCTGTCTGTCTGTGAGTCTGTCTGTCTGTGAGTCTGTCTGTTCAGGAAACTGGCTGCTGGAGCAGAGAGTGAAGACCAGGAGACGGTTCACAACACTTTCATTTAGAAGAACACGGTGACACAGAAAATAAATTCAACTATATTCATAAGACATTATAATGCATTTATGAGGCTTTATAAAACCCTTTATAAGTGTTTATAATCATCCATGTATGTCAGTATTCATAACTCCACACCGAAGTGTCAACAGTGTTTGAACAATGAACCTGAGTACTGGGTTGTATTTTACATTTTTAATTCAATATATGAAATAGAATAATGTCTTATAAACATCAATGATAAGTCATAGGACGACTTTGTGGGCTTCATGTAACATGACATTTCAGAAATGTAGAATTTATATTTTGTTATGATGTGTTGGAGCAGTTCTCTAAGTGTATTTATAAGTCACTAAAGCTCTGGTGGTTATAATGTTTAATAATACACTATGTCATGACTTTGTGACCTTTAAACACAGTGACAGCACTGTATAAGGTTATTAGCAATTGCATGGTGTTTATAAGACATTATTCCATTTCAGAAAGAAATAATTTATAATCTGTTATGACACTCAGATTCTCTATCAAACACCATTGTCTCTATGGTTTGGAGCTATAAAGCATTATGAATGCTGAACTTATATTACATTATATCCACCACTTATAATACTTTATAAATCTTGTTTTAAGTTGTCATCCATGACTATAGACATTTATAGAGTTTTAGAAATCCTTATAAGTGCATTAAATGTCTTATGAATGTGCCTGTAACGCATTATAGACACTACTTTCATTGGAAGAGTAAAAAAAAAATAATTTGCAAAGAAAAATAGTCATTCATAAATGTCTTAGAATACAAACATTATTATTAGAACATTGGCATGTCAGGAAATTGTTAGCAAACAGTTGCCTGTTTACACATCCTGCAGACACAGAGGAACATTAATACTCAGGTGGAGTCTTGTTTGTGTTCACCTGAGGTCCAGTATTGCCTTTTAGCTGTTTTCACTTGTAGCTGCCAAATACACCACTACGTTCTTCAGTTACACTGTAAAAAATCTTACAGAAATTTAGTGAAATCAACAAATACTTTTTCATTCATCTACTTACATATGCTGCTTTTATTTATTCAAGTCAATTTCTGTTTATTTTCAGAACACTTCTGAAATCTTAAATGTCTACCTTGAGGTCCTTTGATTTGAAATAATGACTTGAATGAATGTGCTGCGCAGAATTCATCATTTCATTAAATTAAATTTCTTTAAAAAACAAAACATCATTAGCTTATTAGCAGAGTTCCCAGCATGCATTGTTTGAGAGTCAAAACTCTCCTGAGACACATTTTATAAACATATATTATGGAAAAATCTAATAAATTATAATCAGTGTTTATTGTTTTAAATGTTCATCAGTGTGACTGAACAGTTGTTGGTTCACCTTCATATCTTCAGCTTACTGAACATATTTTAAGTACAACTGAATTAATATCAGGTTTATTTGACAAGAACAGTTTCATTACAAAATCACCTCAATTTGCGAGAACAAATTCAGTCAGCTGAAAGTTTTGAGGCAGCTTGACACTAACTTTTTAAAATGAAAACAAATAGTGTATTTTTACAGTGTAGTCTCTTACTGTGTCTTTTTTCCTTGAAATCAGCTTCCTGTTGCTGCTGGAAACAAGGCTGATGAGAGTCACTGTGTCTGAAACACCAAGAGGCTGAAACACTGGAAATTACACATAATTATTCCATTTATTAGTAGAATTAATCACAGTTTGTCTTCTGTGGTGTGTGTGCTGTGTGCGTGCGTGTGTGTGTGTGTGTGTGTGTGTGTGTGTGTGTGTGTGTGTGTGTCATTCTCAGGTTCAGTTTGAGTAGAGAGGCTCTGCTGTCAGCAACAGCAGTTAACAACTCTGTTAAAAATATCATTATTAAAATTGTTGTTGTTACGTGTGATTTGGTGCTATAAGCCACAGTTTCTCTTTATATTTCTTTTGGTTGTAGTATTTAAAGTAATAAATAGATTTATAGTTCATATTCCTTCTGCAGTTTATTCAGCTGTCTGGGACAAATTCTGGAGAAAATGTGACAAGAATAAAACCTGATGTAACCTCAGAAAGAATGCTTTTATTACACCAGAGAATTTACAGAACAAATATGGTGTCACATTAAAGCTGCAATCAGAACTCAGTAATTATATTCAGCATGTTTTGGTCATAGTGGAGCTGCTCACGTGAGCTGAACTGATGTGTGTGAAGTCCCATTTTAACTTCATGATGGTCCCTACACTGTAAAACTGAATCAGTTATAAGTTTGAGATCATTAACTCAAAAGTTGGAAGTTATCAGAGCTTAAATATTTGGAGTTCCTGTTGCTTGCACCCTTTGATCACAGTTAATTTATAAATGATTGCTTAAGCCAGTCAGTATAAACCTCAGTATTTCATGTTCAGTGAAGTTCAAGTTAACTGGAAATTATGAGTTTGATTAACACAAAGAAAGAAAATTCTACTGGTACTCAATATTTCAGAGTTAGTAGAACATCTTATTACAGTGAATTAATTTGGGCATTCAGTTTTACAGTGATGAGGACTAAAATCTACTTGTGGTTCTAACTTCCATCTAAGATGTGGGGAAGCAGTTTTTAAATGTTGGGTGTGTGTGCTTGTGTGTTTGTATGACAGTTGTCAGACACACTCTGCCCTCTTCTGGCCGATAATTCACATTGTATCATCCCAGTGTTGACGTGTGTGTATAAATGCATTAAGAAATTGGAAAATATGCAGAACAATTTCAATTACAGCCCAGCAGCAATATCCCATAACCTTTAAAAAAACAGACCAACATAATTTAGATATTTCAACATCAACATTTCTGTAACTAAACAGATAATTTCTTGAAGATTTTTTTTTTTTTTTTTTTTGGCTTGCTGTGTTTTTTCTTTGTACCATCTACCTGCTGTTGTTCACTCTTCATCTTCATTCTTTATCCCAGTATATCAGCATTAAAGTCAATTTATATCACAGGTAAAAACAACAAAATAATGAGTTAAAAAGTCAAAGTTATATTAGTCACAATTATGTGTAGTATATTTTTATTTTTCATTAAACAAGAATCCACTAAATGTAATATTGTATACACTAAATATGCACCAATTCACTTTTTTTCAGTTCCGATTCCGATATCTGAATTTGGATATCTGCTGTTATCATTATTGTTGTTACAAGTAGTAGTAGAAGGAGTAGGATGATGTGAGGCTGAAACTGAACCTCAGTTTAATGATGAGAAGTTACATGTCAGTTGATGTTGATGCACATCCAGTCAGAGTTTTCAACATCTGGAAAGCTTGTTTAGTTTGTGTAACTTCTGTAACTTTTAAACTTTTCTCTTTTGGTCCATGGCTGGAAATATGGACACTGCTTGGTGCTGTTGTTATAGGAGGGGAGATCACTGATTGTAATGCAGGTGTTGTCTATTTCAAATTAATTTGAGATTTATAGATCACAGGTGTGTAAGTTCCAAGGTTTCTTCTCAGAATCTGCGTAAGCAAGGCTTTTATGGTGTCTTTTACAAATCTAGCTCACACACCATCAGAAATGATCTCAAGAGTAAGTTCAAGTATAACTCTTGTGTAGAGAATAAAAAAGGCCACGTTGAGGTTTGTTTATTAGTCTGAGGAAGAACGTTGAATCAGTTTTTTAAAGCATGGTCCTTGACTTCCTCTTGCCAGCTGACATGCAGTAGTTTTATATCTGGAATGACTTCATCCTGTACACTTCAAAGACGAGACGGAGCAAGAGTCCCAGAAAATAATTCCATAAAAAAAAAAAGTGGAAGACTCACTGAGCTCTGTTCCTTTAATGACATCAGAGTTACTCAGCAGTTTTGGTGGAAACATGATCCCACCAAAACACAGATTTACTGCTTTTAATCAGTGCAGAATATGACCACTGAGCTCGTAAAGCAGATGTCCTATTACATCCCTCTAAAAACTTACATTACTCTCCTGAGGAGCTGTGGGTTTCTGAGTCCTCAGCAGTGACCCAGTGTGGGTTCATGACTGAACTTTGATGTGACACCAGATGACCCTTCATGAACACTGCCAGTGGGTGTTTTCTGACCACAGGTTCTCTTTTCTGTTCTAATTTAACAGTGAAATAATGGAACATTGGAATGAAACTTGAGCTGCGACAGTCAGAACTCACAGCAAAACTATTTAGGTCAGGTTCACTCAACTTGCTTTGCCCGGGGGCCACTTTTGCAAAATGTCAGGATACCAGGAGCCAGTTAAAGGGATAGTTCAGCCAAAAATGAAAATTCAGTCATTATCTATTCACCCTCGTGCTGATTGAAGGTCGGGTTTAGTTTTTTAGTCCACAAAACACGGCTGGAGTTTCACAGGAAAACAGTGTTGCAGAATTTCCCAAACAATGGAAGTGAATGGTGACCAGTTTTCAAATGTAAAAATTAACAAATAACTGAAATGCCTCCATACTGCTCGTCCAAGTCTCCTAAAGCCCCAACATGCCGTTCACTTGCATGCGCACACTGTCAAACCACACACACTCAGTTCAGACAGTGTGCATGTGTACATGAATGTGGCTCCAAGCTAAAGCTCTACAGTGAAGATTCAAGCTAAAAACATGGTGTAAATGATGTCTTTCAAGTCAACTTTGCATGTCAGGGCTTTAGGAGACTTGGATTATCC
This sequence comes from Lutjanus argentimaculatus, assembly GCA_034769285.1. Classification (NCBI taxonomy): domain Eukaryota; kingdom Metazoa; phylum Chordata; class Actinopteri; order Lutjaniformes; family Lutjanidae; genus Lutjanus; species Lutjanus argentimaculatus. Next base: position 29,954,245 of record JAWZSL010000016.1, on the reverse strand, counting down.
CAGATCAGCAGTTTGGAGGCATTTTATGTTTTGTTTTTTGGTTGTTTTTTCTGTTTAAAAACTGGTCACCATTCACTTCAATTGTTTGGGAGATTCATTTTGAGGTGAACTATCCCTTTAATAAACAAACTAGGGCTGCATAAAATGGTAAAAAATGACATTGTAATAATTTGATAGAGATTGTGTTTGCAATATAATTAATGATAAGTGGGAATGATCACATTTTGTCAAAATTTTCATTTTCCCTGAAGAAAACAACAACCTTCAAATCATGATGCTGTGATATTTATTGAGGTCTGAACCAAACAAACATGTTTTCTTACGTCTGGAGAACAAAATTTGTAGGCTAGAACGTCTCTGCAGCACTACAGTACCTCATTGTAATACTGTTTTTTTAGATTATCATATTTATTTTGTCTATGACTTATTGGATTACAAGGGAGATTTTCTTACATACAATTCATTAGTGTTAAAGTATGGGGATGTACACTATATACATACATATTTTATGATGTTTGTTTTGTTTTGTAATATTTTTTTCTGTGATGTGCTCCTTTGGTGTAGTATATTTATTCATTTATTTATTTGTTTTGTAGTATGTGATGTTGTAGTATATGCAGTGTCACATCATGCCAATAAAGCTATTTGAATTGATTTGAATTGTACAAGATATTACTCTATGTCTTTATTCCCTGTATTGTGGAGAACTATGATTAAAAAAGTTGCAGGATGATTTAGGTGTCTTTTGCACCCATGTTAGAAGCAATAAATAGTTGGTGAATTGTAAAATTCTTACCCTTTAAAAAGATTATTTCTCATCCGTATCATTTTCAAACATGTTGGGAATATTTGTTTGATATTCATCTTCCTTCCAAACAATTTTTCGGTTCATTTACAGTTCGTCTTGTTCAACATATTTATGAGTTTTCCTGCTAAAACTTTTTCACAAGATGTTGCAAATAAGAAAAATGCTTAAATTATGGCGAGTAACTGATGATGATGTTTGTAGATTTTGTGCTGAGGAGGATATAATGCTTTTATTTTGGTATTGTCCTGTTGTTGCATGTTTCTGGCAGCAGGTGGCAGACCGGTTGGTTGAACAAGCACATTTGTCCCCCATAAGTGTCATTTGTGGTTTTCGGGATGAACAGAATGTTAACGCTGCTGTACTGCTCGGCAAAATTTATGTTTTCAACAATTCAAAAACATCAGCAAGGCATCTGCCATCAACAACATTGAGTTCATGTGTGTCTTTTCTCAGGGATTATTATATTATATTATTTGCAAGAAAAGATCATTTTGAAAGGTAGAGCCAAGCAGTTTGGTATAAATAAATGAGAATAACAAAAATCTGGGATACTGAGCTGTAATTGTTCTTTGATATCATGAGTTAATATTAGCAGAATTTTTTTTTTTTTTTTAACTTTTCTTGTATTTTATTTACTGCAATAGTTTGAATTACTTAATCTGAATTTAGGCAGAAATAATTTCTTATATATTAATCAACATATATGTACATGTATGTATGTAGATATGCATATGTATGTATTTTTTTGTAATGTTTATTGTAAATCTAAATTTTGTAAAGCAAAATACACTTTCCAATTATTTTGTGTTCAGTAAATAAAAATGAAAACAACACTGTTTTTATCTTTATCAAAAAATTGCAACTTCTATGATTTCAGTATTGCACTTGGCCATATTGCGATTTCAGTAATATTTCAATTATTAATATATTAATAATAGTGCTATTTATCATATATAATGAATAAACATTAAAAGGCCCATAATTCATCTTTCTTTAAAATTCTTTATTTTCAAATTAACTGATTTATTTGCTGAGTTTATTTGTTAAATGAAGAGTAACACTTCATTTTCCAGGTCTCACAATTTCATGGTAAATAGGTGCTAATTACCAAGTAATATATTTGAAATTACTTAGAAATTACAAATAAATTACGTCCAAATTTCATGGTTAATTATGTGATAATTAGCAAGTACCATAACTGAAATTTCTTAAAGATTATCCCAATTTATTGGAAATCACCCCAACATTAATTAATGTTCAGTATATTCCATTATATCTAAATAAGCAAATGGTCATTGCCACCTACTTGTATGAAAACGACACTCAAATTATCACATACTCACCATGAAATTTGTGGGTAATTTCTAAGAAATTTCAGATATATTACTTGATAATTACCACCCATTTACCATGAAATTATGGGACCTGGAAGCGTTACCAGATGAACTACTACTCCAGGATAGTAGGACAGCAAGAGCTGTGGAGCTGGGGACACAGGGAGCCTGGACGAGTTGGGACCTCCCCAAAAGAAAGATCACTTGGACGAATCTGTGGAGCCTCGAGCCGTTCTTCATATTCTCCCTTCCCCTGTGAACCTGCACAGATGGGGTATGCAGGAGGCCCGTATGTGCGAGTTGTGTGGTCAGAGAGGAACCGTGGCGCACATCTTGTCAGATTGCAAGACATCACTGACCCACGGCAGGTACAGATGGCACCATGATGAAGTGTTACTGACGCTGGCAGACATCTTGGTGCAGGAACGAAGGAAGAAACACCAGGCTGAAGCCAAAAACTCAACCAAGCCCTCCCTACTTCAGTCAGCAAATGTATGGGAGAGAGAGTCGACCAGTTCCCAGATGTTGTGCTGTCCTCTACCCTGAGGCCAGATGCGATCATCTGGTCAAAAGAGGGACGGAAAATCATTTTGGTGGAGCTGCCTGTACCATGGGAAGAGGGCTGCGAGAAGGCTGCAGAGAGGAAAACCAGCAAAAACCAACAGTTGGTCAATGATTACAGGGGCAAAGGAAGGCACAGTTGGTTTTTCCCAGTGGACGTGGGCTGGTGGGGATTCCCCCTCACAGACAGCACGGAATCTGCCAACCAGCATGGGAGCAAGAGGCCAGGAGAGGAGAAAAGCAGTTCAAAGGTTGGGAGAGGCAGCTGAAGGAGCCTCCTGCTGGTTATGACACAAAAGACAAAAGGGAGGAGATGAGCTGGAAGCTAGGAGGAGAGGAGCCGTGAGCTGACCACCACTGCAGACCCACCAGAGTGTTGTGGTTAAGAAGATTGGACACCACCTGAAGACCTCATCTCTTGGCCAAAGCTACAACTAGACTAGCCATGACTGGACTAGTTTGGAGTTGTCATCTTAGAGATGTATATAAATCTAGGTACAAGGATTGACACTAGTCCTGTAGGACAGATTGATCTGATCTTTTACTGCCTTAATAACTGCAACTGCATTTTCATTATAAATGCTTTGGTGACATTCAAAAGAGTTTATACATCATTAAACAGTTGGAACCTCCTCCATCATGCAAACATGTTGGAATGATTCATAAATGTTCCACCAGACACACAATAAATAGCATATTTTAGTATAAAAGGTACATTTATGGCATCAGAATTATCTTCATTTCTACGTAACTTTTGTTCCTCTTCAGCTAACAGTTGTCTTCTCCTGCAGATATCACCTTCTGATCCTGCTGCAATTTGCAAAGATCAGTCTTCTCTGTCATTAACAGCCTCATTTATCCCATCATGCAACACTGTCATATCTGTTCCTCCTTCCTAGAAAAACAGTGTGAATCAATTTATTTATTTTGTGAATTAGAACATGATCAGAGGGCCACCTGCCTCCGTATCAGGGGGCAGAAATAGAACTACAGGTAAGAGGAAAACATGTCTTTTGATTTTGGGGTGAACTGTTGCTTTAACACTTCACTTATGCAGAAGCCAAACAAGAAAACACGACATTCTTCCTCTGGCATCAACAACAGAAACAACCTTCAATATATATGTAGTATACATTTGATACAATGTACAGTGACCATGTTGTTCCTCATAATCATTCATGTTCCCTCAGCTCATGTTTCATTTGTCTGCAGCTGGAACAAGTGACACAATACAGAAATCAAATCTTTACTCCTCTCCTCTGACTGTAAACTGAATATCTTTGAGTTGTGGACAAAACAAGACATTTGAGGACGTCATCTTGGACTTTGATCAACATTTTTTGACATTTCATGGACCAAACAACTAATCGATTAATTGAGAAAACAGTCAGACTGATTAATTGATAATGAAAATGTTTGTTAGCTGCAGCCCTAAAAACACTTTATTAGACTGAACAATTTCACCATTTTTATATTGAGGTAATCCAAAAGTATCAGAAAGTAATCAGGTTACATTACTTTAATATTATGATACTTGAATTATGTTACTGACTACATTATTAACAGGTAATCAGTAACTATGAGAATACATTTTTAAAGTAACCCTCTCAGCCCTGGTAGTATTATGGTGATAATCCCACAGATCATGTCTCCCTCAGGGTGCGTTCACAGACACACCCTCAGTCTCGGTCTGATGAGTCCAGATGTTGGTGGTGTGGTGGTGGTGGTTCATGCCTGCCTCTCTTCACTCCCAGCACATTCCTCCATCATCATGTCATGTAAATCCCTGTTTTCACTGCAGAATCACCACCACAGACTCCACCCCGAGGAGAACCCTGCCAGTGGAACTCAGCAAACTGTTCCTCCAAAACTTTTTTTACTTCATCATTGTTGCATTAACAGGAGTCACAGGCTCTGTTCCAACTCTTCATCCCTGCCTTTTCTTAACAAATTCATTAACTCAGCGGCACAGTGTTTTAATTTAGATGTATTCCTCGTCCTCTCAGGCATTATTAATGTTTCTTACATAATAATGGTATGGCTCTCTGTATTTATCATTCCCCCCTCTCCCTGTAACATCTCCCTGCAGTGACTGCACTAAATGAGCTTCCTGCACCTCTGCCTGACTTTGCTTTATTACTCTAAGTGCTATAATGCTGTAATGCAGTGGTGATATACAGGAGGGGGGTGGTGGAAAATAGTTGCATGAGCAAAAATAAAAAGTGTGACAAAGGTCAGTATTTATGGACGTACCAGTTTGTGCTGTATGTGCTCTGCATCATGAGCCTGTAGACGTGCTCAGGCTCGGATCACATGACAGGATATTTCTGCTCTCTGAGATGATCGCTGTGTCACATGAGGTGATCACACAGTCACACAGAGCACATGTTGGATCCCGACCAATCAGAGCTTGTATGTTTCATGACCTGTATGACGTACAGTGACTTTCATCTAACAGCACCAACAACCATCCTTCACTTATTAAAAATACCGGTATCACTAAGTAAAAATACTTAGTGATACTTAGTGATACTAAGTATTTAGTATCACTTCACTTCATTACAAGTGAAGGTGCAAATGTATTATCTGCAAAATGTAAAATGTCTCCCACAGCTGAGATCTCGCCTTCCGATAAGTTTGCTTTTCTCTTTTGGTCTACAGCTATTCACTGTAAAAAGTCAAAAAAAGTCAAAAAAGAAAGAAAGAAAGAAAGCTGAGAACACTCATAATTTCAAGGCAACTGTTTTCACTAAATTTTGAGTTTTAAGTCAAACTCAAACTCAAGTTTTGAATTAAGCTCAAAAAAGTTTTGCCAACTTATCTGATTTTCTTCCTTCCTTTAGATAAACTTAAAATTTATTTATGCTTACTTAGTTGCCTAAAAATTAAATGGACGCAACTGAAAATATGAAATGAATCATTATTCACTTTTACTTTTATGAATTTCCTAAATAATTTTTGAAATACAAAATGTTGTTTCCAAACTCAATGATTCCCGTTTTTCTAAAAAGAAAACTGAAGACTAGAGATTTATAGAGATGATAGGCTGGAAGAACTTTTTAAAAGCTTATTTCAAAACATAAGAGTTTAAATTTGATACAAAACTCAAAAATTTTGTGAAGACGGTTGACTTGAATTGTGTCAACTTTCTTTTCCAGTGTTCCTGTCAAAACCCTCATTTGTGCTGCACTGTTTCAGGGGAAATCACTGATTGTAAGGCAGGTGCATCAATAAGTTAAGTTGAGATTTATAGACCACAGGTGATTAAGTTACAAATTTCTTCTCAGAACCTGAGTGAGCAAAGTTTTTATGCTCAGTATGTTTCATGAATTGAACTTAAGCACACTGTTGGAAATCTTAAGACTAAGTTCAAGAACAAAATGAGGCCCCTGAAGTGGACTTCAGTGGTGTGATTTCATGTGACACAAGCTTCATCATTTCTGTTGTAACAGCTAATGTGGGAGTCTTGATTTATAAACCTTAAGACAAAATTAACATGTAAATAGTTTTAGGTGAATGAGACAGTGAGGAGAACTGTGTGTGTATAAAGCCTATGTATTGAAAAAACACATTTTGAAAAGACATACACATAAATGCAGATGTGCACTGCTGCCTGCCAAAGTGCAAACAGCCTGAAACTTGTTCCATACCTGCATGTATGTCACTGCACTTGATGTACCACAGTCTGGTGAAGATTTATTAAATGTGTTTGCAAGCAGCTGCTTCCAATCTTGTTTTTTGATTATGCTTCTTATTAGTCTTTTATTTCCACCGAGTTACATTTTATTACCAAATGTGTAAATAAGAGGATGCAAGTTGAAAAATGTTCTCGTTCCTTTAATACAAAAATGTATGTTGGCATTTTACTCAAATCAGGTTACAAAAGTTGTTACAGAATGCTTTGCAGCATAAAGTTCACGAACGGCTATGAAAATATAATCAATGAACTTAACATTTACATGGCACTTCTATTTACAGTCCATCTACACAGTAGGGATTATTCATGTTTTTCCTGAAAATGAGACAGTGTCGGAATGGAAACATCCCAGGAACCCCAGAGAAAGCTCTTGTTTACAAGATATAACTTCAGTTCCAGTCAAAATGCATCGTTCATATTCATAAACAAATAAAATTTGTTACACAATTCACAATTTTTGGGCCAATTACAGGAAATTACAACAGGATATCATCAGAGCCAGAAGAAGGACAAATGCACCAAAACAAAATGAGGCACGAGAGAATGTAGGGACAGGAAGAGACCAGATGTTTAAATGACATCTGGTCTGACAACTTTGTAAAGAGTCAACTGGAAAAAAACAAAAAAAATGTGGACCATCTTTTCAGTTGTAGTTTCCCTTTGGTGCTGCTGGTAGTGGTGTCATAATACTAACATTATGGTGACAACAGTGTGAATCTGTTTGTTCATGTCTCTCCATAAACAGCTACAGAAGTCAGGCTACCTGCCGAACTGAAAACACACCAACGGCAGGCAGACCAATCAGTGTCAAACACAGGGAGATGCAGCCCACGTAGATGATGATGACAACAGGATGTAGGTCTGACATGTAAACTTCTTAAGTACACTTGGATATGAAACTAAAACTAACCGGACCAAATACAAATGTAAGACTTTCAGGTATAAAGGCACGCTAAGATTTTAGATTTTAGAGATTATACCCAGCTTTTTCACTGCTGCTAAGAAAAGGACAGATTTTGCCGTACAGTTGAACGTACATCCGTCATACGTTGCCATCTCTGCCAGAATTTCACCCAGGAGAGTTTTGGATGAAGTGTGAATCCAGTGTTCTTGCACGCTTTGGGCTTTCAATTGGAATTTTGTCCGATTCCAAATGTGGCAACAAACCACTTGTAGAAGCTCAGTCTGATGCATCTGATTTTTCATTCACCACACACACACACACACACTTTGCATCTTCATCACTCAGCAAATTTGGTGGCAGCGTTCCCTTTGCCTGATTTAGACGGCAGAGTCTCCAAGTTACTGTACTGACCGCATTAACAGCCACAAGTGTTTGTTCTTGGTAATTTACTAATTACAGTGTTCGGTGTGATCCACCAACGCACACACAGCTGTTAAATATGTTTAAGAAAATACACTTGGCCTACATGTTTTCTAAATATATTCCCAACTGACAAGACTGTGACAGGATTGAGAAAATGATTGACAGATTAAAGTACAATAAAAATCGTTGGTTGCATACCTAAATTCTAAAGCCCCCCCCCCCCCCCCCCCCCCCCGCCCGGCACTGTGGAAACTGTTTGAAACGTCTGATTGGCTGCCTCTTGTTACCTCTGTGTGTTAGGTCAGTCAGAGGCTCTTTTTCTTGCCTCTGACCTTTGGTGTGCCTGAAGCAGAACAAGTTTGAAAATCACTGTTCTAAACGTGTGGGGAAAACATTTTCCTGTTATATCCTGGGGAAAAAGTCTGGATGGGCATTCCAGGAATCCTGTTTCCTGGGATTAAACATTCTGCACAGTGACAAACAGCTAAACTCAGTACAGAAAACGGTCATGTGTATGTGACTTGTAGGAGAGGGGAGGCCTTAGACTGGTCTGTCTCGTTTGATATCGAGAGCTCCCTGATAGTTTGACATGAGGCAGCAGATGACCCACAGCTGATTGACTGAGCCCACCATAGACAGAGGGACAGGCCCGTCCCAAATGGGTACTCCTTCACCCTGCGTATGGCCTTCTCTGCTAAAGTCCCCAGACGGGCAAAAGCCTGGAACCTCTGGGAGTCCTTCATGCTGGCATGGGGAGGTTTCTTCGGTGGAGGGATGATCAGCGTGGCCCCCACCTCTGACAGCATCTCCTTAATCTTTAGACCCTTGTGGGTCACTACTCTGTCTCCAGGCTCAATCAACTCCAAGATCTGTGATTTCTGAGTTAACTCTTCGTCTGACATGGAGCCTGTGTACAGTTTAGACACGAATGTGATCACGCCACATGGAGCAACGCCAATCAGACCTTTAAAGGTGGTGTGATTTTTACAGTCAGAAACTTTCTCTGACTGTAGTGAGAGGGAGGATGCCGTTTCACAGAGGATCTCGGTGCTGTCGATAGTCACTCTCACCTCAGGGCAGTAGAGCCTGAACTTGTTTGGCATCGCAGCCTGAACTTGCTCTCTCGTCATCCACAGCGGCAGCGAACCAAGAACCTGGTAAAGGTAGCTCGTCCACGTCAAGATGGTGCACCTAACTGTGGACAAGCTGACCTCAAAGATGGACGACAGAGTTTTCTCCTGAAGCCCAGCTGCGATGCAACAGAGAAACATGAACAACTCATCGACGAGCGGAAGTTCTCGCTGAGTGCCGGGTGTCTCTGGTGCTGTTCGCTGGGCCTTGGACCAGTACACGAGCCTTGAATCAGAGGGGTAAACCGACTCCCAGAACACAGTGAAAACCTCCTTTGAGCTGAATCTTGTGTAGTGCTGAAAGTCCTCATCTGTGTTACAAAACCTGAAAATCATTGGCTGCGCCGTCTTAGCTGTCAGCTGCTCAAGTTCAATTTTTAGTGTCAAAACCTGCAGTTCCAACTCTTCGATTCTTTGATTGGCACTCTCCAGTGTACCTTGAGAAGAAAGAGCATCTTGATGAGTATCAGTCCATTTTCACTTGACAGTAATACTTGACTCTTACGAGGTGAAGAGTAATAAAATTAAATAAAGTTTACAATGTAATGTTTGTGGAGGTTCATCCCGGTCATGTTCATATTTTGCAGTAGTATTCAGATTAAATGGGCTTGCTGGAAAAAGACTTGAAGTTTTAATCCTCATTATAGTTGGGTGCTGAACTCTGCACCGACAGAATTACTTTGGTACTACGGAGTAGGGCTGTTCCTGTTTCCCTGTCATTTAAACACAAATTTTAATTTACACTAGTCGACTAGTCTCACAGTATCGAAACACTGGCAAAAACAGTTAAAATTGAACACAGACTTGGCAAGCGAGGCTCAAGCAGAGTCGTTTTCATTTTGTGCTAAAGGCAAAAGCAAAAAGGCTCCGACTTAATTTTACTTCTTTATCTAAAAAGCCAACTATTCTGTCAGGTAGAAAATTATTATGAAAGTAATGCGATTACAGTTTTAAGCAGTCTCAAGCCCTTTAAAAAAAAAACCACATTAAAATTCAAGCATTTTCAAGGATTTCCAGCACCTGTACAAACCCTGTATTCTGTGTGGTGTGTAAAATGTTGTTAATAAATAGCACAAACGTTCTAAAGAACTTTTCAAAGTTTGGACTTATTTTTTGACAGCCTGAATTCCATTTCTGTTACTACAGAGAGGGTAAAGTATCGGTGCTATATTGGTTAAAATGCAGTTCAGATGAGGATCAAAACTATCTTCACACTCCAAGTGTTAATACTAGTTAGTTACAATTTAAGACAATGCCACATATTGTTTCTACAGAAGAGAGTAAGCCCTTACTCTAATAACTCTCACTCTCATACTTACCAGCAGGACGATGGCAGGCATAGTCGTGATCTCTTGCCACTGCATCTGGTGGTAGTGGCTCCTCTGTGCTGTCCTCTGAGACAGCCATGTCCTCAGAGTCATCAGAGTCGGCAGCGTGAAGATGCTTTCTTGACCGATGGTGCAGTGACTCCCAAGCACCTGACTCTCCTAGAAGTGTAAAATATACAGAAAATCACATGTATATAAACATTTAAGACACTGTAATATTAATAACTTAATATAACAAATTATTGAGACCTTTATTGTAAAACATAATGTGTATAAGGTTTAACACTGTCCTCATACCATAACCCCAGTCATTCCAGGGGAATCTAGATGGCACTGCTCCTTGTATAAGCTGGATTTCTCTTTGGTCAGATATATCTGTATCCTCTGGGCCAAAGTGTTGATGACACACGTAGGAGCCCCCGAGATAGTATTTGAAAGTGGGCCCCCGATCTCGTTTAATTGCCCTCAACCAACGGGCACACATTCCTGCGTCCGAAGGAAATTCGTGGAAAGCCAAATTGGGACATCTTTGCGTGGTGTTATTACAAAAGGGAACACTGCAGTAGCATCTTTTTGATGGCAGGTCCATGATTGTTGGATGGGCTGCTGCTGAGAGATAAACACAGGGAGAAAGAAAAGAGTCAAATGAAAAGGTTTAGCTTGAATTCACTGAGTCGATATCAGGGTTAGAAATGAATTTTTAAAGTGTGAAAATCTACCAGCCAGCAACAGAAATGTTCAAATTCACCAGCCACTGAATAGGAAATTATTATTTTGTGTCTGAAATCTACCAGCCACTTTCATATGCAAATATGTCCTCCAATTCAGTTTTGATTTTTTAAGTGATCATTATATATTATGTGGGAGTGAGCAGAGCGTGTGTAGAGCTGGATGGCTCCACGCACTCACTATGCAAGTTGTGTAGGACGCCACCTTCTCCCTTATGCTAAAGCAGGTGTCTTTGACAACTCCAATCAGAAGATGAAGTGAAGCTATCCGTCACAAAAAGAGATTCAGAAAAGATCCTTTTGTTTTATGCATGTGCATTATATTAAACTTGTGCTTTCAAACAGCAACCTGTGTCGCACATAATTTTAATATAAGACAGTGATCATATAATCTCTCAGTAAAGGTTCAGTGACGACTCTGGACCAAAGTCCAGTGTTGAATTGAACTATTTTATACATTTTGTATTTTTTACAATTTCTAAAAGTTCATGATAATAGTCTCTGGGGTGTCAGGTATGACTGTGTGGTAAAGGAAATGGTTTATATGCCTCACAGGTCTGGTAGAAGGGCGGCTTCACAGAATTTTGCTAAGTGTCCCTGGGAGCTGCATGCTGATTTAAGTTGTGCTCCTAAATATTGTGCTGATGCTGCCAAAATTTTCAGATGGGAGCAGCAGTGCTCCTGGTTGGGAAAGTTAAAGCCTTGCTATGGTGGTATGGTGATAAAATAAGTTTGTTGTATAAGCGCTTCGGCATTGACAAAATCACAATATTTTTGACCAAATAATCATCAGTAATGTGGATATAATGACTAAGTGGGTAAAGAAAAAATAATAGAACAGTCTGTTAAGTTCAGAAAATGACAGCACTTTACAGTAATGCAGCCTTTAAAAACCAGGAAAAACAACAGTTACGCAATATCACCATATAAGGATATCCAAAGTCTAAGAAATACCTGTTCTCACATCCTGATACAATATAATATTGATTTATTGCCCAGCCCTACATCTCAGACATTTAAGACATGTCATTTCAAGCATCATCAGACTTACAAGGATCTAGTGGTTGATCTGTTCCTTCATCCTCTCCACCAGTAGGGGCCCTTTGTTTTTTGCTGGAGTGGTTTGGGACTCGGAATGTCTTCTCCTCATTCCAGGCGAATCGTGTCGGACCGGCCTCTTTGCCATTTGGAAAATGCCAACTGCAAACTCGAGAGTTGCAGTTTGGGATGTAGTTTTCACGTCTGTAAAATAAGAAACAGATCGTCATTACTTCAACACATCCAGGATACTTGAAATGGAAAAGATGAATCACTCGTTACATAGACCAGGGCTGTCCAATATAAATGTGAGTTGTGTTTTTTGATCAACTTTTTAAAAAATCCTGCTGATGAAGAATAGATCAACAGAGAGAGATGCGGGTGGGTGGGGTGAGCCTGTGTGTGTGTGTGTGTGTGTGTGTGTGTGTGGAAAAGGTGAGAAGCAAAAGGTGAGCAAATTAGAGCAGTTTGTGACTAAACACTAAAAAAGGTGGAGAAGTCAAATTAAAATGGTCAATCAGCTTTGCAGATATGACTCATAATCAGGGATTACTTTTGAAAGTGAGTTTGCGAGAAGGAGAATCGTGACGCCAAGTCAAAGTGTAACATTGGACATCTGATTACTACAGCAGTTAGACAGTAATAATGCATATTACATACAAGATGCAGCCAATTTGTCAGGTCTGAGAGTAAAGCATCAGCAGCAGCAGCAGGGTCACATTTTACTGGCTGTGAACTGTGTAAATTAAAGAAAAGGCTTTTACATTATATTTATGTTCAACTACACTGCAAGATGACCCCGAACTGTAAATGAAAACTAGAGCTGAAAACAATGTGAACTTTTATTTGATTTGATTTTAAAAGTCTTTGTTGCTTAACTGTATATTATGTTAGCTTATGTTTCATTTCATTTTATGTTAAACAGGGCACTTTTACTTTTCAAATAAAACATGTTAGTAAAGGGGTAATTGTCATTTTCTTCAATCATAATTATTAGAATGCTTAAAATATGATGCTTATAAAAAATGTTTGCTTGACCCTGGAGAAGGCTCAGTAAACATGCACGTGTGAGCACTTTATTCGGATTGGAACCACCTCATCTTTTGTGATACATGCAAAGATTTGCAGCAGTGGTCAATTTTGTGTTGTGTTTAAACGCCCACTGCTACATAGCAGTGCTGTTATCTATCACGCCTGTTCTGATTCCATAAACAAGTAAACTTTGGTGTGTTCTTTATACAATGACGGTTTTCTTAAAATTTGATTTTAAAGAATAGCAATACATCATCTTGTTTAAAGTGTTGCAATACAATGAATCATAGAGAAGAGAGAACCAGGTAGGGCTGAGACACACAGCAGATAGACAGCTGCTGAGAGACAGGGAGCTCTGAAGAAGAGGGACGGGGGGAGACAGGAGTTTGTGGAGGAGTTAACACCGGAATCACACTGGATTCTGCTCTGACGCAGTTTACACAGACTTTACGTTTCTAACTTTTGGGATTAAAAAGTGTGCTTCTGCTTCTCTTGTTTCTCAACTTGTCTGCAGCAGCGGCCCACTGAGGAGCGGACCTCGCTTTACTGGAGCTGCACGATATGATAAAAAGTCATACTGCACTTATTTTGACTGAAATTGTGATTGCGATATGTGATACAATTAGTAGTAATGATAATTTTTGCATCACAATTTTCATTTTTAAATAAAATTGTGATGATGTGATATTTTTGGGGTCTGTACCAAACAAACATGGTTTCTTTCATTTAAGGAACAAGAACTATCTCTGCAGCACTACAGTACCTCATTACAATGCTGTTTTCTCACACAGTTTTCCTTTTCAAAAAATTGTGATTTGGATAATGCATTTGACCATATTGCGATTTTATTAATACTGCAATTTACTGTAGGGCTGTTTACTGTTTACCATAAGAAAGCCTGCCTGCCAACACTGACTGTTGACTAGATGAGAAAAGCACTTTAAAGTAATTTAAAGTACATTTCTGCCTCATGGCGCGCAGAGTGGACAGAGGAAAAAGAAGAGAAGCTGGACAGAATTAATCAGGGGTGGGCAATACCATAATATTTCAAACCAAGTAATTTAGGGCCAGAATCACTAACACTGATGCTCTGTATTCTTAAATGCGCCATATGTATTTTTATGTAGGGGAGAGCAGTGTGACATTATTTATGAGTTGAATGAATCACCAATAAGCTAAATCTGCCAAAACGTGAATAATTTCCAGTTACACTAAAATGTTATTAATGTATTACTATAACGTTATATTCAGACATATCAATTCCATTAAACTTAAGGAATCTGATCAATTTAGACGAGACGTGAATATTATTTGAATGTCTGAATATATAGATGTAACTGGTCTATAAAAGCTTTTGATGGGCGAGTACAGTTTGAATATGTCACATTATTCAATGCTGAAGATCCGATTTGACTAAAATATTAATTTAGCAACTATGTACCTGGATGTTCACAGTGAAGTCTGTGTGTGTGTGTGTGTGGTGTCCGGGCTGTGGATGCTGTGGTGTTCCCTCCCCCTCCTCCTTCCCTCTTTTCTGTCACAGCTTCGCTCTCGAGGTGTTTTGTTGTGTTTGAACACATTTAAAGCGAACAGCCTTCCTACCGCTTCCATTCACAGCTGTGAAATATCTTCTTTGGTTTAACTCTCACTATGTTTCCAAGTAAACTGGTCAGGCTGCGAATCACTGCGCAGTGTGTTGTCTGAATGCACACACACACACACACACACACACAACCAGACAGACAACAGTGGAGCAGCACACCACACAAGCTGATGGGAAGGTTCATGTTTTGGCACAGGGCTGATCAGATCGCCCCCAATGACTGGATCCATTTCAGCAAGTAACCACCACCATGTACGACTTCTCGCGATTATAACAAACTGAGGCAAATGTCAGGAAGATGGTTCAGTGTCCAGTGAGTTACAGCTGATGCTCATTATATTGTTTACTAGCGGATGTTGCTCTCTCTGACATGGCGGCGCCATACAGCAGCTACATCAGTCGCTCTTTGCTAACGTTAGAGCCAAACTTTGTTTCGCCTCATAGTTTGTCTCTTCCACTCTTATGAAATCGTCCACAGCTGCGCCACATTGTTTGTCGTTTGTTAACCCGTTTCTATAGCTAACAGCAACGTGAACGTCGTATACGCACGTTAATCGTAGCTAGCATATCTGTACGTTAGCTTCATGTTAAATACGTTGCGAGTCAGTTTCCTCGAGAGGCGGGACTTACCTGATCAACTGCAGCCACCTCTTCTTCTCTTTCTCGTCGCAGGGAAAACGGTAAGAACGACAGCTGGAAGTATTGTTTAGTCTCAGACCTGTTTAAACAGTAGGGAACACAGCACTGCGGCATGATGAAACGCAACTACCTCAGGCGGCTGGACCCGGAAATGATTTGACCGCGCGTTTGATACGTCACGATGAACGTCAGCCGACGTTACGTTCTTTCAGGGTACGTGAGCTTGCTTTTCATCAGAGTATGTTCATAATTATTTATTAACTACTGCAGCAACCATATGTTTATTATAATGGACAGTGGCTGTGATGATAAACGAATCGTTTATCAAAGACATCTATGGTAGCGGCACTTGGTTAACATATACAGCCCCCTCCTCCTTTCCTCTACTTCAGCTAGTTTTTCTTCTTCTTCTTTGGACTCGGCAGACTCGACGCTACAATGACGCATTGCAGCCCTCTACCGTTTGTTTTAAAAGACAGTTTTTATTCTATAATGCTGTGCAGATGTTTCAACTGTTTCTTCATTTTAGTCCAGATGTCCAGGCTGAGTAAAGTGCGCAGAGAAGAAACAGTTCTTCTTATTTTTCTTTTTCTTTTTCTTCTGGAAATAGAATTTGTATGTATGTTAAAAAAAAGTAAACAATTATGTATATTATACCACTATATACAATAATATGAAAAAGTAGATATAAAAGATGTAAAAATATGTAGACAACAAAATATATAACAGTGGTACACATAATATAAAAAAACAACAATAATGCTGAGATGGGGATAATAATTCTGATTTTAAAAAAATGTGAAGTATAATCCATGAGGATGAAGTAAACAGACAGTACAAGTGATACAAAACACACAGAGAACATAAAAAAGGTACAAAATAAAATAACTTAAGCATGATACAGTGTAAACTAACCATAAATCAAGCATCATAAAATGTAGAATAACCCTGCCCCACCCCACCCCCTGCCCCCCCAAAAAACAAACAAAATAAATAAGGATTAACTAAGCAATTGTTTTTAAAACATTCAGTCATTTCCAACCAGTATATAAAGGTCTTCGGCAGATTTGGAATGTGTCAGTTTAAGAGACTTGACAAAAAGTTGAATTTCATTGGAGTAGCCATGAAGATGGGTGAGGTTATAATACATTTAGCCCTGTAAATAAAATAAGTTCTTCTTCTTCTTCTTCTTCTTCTTCTTCTTCTTCTTCTTCTTCTTCTTCTTCCTGGAGTGTTGAACATGAAATTCAGAAGAAAAAACACCTAGATTCTGTTGAACCTAACAGTGCTGAGGTAAATCTTGCCTGCTGTTATCTCTAAGAGACCTAACAATGAAAGGTCCTGATATTTTGCCTTCCTTAATGACTGAAAAGGGGGATTACTCTTAATACCGTATTTCCTACAATGAAGTAATTTTATTATTTTTAATTTTAAAATTCTTTTTTGAAGAATTTTAATTTTATTTTTTTCTAAATTCTCTGGATATTGCCATAATATTGTTATGGTGAATTCTTTTGGTCACATTAATTGGGATCCTGACAGCCCTGGCACACACACAGTGACACTCTTAATGAGAGCTCTGCCCTCCTGTGTAATTTTTATTTTCTTTTTGAGGCATATTTTCCATTACATTCTTACTACAGACAATTTTTGAAACATTTTATCTTAAAAGTTATTGCTCATTTCCAGTGTTTGTGCTACCAACAGCAGAGAAGGCCACACACATCAAGTATCTTGTTACAAATTACAAATACTTGCTCATCAAATTTGAGTATTTATTTAAAATAAAATTTTGTGTGAGAAATGTATTTGATTGAAATACAAGTCATTTGTAATTTGAAAATACAAAAATACATTCTATACAAACTGATAATTATGATGTTTTAGGCATTTAGAAGCCTCAATATGGGTCTGAACTTAAAGGAGTAATATGTAAGAATTATAATTTAAAACATTAAAAAATGAAGTAGAATTGAATGTGCAGATGTTTATGTATTTTGTTGAGAGGCCGGTCAAGTTTTTTATTACCACTTCGTACCTCAAGATGCCATAGTGAGTCACTGTCTGGCGTCAGGACAAAAACATTCAAGGAGTTTTCTTGCGGCGTTTGGCTCCTGGCACCTGGGGCTGACCCGCCTCGGCCCCGTTCAGACCTCAGGATGTGGGTGCTGACTCCTGTCTGACCACACTCTCACTCCTCTCACGCCTCTCCTGTCCTCATCTGAACCCTTCCAGAGTCAGAGTCCTGAGTGGAACTGCTGTAAATCATCTCAAAGATTGTGTTTGGCCCTCAGTCCGACCATGGTCACTGGGAGGCTGCAGAGTTTCCTCACTAACGGCAGCTACAGTTAGCAGCAGTTAGGAGGTACTCTGGTGATGCTGCCCCCTATTTGATGGGGGAATAAATCTGACAAGTGGTAAACTCTTACCCACTTGGCAAAAATTGGTTGAAAAGACGTTGAAAAAATGGCTTTGCCAGTCGTGTAAGAAACGTTTGATTTTGGTTGAAAGTGAAGGATGAATTGAAACCAACTCAGACTGAACACAGTCCAAATTTCAACCTATATTTTTGGGCTGCATTTGGACCAAATGAGACAGTCTTGACGTTGCCCAAATTTTCAGCCTCATATTTTTGGATTAAACAAAGGCCACAGTGGACCGACCAGATGAAGCACAAAAGGCAACGTTAAAATGACGTCGGGTGCTTGGTGGGTACATAGTCCACCTTTAACTCCTCCAACATTAAAAAGATGAGCTCTGCTAATTTCCCACATCATACATTTGGAGTGGCCAATCAGGATGTTGGAGGTGGGACGCTGTGAATTTAGTGGTGCATGCTGGGTAATTTATCTATTTAAATATCAAAGCAGCTCCTGTCATCAAGCTTCTAGTCATGAGGAACATAAACGAAATACAGAATAAGCGGTTGCTGGAGTTGTTGTACTGTTTTGTTTCTTTTGTCAACAGTTTATACCAGAGGATACCATTTTATTTGAAAACGATATCACATATAATACACACAAATACCAGCTCTTAAAACATTCTGTTAAAAAATAAATTTTATTTTTTCTGCCCAGAAATATATACATTTCAAAATAAAGTAATTGCATTGTAAATAGATTTAATTGAAATAAATACATTTCAAACTGAGAATAATATGACATATAATGAAGTACATTATATGAGAATAATATGACTTGTTACAAAATTACGTCTTAGTTTTTCTGCTCAGCAAAATACAAATTACAAAATAAAGCACTTGTATTGTACATTTAAGTGAAATTAAATTGGAAAAAAAATCAATTTGAGGATGATATAACATATAATAATGTATTTTATTATATGAGAATAAAATACATTTATTCTCATGTAATAAATGACATTACATGAGAATGATGTATTATTTGAGATTAATATTCCTTACAATAAATGTATTTTAAGTAATACAAATACACAAATACTGGTTCTCTATGATGTCTCAAGTTACCGTCAGCAGCTCTCTCTCTCTCTCTCTCTCTCTCTCTCCTCTCTCTCTCTCTCTCGTCCTTGTCACAGGTCCTTGCAGATTCATAGAGTGATAATAAGATAAATGGGGACGTTAAGCTTTCAAAATAAAAGCAGCAAAAACATAAACTCTTTAAATATTCGTAGAAAATCCCATTTTACCTCATGTGTGAATGTAGGCTGAACTCACTCCACGTTTGTATATTTTTAACTGACTGACATCAGATATCCAGTTCACGGTGACGGACGTTGTTTTCCTTCTAAAGTGATTTAAGCGGAGGAGAATCACTAAACTAAATGAGCGTGTGTGACCGGGGCGTCCAGGACAAATATTGCGTGTGATTTGTGCACATTTTCTCCGCACAGTGTGAGAGCTCTTCCCTCCTGATATTGACGTGAGGCTGCCTCCTCTCTGCAGCCTTCCAGGACCAACCAGCAAACCACTGAAGCCGACAAGTTTGGAGAAAAATGTGCGGAGTTGAATCAGTGTGCAGAGACGACATGGAGCCCGGATCACTCACGGTACGATCTTACTATCAGAAGGCCTGTTATTAGTGTTAGCGGTTCTGTTTTATAAGTGATGTTTTATTTTGATCAGTCATTCACTGGAGGGGCTTGTTAATATGTGATATACTGCAGGGTTGTAGGGAAAAATCTTAGGGGAGACTGGGGACGGTTGTAACCCTTTGAATTTCTCTCAGCTACTCTTTGGATTAGATCAACTAAATCTTTATATATTAAACTTACATTTGTCTGCTAATTACCCATACGTTTAAAGGTTAAAACATATAACATATTCACTTTATTTATTTAATAGAAGGAAGTCTGATGTTGAATGAATTAATGAATTAATAGTTTATTTCAGCTAAAAATGAATTATTTCACACAATAAAATTCGCAATCAGCAACCAAAAAAAGCAATAGGCTGAAACCAAGGCCTATTTTTTTCCAATCCTATACAATTCATTAAGATAAGATACCTCAGAATGTCAGAAATATTAAAAAAGAGAGAAAAAAGAAAATTTCCTCTAAATTATTTAAACATATGAATCATTTTACATTGTAATTCTTCATTATTTTCCTCCTCAAGGCTTTTTTGAAACTCAACAGAGAATTACACAAGTTCAACGTCATCACGAAGTCCAGAAACTCATCTGTATTTTACACTGGTTCTCACTTGTCTCAAATATGCACAGCCCTCTCAAATGATCATTTCCTTCTCTAATTAAAAAAATGTTGAATACAAAGAGGTAGGATTTTATTCCTAACTCCAGACAGTATTTACATTGTATTTAAATAAAAAATATCTAAAAATGTTAAGGTGCAGGACTCTATAAATGATTGGTTAGTAGATTCATGGTAATCAGCTTTATTTATTATTCTAATAGCTCTTTTCTGAAGTTTAATCATAAGGTCTATATTGTGTTTACTTACCCAAACCTCAACACAATGTGACATACATAACATTAACCAACAAAGTTAATAATCTATGATCACTCCCAAGAATTTTGTTTCATATACTCTTTCAGTTTCAACTCCATTTAAATTCAGTTTTATTTCACAATTGTCCCTCGCACCACTGAACTGAGCCTCTGGGACAGTTGCAACACGTTCAAGGGGCAGTTGCAACATGTTAAAAATACATTATTTAACCAATGGCTGTGGATGACCAGGGGAGAAATGTAGAGTGAAACAAAGTTGAATGGATATGATTTATGTTGCTGTCATGCTAACCTTTATTAAACTAAAATTCAGCTTGAATCCTTTTTTATAAGGTTCTTCCCAAATTATTGTTAATTGTTGATATTCATTGTGGGGTGGGGGGATGTGAACTTTTGTTGGCCTCTGAAGGGGGGCGGGCCAGAAAAAGTTTGGGAACCACTGGTTTATATTTTATGTTGAATGATACTGCAACAACTTGTTGCAACTGTCCCTATCTGTCATGACAAAACATCATGTGCTATCAAGACACATGCAAACCATTTCACCTAGAAGACAACAACGCAAGGACTCAAACTCTGTAAGGTTTGATGAATTCATACCAAAGGTCAGGACAGTGCGATAAAAATAAACTCACGAAAAAAAATTACCTTTAAACCTCCAAGTTTAAAAAAAGGTCGTTTTTTTCAATAAATACAACAGCATAGCTTGGATAAGGCTTGTTGCAGCTGTCCCCATTTGCAACCATCCCCAGTCCACCCTAATTTGTGGTTTTGTGCTCCATTTTCTTTTTCACACCTTTAATAATCATTACCTTGTGGTTGTTTCTCCTGCAGTGGGTGGGCTCACCGTGCGGCCTACATGGACCGTATATCTTCTACAAGGCTTTTCGGTTCAACCTTGGCTGTCAGAAGCGGCTGCTGTCGCTGGGAGACTTTTTCTTGGTGTGCTGTCAGCCGGGGGAGCCGCTCTGCATCGCCGAGCTGCAGCTGCTGTGGGAGGACAGGACCAATCATCAGCTCCTGTCCAGCTCCAAACTTTATTTTCTACCAGAGGACACCCCACAGGGCCGGAGCGCCAGCCACGGTGAGGTAATTAAACCAACACACTCCTGCTTTGTCCTGTTCAGCTGTGTTGGACTGCACTGGTCACAGCATATTTCACATGCAGCTATACATGTTACACCATGAAAAAATGTTCAAACTAGTGATAAACACATGTGAAAACATGTTTAACATGTGAATTTAAGCACTGTGAAACTCATGTGTTTCACATGGACATATCTACATGGGTTTCACACATCACACTATGAAAATGTTCCAAAACCACACGTTTCCCATGTGCAAAGAAAATGTTTAATATTTGGTTGTTTTAACAGCGTACTTCTCTAATGCCGGACAAGGCTGTTTTAACTTTATTCTAAAATAATAATCTAAACTTTAATAACAATTTTATTTGTTTTTCTTCACAGAAATAAATAAAATGCTGAATACGTGCATATTTTATATTTTTAAAGAAAAACCTTTCTTACACTCCTTAAAATCAAGAGGCCATCATGACCCTTTTGAAGCTTTTGGTGACCCTAAGTGGGGGTTGGGACCCCAGGTTGGCCTGTGCTGGGCGATTGTTATCCAAGCGCCATATGCACCAAGCATGTTTTAAATTTTCATTTAAGTTTACCACACTTGTTAGTGAAGGTGCACACACATTAGCACTAAAGCTGCCAAATTTGGCAAATCAGTCCAACAGACAGTGAGAATTTTGAGTAAAATCCTGACTTTTAGCATGTATTTTTGTCAGGATTAAGATACCCCATGCTGCATGTAAAATTGAAATATTTGCATATCATGTAGGAGAAGAGAGAGACTATAACAGGTGTGAAGTATTTGGTGTTGAGCTTGGCTGATAATCAACGCCTAAAAAAGTCAGAATTTTCAGCTGAGTTTGGTTTGTGTATCCAGTGCTGCGTTCCATTAACCTCGAAAACTGGAAGTCAAAGCTGGGACTGACGTCACACCAGTTCCAGTTCTGGTAAAAAAAAAAAAAAAGTTGTAAGTCAAAAAAAAAAAAAAAAAAAAAGTAAACAAGTTGTTCCCAGTCCCTCCTGTTCCAAGTGTGTAGGACAACGTACGGTGGCTGCAAAAGCCGCGAAAAATGCAAAAGCCCATATCTAGAGCCAGTGTTTGGTTTGTCCACTCTGGGCTACTGTAGAAATGTGAAGGTTCAACACGGCAGCCTCCATGGGAGCGTCATCTGTAGATGTAAAGGGCTCATTCAAAAGTTACAAAAACGCAATGATTCTTATTTTCTGGTGATTTTACACCAATGAAAACGTATTTATGCTTTCTGCCAAATTCTGCTCAATAAATCTCCATAAATCTGACACACGGACCTTTAAATAATTAAATCATAGCTGGACATTTATTAAGGTAGCTAAGATCTATAATATAGCAAGAACCAGGACTGTGTAGACCTCAGCATGAGCCCAAAGAACCACACCCACATCTGGGAAAACTAGCCACCAACCAAACTCTGTGAAATGTTCTTACTAATTAAAGAAATGACAAACTATCATGTTTTATGAAAGAACTCTATCGTTCAGTTACATTTGTTTTAAGTGTTGTTGTTTCAAAGTCTTCTCTCCACTGTAAGTTCTTCTGGTGGTTGGTTTTGGCCCTGGAGCTAGGTGAGAGGTGTTACAGACTGTGGTTCCTGTTGGAGTTTTTTAGAGGAAACTGACTCAGATTGGAGATTTTGTTTTTAGCAGTGATTCATATCACAGGCAGTAATATGTTCTGCTTTCTGCCTGCTGTGACACAATGGACTGATAAGATATTTCCCTTTAAGCTTAAATAATGATAACATGAAACAAACTGATGTGAAGAGCATTTTCCATAAGAGTACACACCAAAAATTGATGTGATAATACATTGAAATGATTTTAGGTGCATTGATATTAGTGTTTGGCAGAGGTGGCAAAAGTCCACACATTCTGCACTCAAGCAGAAGTACAGATACTTGTGTAAAACAAGACTCTGGTAAAAGTAGAAGCACTGATTGAACTTGTTTACTGCAGTAAAGGTGAAAAAGGCTCTGAAATGTCCTCAAAGTAAAAAGTTTGTCCTCTGAAAGACATTTCTACTGACTGTTTTTGTTTGTTTTTGTGTTGTTACATTGTTTTTGTCTTATGTATTGTTACGTCATTTTCGTCTTGTTACGTCTTTTACGTTGTTTTCATCGTGTTATGTATTATTACGTTGTTTTTGTCTTGTTACGTTGTTTTCATCTTATTATGTTTTTCTTGTTGTTACGTTTTTGACGTTTTCATCTTATGTCGTTTTGTTATTTATTGTTACATGGTCTTCGTCTTGTTACGTTGTTTTTGACTTTTTACGTCTTTTACGTCGTTTTCATCTTACGTTGTTTTTGTTTTGTTTTGTATTGTTACATCGATTTCGTCTTGTTATGTCGTTTTTGACTTATTACGTCTTTCGCATCATTCTCAGTTTATGTCGTTTTTGTTTTGTTTTGTATTTTTGCATTATTTACATCTGTTTTATTTTTTTATGCCCTTTTCGTCTTATGTCTGGTTTCGTCTCATTACATCTTGTTGTGCCTCTTCACGTCTCATTACTTATCGTTACACCTTTTAAGTATTTTTGTCCTGTTAGTCTATTATGTCATTTTTATCTAGTGTAATTTTTGTCTTGTTACGTCTTTTTACGTCTTTCTGTCTTGTTGCATCGTTTTCGTCATGTCTTGTCTCTTTACGTTGTTTTTGTCTTGCAATAAAACTAAAATAACAAGCCCGTTTTGAAAATGTAAGGCGCAGAAAGTACAGATATTTGTGTTAAAATGTAGGGAGTAACAGTAAAAAGTTGGCAAAAAAAGGAAATACTCAAATAAAGTACAGATACCTAAATAATCTACTTAAGTGTAGTAAGAAAGTATTTGTACTTAGTTACCTCCCACCTCTGTTTGCCTGGTTACAGTGACGTAGCTGATTGTGTCTGTTCATGTTTTACTGGCATAGCTCAAAGAGTGCAGAAGTTACACTTCACTATAAATCTGACGCCCTCTTTATTTCTGAGTGTGGTGTGTTTAGTGTGTGCGTCTCTGGCAGGATATACTAAGTGTGAGTGACAGCAGAAATGGGCAGGTTAGAGCTTGAAACGTGTGTTTGGGGGTTAAGAAGTGATGCAAGCTGACAGGTTTAGTCACCACATTTCAACCGAATTGTGAGCTAACTCTCTGCCAGACAAAGGTGAGATTAAATCACACCTTTCCACTTTTCTTCTTCTTTTTCTACAGACCTGCAAACCTTTCAGAGGTGAAAAATGTGAACCAATCCCCTGTAGAACCATTTTGTGATTTTAACATGTAAACAAGCCATCTTGGTGCATCTTCTGTTTGTGTTTTCTGCAGACATTACTACTTTTACTTTTACTTTAAAGGAAAAAAGTACTAAGTAAAGTAAAAAGTACTAAGTAGGTTACTACAGTAAAAGTAAAGTTACTTCACTTTACTTAGTACTTTTACTTTAGCACTTTATGTAGGTCTTAAAATGTAAGATTTTTACTTGTAATTAAGTATTTTTACATTGTGGTATTAAAGCTTTTACTTATGCAAAGGATCTGCAGGGCACAGAATCTGATGGGTCACCAAATATGGCGCAACACCATCACTAGTGCTACAACTTATTTTGCTGAGTCACCAGTTAACACGGTTGCTCATTATACCAGAACACCGGTGGGTCTCGTTTCATTACTATTTTATTTCCCTCGTAACTTGCAACAAAGATGGATGTTAAAATGGGATTACAGTATGGATGCAGAGGGAGTTAACCCTCACTCAGCAAAATGATTCTGAACTGTTAATGCACAATTCACTGAAGTTAGCTGACATGCTAACAAGATGGCGTTTCCATCATATACAGGTTGGGAAAGATTTTATAGATTATGTTAGGAGAACCCTCAACTTGATTTGACAGGTTAATATTACTTTAGCAACCAGTTACCAGGGCTGCCTCTTAATAGCAAACGATTTAAAACATTAGTCGGAGCTCGCATATTCAACTGAGATTCTTCTTGTTGAACGTTTGTTTGTTTTTTTCTTTGTCTGTCAGTGTGCATTACAGTTACAGGAAAGAACAGATAGAAGCTACAAAAATGCACAGGGAGAACATTTCAAAGAGGAATTAAAGGGAATCATAAATATATTTTTATGTTAGCTGATGCACTTATTTAAAAATATCATCTGGACCACATGTGCTTTCGAGTTAACTCATGAGAGAGGATGAAAAGTGGTTGATAAACAAGTTTCAGCTCTTGGTTTTTTTTATCTGTGTCACTGTACACAGAGAGATGCAACAGCATGACAGGCTGTTAACTTTACAGGTGACGTTCGCTTGTTTGTTTGTTGTTTGTGCTTGTTTTTGTCACTGACAGGCTCAGATTGTTACTGTTAGTGTCTGACAACATAGTGGTAAAGGAACAGTAAGAGACCTTATCAGGGCTGCACGATTAATCACAATCGCAATAAAATCGCAATATGGCCAAGTGCAATATCCAAATTGCAAAACTGGAACCAAATCACAGTTTTTTGAAAAAAGGAAAAATGTGTGAGAAACTAGCATTATAATGAAGCAGTGCTGCACAGATGACCTGGCTAAAAAATCTTGAATCTTGAAAATTGTAATGCACAAATGATCATTCCCACCGATCATATTGCACATCGCAATCGCACTTTCAGTCAGAATAATCGCAATACAACTTTTTTACCAAATCGTGCAGCCCTAGACCTGATTTTAAGAAACAGTTGGTTTAACTAGAAACAGCTGTTTATTTGCTCACCAGAATTCTTTTGTATCATCATCACCTTAATTCAAACTTTACAGAAACTAAATAAAACTTGCCAAAAATGTCTTGGTTCATCTTTCGACTGTCCCAGCAATCACCGACTCTGGTTTGGTCCAAATAAATCATTAATTCACAGCGTAAAGGAGCGTGGAGCGTACAGTGCAGGTGATGCTGGACAGCGGCTGCAGCCTTTTTTTAATGGTATCACCACGTGTGACCATACCATTAAAAAAATCCTCAAAGGAGCAGTTTCTGGTGTGCGGACTTATGTTTTGTACTTGTATCTGTTCTTCTGTCCAGCACCCAGCACTCATTGTTTTTGGATGTGCGTGCTGCTTTTTGTATCTCAAAATCTGATATTTTCACATCACAGATGACAAAGAAAGGCATTAAAACACGGGTCCAACTGGTAAAACACACATGTAGGCTCATACAGGAATTTAATGTGGCGCACTTCAAAAAAAAAAAAAAAAAAAAGGACGAATAGTCAAATATTTGTATAGGACAGCTGAGTCTGATTCAACTAAGGAAAATCTTACTATCCTACACTATCCTACTAGTTAGCTAACATTAAATTAGTTAAACAACAAATCATGAAGTCGGCAGCCAACGAGACTTGCTCTTTTTCTATGTCTTTGCTCAAAACTAGTGTTGTTGATGTTTAAGAAGGAAAAGAAGATGATGCAGTTATCTTGATTGTGATTGGCTAAAAGATGTTTTATTGCGAAGAAGATTGCGACGTGACAGCAGCTCTCTGAGATGGTCTCTGGTCTCACTACACATTCATGTGAATGACATTTTGTTTCAAAAACGACAAATTTGCAGAAAAGCAACTAGTTTAGCGACACGATTGTATTTAGAGCTCAGTGTCATCATATGTAACTCGTGAAAAATGAACACAGCAGAGAGACTGACATGCAAGTCAGAATATTCTTAATTACAGTGAAAATGTCTCACAGTTATATTTGGAGATGAGTATCTGTTTGCATGCAGGCCTGCAGTGAATGAGAAGTGCTGCTTCTCCGCTGCTCTCTGTCTGTATGAACTGATTAATGATGGTTGTGCCTTAAAGGGAGCCAGTGGCATTTCTGAAGGTTACTGTGTCACACTGCTGCAGTCTCCAGATGAATTTCATTTTACAGCATCAGTGCCTGAACCAGCCTCCCTCTGCTATTAATATTAATATTAAGGCAATATTATGCAGTACTCAGCAAGGTAATTTGGGATGTTGTAGCACTGCCTATCAAGCAAAGTGCAGCTGTGAGGCAGTGAAACTGAAGCTGGTTTAAAGAGCTGGAGTCTCATAGTGTTTGTAATTACTGGGGAAAAAAAGGGTTAACATTCTTTATTGTTTAATTTGCCATTTATTTTCACCACTAATCAATAGATCATCATCAGAAAAATCCCCATTACATTTCTCCTCAGCTACATTTGGTATCACATTTTTATATAAGTGGATTTTTGAATGTGTGTAAAGGAAAAGCTGCAAATTTTCACCATTGAGAAACTGGAACTGGGCATGTTTATTATTTTGCTTGAAAAAATGACTTAATCAATAAATCTATATACAGATACAATACAGAAAATAGTTCATTTTAATCAAGTAGTACAGGTAGTTTTGTTTGTACCAAACATGACAATGTATCTTGTTTCTTTAAAGATCTGGTGTGTAAGATTTAGAGGGATGTGCTGGCAGAATATGGATAGAAATGGAACATAATGTTGTATTTTTATTTTGTTATTTTGTCACAGGTACTGAAAAGATTTGTCATTGTTGTTGATATGTATGAATGCTCTGTGCATTTTTCTATGGTATTATTTTATGATATTTTGACTGAGTTAGAGCTCCAAAAAGATTTAGCTTCTTTGTAGAATGCCCCCCAGGAGCACTTCTTCATTTACAAATAAAGCAGATTTTGTATTTTGAAACCTTTCTGGTAAGGTTACTGAGAACACGCAGAACAGCCTGTGGTTTTGATCTCCCTGGAAAAAGCTGCCTTTGATTTTTAATGACGTGTACAAAACAAAATTGCTACTTTTTTTTCTTGGCACAAGAAATCACAACTTTTTTCATGGTCCTGCAATTACAAAAAATGTCTAAAAAGTTGAAAACATGGATCACAATTTTTTTTTTTCAGAAAAGCTGCTGTGAAATCAGCCATTTTAGGCCACAACAGTCCCAAAAAAGCCAACAAAAATCCTGGAGGGGCTGATTGTTTTGCAAGTTACATGTACTCGTCTGCACTAAGTCTAAGTCTACACTGACAAGTTCCAGGTCATCTCCCAAGTCCTAAACTTTGAGTTTCAAA